>CM040181.1:2077641-2677641 GCA_022606695.1 Vaccinium macrocarpon
CATGAGGTCTATAGACATGTCTGTACTTCTCAGATGAATTTCTTAAAACTCCCATCAGTGCTTTTTATTTTTTGTAGTAATCAAAATGTTGATGATGACATAATGGCTCTGTTACTTGTGGAATCTCATAAACCAAAATTTCTATGTAGTCAGTCACAAACTTACAAGGATGTAGGCAGCAGTCGAGTAGGCAATGACTTTGAGAGGACTAACATGGTTCTCAGAGACGTAAGTCATCACATGGACCAAAACAGATGACAACCTGTTTAGTAAATTTATGATTCCAACAGCTTTCAGGAGATTGTCTTTCTTCCAGCTATCCGTGAAGTACGTAATCAAGACATACACCACTGCCCGGCCTACAAACCTCTGGGCAAATGCCAAACCTAAAAGCAAAAAGAGAAGGTATAATCAAAGTCGATGAAGAAAACTCTCTTGAACTTGCTGCGAAATGTATAGGAATGGCTACAAGCAAAAATCAACAAAACAACTTTTTGGAAACTTAAAACACATTATAACACAATATTTTGTTCTGATAGAACTACCCATTAAAAAACTTTTAGACCACCCAATTTTCTTGTTTCTTTTGTTTTCTCCCCATTGCTCGCTGTCCCACTGGACTGTCAATCTCCAAATCCAAATTAAACCGTCCTGTTAGAGACATGGAAAGGAAAGAAAAAGCAATAAATATTTGTTTCTGTGACATTTTTTCCCCCTAAAACCTTGAAGAACTAAATGTTTTGTTCTGTAAGACAATTGTTAGTGATGGTCAAGTGGTTCATATCAGAGAATAGAGATTGAAAATTAGGGGGAAAAAAAAGGTTTGGGTAGACTTGCTGAAAAAACAACTAGGATCTGTTTGGATAGTTACGGTCATATCGAAGGATATGATGTTCAATTTGATTTTACGAAGCATCTCTTCTACTTTATTCATATTTCACATTAGTTTCATAAGGCACCTATAACCAAATCTCTTATAAGGTAATTTAATAGAATAATTGAATACAATCCTTACAATGAAGGATTTGAAATAGGTACATAATAGGAGCTATATTAAGTAGCTACTTCAAATCCATCAAAGTAGAGCTCTCAAGCTCAGTATCGAAATCCCTACGTAAACTTTCAAACCTAAGTTTGAGCAATTCTCATTGAAATAAAGAGCATATCCAACCCTTAAACTTGGATTTTTACTCAAATTTGAGTAAAAATTTAGATAAAAGCTTCATTTGGTACGAAGCAATCCAATTTTCGTTATTTCCCATTTGCTAAATTGAAAATTCCGTAAAAGTTGAGTTTTAGCAATGTTGCTAAAATCATTTTTGGTTCCCGTTATCTAAAAACTAAGTTGTAAAAACCAATTTTCTCTCATATTCTCATTTTGCTAAAAGCAAGATTTTAGCAATTGTGTGTAGGTGATTTTAGCAAACAGGGAACTCGTTTTTACAGACCATGTGTATTTTGTTTATAGTAATGAACTAATTTATTACCTGTTGTTGCAGCAGCTCCCCAGCAACGGAAAAACAAATAGTAGTTTATCCAGATCTTATCAACCAAGAGTTTCGCAAAAATACGAGCAAACAATGCTGTGAATCTCTAGGAACGAAGTAATATTTGTTGGCATCGTCGCTTTCTCCCCCAATCTCTTTCTACTTTTGGCAGTATATATACTCACCAAACTCACTACTACTCCATAAATACGAATACAATTCTATCTATGGTAATTATGGAAACTGTTAGCTGGCTAGTGATCTTCAGGGAGTAATTTGTTGTAAACATTCTCAGTTATAAAGAGAGACAGAGACAGTGAAGAGCTACTCACAGAAAAGAATGGTAAGTGTAGCAGGAGGAGGAGGAGGAGGAGGTGGAAATTCTAAACTGGTGTTGGAGAAGATGAAAAAGAAAAAAGTAGCTGTAGAGCCAAAACAAGCAGCAGTTCCCAATTTCACCGTCAAACAGACCACATCACATGAAAGATACTCACTTCCTCTAACTGCCTGCCTAAACAAGAACCTCAGTTTTTACATCTTTGCATAGATTTGAAGCCTTCCAACTGATATCTCTGACACCATCCTCAAAACAGAGCTCACACATGTTGCACATGCACCATTCTGGTAGAGTGCACCAGAAAGGTCTGGTCCATGCAGCTTACCCTGTTGGCTAGAAGGGCAGACATGATTGAAAAAAACCTACCCCCGACTTAGTCCCTGTGAAGGAGAGACATGGAGGGGTAGATAGGTATAGACCTAACCTTTTACATATATACACAAAGTGACTGCCCTCAGGCATATCTGGATCACTATGAATTGATAATTATTATTCTTGCTGAATTAATCATAACTGGGAAGGTGCAAAAATAACCATCATATTACCAAGCAATATTGAATTTGAAACTGCATATCAGAAGAAGCTCATTAGTCATTACCAACCATCATTATATATTGGAACCATGATGTATGCATACCTGAAGAAGCTCTTCAATGACATCCTCCATTGTGATAACGCCCACAACCTCTTGACTGGGAGGGATCACAGGAAGAGGAGTATTCTCCAAGTCTAAAATGCAGAATGAACAACCTTTGTGCTTCTTAAATCCAGGAGTAGGTGGGGTATTTCTTATCTTCTGTTGATCGCCATCACTCTTAGAAATGGCCATCTCAGTATCATGCGACTCAAATTTCATCCCCCGATTCTCAAGATCCGTCTCATTATCAACTGATAAGGAACAAGGTAAAATAGACATACATAGTATATTAAGTAAGAACACAAAAACTCAACAGGAAGTTTGAATACAAGCACACAAGGAAATGATAAAAGCATCTGTAGATAAACCATCACTTGTCAGAATTTATGGGGCTTAACCCCAAAATTTAGGAAACCATATGAAAATTTAAAAGGATTAAAGCAAGATTAAATGAGGAAGTCTAAGGACACCGAAGGACCACTATTTGTAACAAAATCTTAATGGCATAGACAAAGTTGATGGATACGATTAACAACACATTCATGTATATCGAAACAAATGCCGGTACTCAACCGATGTGGGACTAAAACTTGGTTATATAAGACACTAGGAAAATGTAATTCTGAATCAATTTGGAGCAATTTTTTTTTTATTTTTAAACTGAAATGCATCCCTATATTTGAAGCTGACCATAGTTTCTCCATTCGTTGACTTGAATTCTTAACCAAATCTTTTTCTCGAGTTCCGTAAAGGTCACCCCCTGTGGTGTCAATTGCTACTTTATGGATTCAAGTAATGCTACTTGCTCTTCGAAAAAAAGCAATGAACATTCTTAAGATATGTGAAAATGATCTCAAATTATTTTTATTTTTTTCCGTTTTGAAACGGAAACGAAAGTTGATAACTGAGGAACGCTAACGGCCCGTTTGGATGACGTATTAGTTTTGGAAGGATTAAATAGTGATGAGAGATAAAATAGTCAGGGGGATTAAATAAGAAGGGTGGACCCACATTGATGTGACAGTTAAGAATGAGAGATTAAATAGTCCATGGTTTGGATGGAGGATTTAAATAGGGAGATAAAGAGGGTAGATGATGTAAAAAACTGTCAAATGACTATTTTACCCTTGTGAGATCATGCTCCTAAGTATACCGTAGATAATTAAGTTGAAAACAGAGTTAAAAAAAAAGGGAGAGTTAAATTCCATATATAATTAAGTTTAAAAAAAGAGAGTTAAATTCCATGTATAATTAAGTTAAAAAGAGAGTAGTATATTTGTTCAAAACGAGGGTTTGATCTGTTAATAACTCATCTTCTCCTGAATTACTCCCCCACCGCCTCACTCTCTCTCTCTCTCTCTGATCAAACCCAAGTCCAACTCATCTCCCTCTCTGATCAAACCCTCTCTCATCCCCGATCAAATCCTATACAAAAATGGTGCATGACGATGGTCCATGGTCCACCGCCTCTCCATCTCCAACCAAGCCCTCTACAAAGGCAGTGGATGGTTTGACGACGACGATGTTTCATGGTCCAAAGCGACAACAATGGTCTTTACAAGGAAGATGGTAATCTTGGTTCAAGATCTGATTAATTCTAAATCTGAATCATCAACTGGAAAATTGGAAATTTTTTCATTTTTTCTGCATTTTTTTAGTTTCGATTTTGATCTCTTACTTGTTGTTCGATTGGGAATTTTGTTGCTGAGTTTTGAAGTTTCTGGTTGATTGGGAATTTTTGGTTCCAAAATAGAGAAGAAAAGGATCCGGGGTAGCCAAGTAATTCCACCACGCTCAACATCCCTGACTAAATATAAGCACCCCCCCCGCTGCTTTTATTTAGTCAGGGTTTGCCATGACTAATTGGAGAAGAGGGATGAGTGATCATGGGTGAAATTGACCAGCCAAACAGTGGATATGAGAGTTGAACCATGACTAAATATCCCAACCCAGTCCTCCCTCTCCTAAATACACCATCCAAACGAGCCCTAAAGCAGATCAGACATGAAACACACACGGGGCAGAGATGATTGGGAAAAAAAGAAGAAGAAGAAAAGCTATGGACAAACAAAGCCTAATATCTACTATTGATCATCATAAAATAAGTTCTCTACCATGTGAATATTTTCGAAAACAAATACAACAAAATAATCAACAATAACAATTAGAATAAAAATTCAGTAATATGTAAGAATTGCGTCTAACAGATTTGTCGTGTACCCTCTAAGCTGCTCTTTCTCCCTCCAACCCAAAACTTCTTCTTCTTTGAGATCATCTTTGGTTTCGTTCTTGTTTGAGGAAAATGTTGAAACACACCAGTAGTAGCACATGTTCACAAAACTCTACCGTCAACAATTGGTAGTACTTGTTGAAATTCCTTAATTGAGTCACGGAATTAACGTAACTTGAGTAAATAGAAAAACAATCAATCGCATAAACTGGAAAAATAATCAATCATGCATGACACGAATGGCAGGGTACACCACACCACACTCCCAGTCCCAGATGAGCTCCAGATTCAAGTCTTGCTGATGGCGAGACTGTGGAGTGGCGCTTATGCCATCTTGTACCTAGGTGGTGCTGTGGTGACGGCCCGTCCACACGGATAGTAGCTATGGGTTGAATTGATCATTCCACAGCGGGTAGGGAGCTCCTACAGTCACACCCAAGGAGGGTTGCTATGCTGGTTGCCCCCTCCCACCCTTTTCCAGTTCAAAAAAAAAAAAAAATGTAAATACTGCTCTATGGTATTCTACATCAAACCCTATTTTCTGTAGGAAGTCAAAAATTCAAAACACACCTGATCAGTCAATGACTTGACTTGTGATGCCGCTCCTTTCTATATCGAGATTGGCCTGGATCAAAGCCACCTTCTTCCGCTCCATAAACAGCCCAAGATGGTGTCACTGCCATGTAATCCTTACTGTCAAAAGGTCTTCCACTAGCCACCTGAATTAGGAGTGAACCCCAAACAAATACATGCATTACGCAAGGAAAATGAAAAGGGAACAGAGACTGGAAAAATAAGATAGGACAAAGTTACCAACCAGATTATGAAACTTTTCATAGTCAATCCATGTGAACCATTGCCCATTGATCTTAAACTTATTGACGTTAGCTAAGAGGACACATCATGAGTGGACATGCTCACAAGCAACCTCAGACTCCCCTTTGCTTTTTAGCCAAAGCCTCAGAAAATGCTTTCACGTCAGCATGCCAGGGCACGTTTTCCATTGTCAATTTAGATGTAGCAGACCTATTAAAAAAAATTCTAGGATCATTTCACCGAGGACTGCAATTAACAAAGTAAACATGAAGAACAGGAACTTAGAGAGAGATACTTACGATCCACAGTAGGTGACCCCTTTAATTTCAATAAAATCTGGATTCCCGATGCCAAACAGGCTAGAATAGGCCTCTATTTCCTCGGTATTCCACCCTTTAACTAGAGTCAAACGATAAACAGTTCGCTGCTGCGTCTCCCTGAGAGCTTTCAAGGAATCCTGGCATTTTTAATTTTTATTTTGCAACATTTAGACAAGTAGAGCCCTGGGTGAGAGAAAAATTAAGGTAGCAGATCATTCAGGTCACCAAAACTACACATCCCTTCTCTCCCTCACAAAACGCTGGCCACTGGGACACACAATGTCATGCAACGGATATAGGACATAATAACACTAAAACTAAACACAAACCTTTAAAGTAGTTGACATGTACAAGCGAGTAAATAATTGCACCAAGAGATTACGTTGAAGTTTCTTTTTTCCTTTCAGTCATCTCCCATGTTCGTAACTCTCACAATGTCAGGAAATGCCAGACTTCTATTATATACACTGTGTTCACTTCACATTTCTTAAAAATTTTCCAAAAAGATTTCTTTCCCCATCTCACATCTCTCCAATCATTAATCACATTTCTCTCTCTCTACTCATACTCCTCTCTCCAATCATTATTTTTATTTCTCTCTCTATCTCTCTCTAATTATTACACATCTCTCTAATTATTACTTTTTCTAAAAACTCATCCAAACAATATCTCAAAAATATTTCTCAAAAAATTCTTCTCAAAACTCTCAACCAAACAAAGCCATAGTTTCTCTTGGATATAATTACGTAAGAGAAAATAATAGAAACAAGACAACAGCAGCTAGTTTCACATTAACTATTTGCCTTCCAAGAAAATCACTTACAACAAATCGCTCCCAAAAGTCCCCAAAAAGTGGCCTATCAATAGCCTTCAAGCTCTCCTTTGTTGGAGCATCTACGCTAACGTATAACTGCATAAGCCAAAAATGGCTCGCATAAGAATCCAAGCTCCAATCTACAGGCTATCAGTCACTGTGAAGTCACTGAGAGTGAACAGACAAGTGTGTCAAACCTGGGTAACAGGTTTCAGCATCTTAATCTTTTCCGGGAACTGCGCATTTGTTACAAGAAAAGTAGAAATACGCCTCCGATGAAGCTCATCTACAAGTGAGTTAATTTCTGGATACATGATCGGTTCACCAACAAGAGAGAGGGCACAATGTCTCGGGGAAAGTCCTTCCATTAAGCGCTCTGTTTTAACACCTATAAGGAATATTTGCTATTGTCAACTTCAGTTCATCAAATCGAATAATAGTGATGAAACTAATCATTTTTACACACAGGTGACAGGACTAGAGTGAAAATTTACGCACAATATACTAGCCCAAAAATGTAAGGCCCACCTGGAACTCCTTTCATTTGCCTTATCATTTTTGTATGCAGTTCTATTGCAGAGTTCACAATATCTAGGGGATCATCCATCTTCCACTGCCAGCTCTTTCCAACGGGATTTGTGTGATGCCTCCAACAGAAAACACACTTGTTGGCACATGCCAAACTTGGAGTTGTCTCCATGCACCTGATCCATTGAGAGAGAGGGAGAGTCAGATTTTCGCCAACAGGAACCATAGCTGATGTATGTGAGGATGGCATGAAAGTCTATCAGTAAGAGAAAAGTAGCCAAGAATCTAAAAGTACACATTTCCACAATAAATAATGATTGCTAGAAGTTTCATTGTGATCATAAGTTTAAAAAAAATGGTAAAAAAATAATCTTCAAACAAACAATAGATGGTGACATGGTGTTCTTAGTGGATTTCCCCATCAAACAATATGAGGTGGAAGAAAAAGGCCATAAACTTCACTGGATCAATAAGGGTGGTGCATCTCCTCATAGCGAGGCACCAAAAAGAGGCTTCCAGAACATAGCTAAAAAAACACCCATGTTACTATCTAAGCGTGAAGAAGATGCTGCTGTTCAGATGCATAAAGTACATATAAAAGACAATTAATCGAGCTTTTATTCATACTACATTGATACATTTTTTCATTAGCAACCAGTACACGATGTGATTTATATTCTGCAGTTATCCCTCCTATTATAAGATGGCATTGACAGGCTCTACCTTACGTTCTTGTCAAAGATTAAAAACAACCACAAAGGCCCCTTTCCCTTGGAGCTTCACGTCATTCAATGAAAGCAATGGTATGACCACGCACTCAATTTATAAGACCTGGGTGGATAGAGGAAGATGTAAAGGATATGAACAATTAAAATCAGAAAAATAACATGCAATTATAGATCTCTAATCTCTAAGCCGTGACTTGGAACCCACACGACTTACTAATGCATCATACATTACACAAAACTTGCTAATTAGACTAGTAGAACATAATCAATTCAAGATACTTGCATAACGAAGAAATATACAGTCACCTATGACTCTCTATGCCATAAAATGAGTGTTTGTAGCAAACCTCCCTCTAAGCTGTGCCTTAGTCCATCTACACAATTTAACTCCGCCATGTGAACCAATAATCTTATAACCCTGCAAAGATAGTGCAATTTGAGAGAGGAAGTTGACATGGCAAGAATTCAAATTAACAAGATGATGAATGGAGTCACGCAAAAGCAAATTTCATCCAACTATCCAAGACACCCAGATGACATCTGTTACTTAAGATATCACTAATATCAGCAACAGCAACAACTGAATTACGTCTTAACAAGAATATTACAAGGTTACAATCCAGGCTGGTCACTATGAATTTCCTTCAGAAAAAAGGTAAAATTGTGTTTTTTGGCAGAAAATATAAAGGTTTTTCAACAGGCTAAAGATCAATCTTTTAGTCAAGCTATAAACAGCTAATCAGTGACACCCACTTACACTGGGTCTTCCACAAACAAGCAAAAAAGAAAGCAGTTTTTTCCAAAAACCGAGATAAAATTCTCTCACAATACATCACATAAAAAACCATGAAAAGCCAGTTTATTCTGAAAACACCCTTAGTGGAAAACCCCTGAGCTTCATCATGTTTATTATCTTTGATTTCAACCCTCTACTAAAAGCTGAAAAAAATTAAAAATAGAAAGCAAAACAGAGGCACTGTCAGGAAATAGGAATGTCCACGAAATGAATGACTGCTTACATTGGAATCAAAGTGTTCAACTAATTGGAAATGATGGCAAAACTTGTCATAATTGTGAATTAAATACCAATATTGAAACACAAGCCCAAATAATCTTCGCAGCGGAGGTTAATTGTAGGAACATCCAACAATAAATTTGAAAAGGAGTACCTGCTTTTCCAAGCTAGCTCTAATCACAGGAGTCACCATTTCCTTTTCCCCATTCAGTTTCCCATTAGATTTAACCACTATTGTAGATTTCCTTGAAGGAGCTTTTCCCGCAATGTCCTCCAGGTCAACAACGCTAGAATCCCCTCCATTCTCTTCCCCATCCTCCTCATCCGAATCGCTTATCACCTCATAGTCACTCTCATCCTTACCCCCATACCCACCACCCATCCCCTCATTTCCCAAATCACCCTCATCCACCACCATTCAAAACCGTAACTAACTTCTCACTCCAATCTCCAAACACCTCATCCAAATCACCCTCATCCACATCCCCTTCCCACAATGGCAAAACCTCTGCTGCCCCCAATAATCTCATCCGCTTTGACAACTCCTTCCCCACAGCATTGAAGTTTACTCCGTACGATTGGCTCCCGACACCAAAAACAGCAAACCTACACTTGCTGAAAATGGGTTTTGACTAAATTAATTATTCTTAAAAGACTGGGTTTTGTTTAGTTTTTCTTCAATTTTTTTGTCATCAATCATTTGTCTCGATGAGAAAAATATAAAATTAACAACCCAAAAGGTCAAATAAGACTTTTGGCTTCAATGCCTCGTGCTTGCACATCCTATGAGGTCGAAAATGACCTACATGTTCCTAAAATTGCATGTGTTTTTCACCAGGTTAGCACACTAAACACACTAAAAAGACCGTTGTTTTGAATCATCTATCAGTGGAATTTCTTGCTTTTGATTATAAATTTTACTTTTCAAATTGATCTCGTAAAGAAGGTTGTTAATCCAAAAATCTTAATGGAAATTCAATACAAAATAATAAAAAAAGAAAAGACAACAAAAATACCGAATTAAAATTCAGCCAAAAGGGTACCTAAGTTACAGCGACCCCACTCTGAAATCCTCAGCGCTCTCACCCAACCAATCAGCGAAAAACCCGCCATTCGGGGGCGGCTTGCCGTCTTCCCAAGTGGAAGCGACGATCAAAACTAGAGTTTCCTTATGTAAGTCTTCGGGCTCGTAGTTGCTGGGATCAACAAGGTCGAATGGGAGGTTGGTGGAGGAGAGGAGGAGGTCGTGGAGGCGGTGAGCTAGGGTTTTGGAAGTGCCTGTCTGGGAGAGGTAGAAGAGTTTTGGTTTGGGAGGAGAGTTAGGGTTAGGGTTTTTGAGGAGTTTTTTGAGGCGGAGGGATTTGTAGAAGCAGTAGAAGGTGGTGGCGGAGAGGAGGGCGAGGAGGGTGAGGTGCGCGGCGGCGGAGGGGGAAGGCATTCTGGTCATTTCATTCACTGGTGGTTTGTTGGCGCGGAGAGTTGAGGCTTATTTGGTCGTTGGTAACTCAGTGGAGTGACGACGGCGAAAAACACGTGTTCAACAAACACGTTTTAAATTTTTAAAAAAAAAGGGTAGCGCCTTTTGGATTGGCTCTACCTGGAAATTTTTTTTTAAAAAAACGTTATTTTATTTAAGATTTGGCAAAAAAACCAAAAACCCCGCGAATAAATAAAAGAAAACAAACACAAAAACAGCTAGTGCCTTTTCGATTGGCTCTACCAGGAAATTAAAAAAAAAAGCGTTATTTTAATTAAGCTTTGGCAAAAAACCAAAAAACCTGCGAATAATTAGTAAAAAAAACAAAAATAGGTAGCGCCTTTTCAATTGGCTCTACCTGGAAATTTAAAAAAAAAGCGTTATTTTAATTAAGCTTTGGCAAAAAAAACCAAAAAACGCGCGAATAAAAAAAAAAAAAGTAGCGCTTTTTGGATTGGCTCTACCTGGAATTTTTTTTTTAAAAAAAAACGTTATTTTAATTTAGCTTTGGCAAAAAAACTAAAAAAAAACCCGCGAATAAATAAAAAAAAAACACGTTTTACGTTTTCTAGAGAACGTTTTTCTGGTTACATGGTTTCACAGTGAAATAAGACGGAATAGCCAGAAAATTAAATTAATCCTAATTCGGTCTGAAAATGTGTTTGCGAGAAACATAATTTCTAAAAGTGTGGTTAGAAAACACGCCTTCTAAAGGCGTGTTCTTGAACCCCGTTTTCCCCTTAAACACTCTTCAGCAGTTCGGCTCAAGGTTCAGCTACTCCACCGAGATGACAAAACAAGAAGTAGGAATTGAAAATTGAAAATTCCATAAAAGTTGAGTTTAAGCAATGTTGCTAAAATCAGTTTTGGTTCCCGTTATCTAAAAACTAAGTTGTAAAAACCAATTTTCTCTCATATTCTCATTTTGCTAAAAGCAAGATTTTAGCAATTGTGTGTTGGTGAATTTAGCAAACAGGGAACTCGTTTTTACAGACCATGTGTATTTTGTTTATAGTAATGAACTAATTTATTAAAAGTCAAGAATAGCATTTTCCTACCCATAAAATTAGAGAGAGAGAGAGAGAGAGAGAGAGAGAGAGAGAGAGACCTGTGGTAGCGAGGAATCCGACACAAGAACAACAACCAACCAACGCCCAACACTAATGTTGACCAAATGAACTTCACACGCCATTTAGCATCGCTTAAGATGCAGGGAGCGAGAATTGCACTCAAGAATGAGGCAGTGATCCACAACACAGTCTTTCTTGCTTTTACTCTACCTTCATTTTTGTCCAGCCTCGGTTCATGGGCCGTTAATTGACCAACTAGGAATTCTTCCAAGATAGGCACCCCTCCAGATTTTCCCATAGATATCAAAATTACTACAGGTGCGAAGTACATCCAGGTATTTTCATCAGGAATCGAATGGAAGGCCGAAATGAATAACATCACCATTCCCTGCATTTTGGTCGAGGACAATGTTCAGCTTAACAAGTTAAATTTCTGGGAAACAAAAAAATACAAGAGTATGGATATCATATTGCCACTATCACATGGCGGACATCAATTCTTGGTAGTGAAAGAAATACTCCAAAATAAGCCAATTAAGCACATGAAAAAACAAAGAAGATAGGGTTATTTTTATTTTCTTCTTGTCTTGTATAATATAAGGATAATTCCTTAACCGAATACCATAAAAGATCAACGTAAGCAACAAAAGCAAACAACGCTTGCTAATTAACATCACTTCAACGAGAACACCCACTCTAAGAACTCGGATCACATCAATAATGAATTTCTTAAAACTCCCAATCAGTGCTTTTTCTTTTTTCTAGTAATCAAAATATTGATGACGACACAATGGCTCTGTTACTTAGTCACAAACTTACAAGGATGTAGGCAGCAGTCGAGTAGGCAATGACTTTGAGAGGACTAACATGGTTCTTAGAGATGTAAGCCATCACACAGACCAAAACAGATGACAACCCATTCAGTAAATTTACGATTCCAACAGCTTTCAGGAGATTGTTTTTCTTCCAGCTATCTGTGAAATATGTAATCAAGACATCTACCACTGCACGGCCTACAAACCATTGGGCAAATGCCAAACCTAAAAACAAAAAAGAGAAGGTATAATTAAAGTCAATGAAGAAAACTCTCTTGAACTTGCTGTGAAATGTATAGGAATGGCTCTCAGACAAGCAAAAACCAATAAAAACAACTTTTTGGAAACTTAAAACACAACATAAAACAATATTTTGTTCTGTTAGAATTAGAACTACCCAGTAAAAAAACTCTCAAACTGCTCAAATTTCTCGTTTGAATTTATTTCTGTGTCTGCAGCTTGTCAGAATCACCACCCCCAGAAATCATAGCCCCTTTGTACGGTGAGAAAAGAAAGGATTGGGGCTTCTCACCAATGGACCAATTAAAAAACATCAATTTTTTTAAAAAAATTTATTTCTCACCTGTTTTTTTCCTAACAAGGAGTAATAGAATTCATGTTTCTTTTCTTTTCTCACCATTTCTCGCTGTCCCACTGGACTGTCAATCTCAAAATCCAAATTAAACTGACCTGTTATAGTCATGGAAAAGAAAGAAAGAACAATAAAAATTTGTTTCTGTAACCTTCTTCTTCTTTTTTGTCTAAAACCATGAAGAAGTATTTGTTTTATTCTGTAAGACAAGTGTCAGTGGCGGCCAAGTGGTTAGTTATGGAATGAAAAAATGGGGGAAAAGAATAGGTTTTGGTAGAGTTGCTGAAAAACATCTAGTTTCTGTTTGGATAGTTATGGATTTGCAAATCAAAGGATATGATGTTCAATTTGGTTTTACAAAGCATCTCTTCTACTTTATCCATATTTCACATTAGTTTCACAAGGCACCTATAACCAAATCTCTTATGATGTAATCTAATAATCATTGAATACAATCCTTACAATGAAGGATTTGAAATAGGTACATAATAGGAGCTATATTAAGTAGCTACTTCAAATCCATCAAAGTAGAGCTCTCAAGCTCAGTATCGAAATCCCTACGTAAACTTTCAAACCTAAGTTTGAGCAATTCTCATTGAAATAAAGAGCATCTCCAACCCTTAAACTTGGATTTTTACTCAAATTTGAGTAAAAATTTGGATAAAAGCTTCATTTGGTACGAAGCAATCCAATTTTCGTTATTTCCCATTTGCTAAATTGAAAATTCCGTAAAATTTGAGTTTTAGCACTGTTGCTAAAATCAGTTTTGGTTCCCGTTATCTAAAAACTAAGTTGTAAAAACCAATTTTCTCTCATATTCTCATTTTGCTAAAAGCAAGATTTTAGCAATTGTGTGTTGGTGATTTTAGCAAACAGGGAACTCGTTTTTACAGACCATGTGTATTTTGTTTTTAGTAATGAACTAATTTATTACCTGTTGTTGCAGCAGCTCCCCCGCAACGGAAAAACAAATAGTAGTTTATCAACCAAGAGTTTCGCAAAAATACGAGCAAACAATGCTGCAAATCTCCAGGAACGAAGTAATATTTGTCGGCATCGTCGCTTTCTCCCCCAATCTCTTTCTACTTTTGGCAGTATATATACTCACCAAACTCACTACTACTCCATAAATACGAATACAATTCTACCTATGGTAATTATGGAAACTGTTAGCTGGCTAGTGATCTTCAGGGGGATCTTTAGCTGATATATACCAAATTTCAAAACAATTCATCAAAATATACCTTTCTTCAAACTATTTTTAAAAATATGTCATGCCATTGTTAAACGCGATTTCTACATACCGCCAACCCCCTATCCGACGCGGGTTTAACGCCGCATGGTCGACATGTTTGTATCAGAGTTTATCAGAAATACCGCATAACGTTGACCCTATAACATTGTACGGTATTTGTGTTAATGCCGCATGTCCAACATGCGGCATTTGCTTAGGTGGATAGTCAGGCCACGTCGGATAGGGGGTTCGTGGCCACGTAAAATGCCGCATTTCCAACATGCAGCATGACATATTTTTAAAAATAGTTTAAAGAAATGTATATTTTGATGAATTGTTTGGAAATTTGGTATATATCGGCCAAAAATCCATCTTCAGGGAGTAATTTGTTGTAAACATTCTCAGTTATAAAGAGAGACAGAGACAGTGAAGAGCTACTCACAGAAAAGAATGGTAAGTGTAGCAGGAGGAGGACGAGGACGAGGAGGTGGAGAGGATTCCCTTCAACGCGTCTGCCGCGTGAACCGCGTAATGGTGGAGTTACAGAAAACAGGATTTGGGACCTACTGTACTTTATTTCTTGAACTGGGGAGGAGTAATGGTGGAGTACGAACAGGCATTGAGCTTTCCCCTATCCTTCCCAATCGCGCGTAATGGTGGAGTACGAACAAACATAGACTGTGATCATGTCAAAATCAAAATAATTAAAACCCGTAAAATGCGTAAAATGGATTTAGTAGTAAAGCGGGAGTACGGGTGTCGAACCACAGAGAGTAAGTGTTACTTTCAATTTTAAAACTGATTTTCAAAGTGACTTAAAAGTGAAGATTTTTGTGATTTTAATTTAGAGCTAATTAAATAAAAAGAGAATTTAGATTTTCTGTTTTTTAGTGAATGAGAGGAAGCTTAGGGTATCGGTTTCACCACTAACTTTGCATTCAATGGTTTATAAACTTTGTAACAATCTCGTAACTACACCAATTAATGTGGTAGTGATGTACTTCCTGGCCATGCTCAAGTACTATCGTCCAGAAATTCAAATATAAGTGAGCTAAAAATACACCATCTTAGATGGGCACTACCGCCTACGCTTAAACTAAGGTCATAAGACAACCCGCCTCATCTCAAGCAAAGCATAATTTTAACTCACTTAATATTTGGTAGCTTGAAAACAATTAGATAAACCGATTTGTATTTATAATCACGTAAAAAATAAATACAACATACAATCAATTTTACAATGAAATTTATTTGAAACAAAAGCCCTGATTATACAATCACCACATTTCATTGGTCTAGCCACAAAATATAATTACGAAAGAAAACAAACCATATTTACAAAGTTAGGGCTTACCAATACCCTAAGGAGGGTTTAGTTGGCCATGGAGGCACTGATCAGAGCCATGAAAAATGACAGAGGAGTTTCTGGTTTTCTATTTTCAATACTCTCTGTCGTCTCTTCTCTCTGTTTCTGAATATCTCCCTCTCTTTTCCAGGACCTTTTTCAATGGATGCAACAACATCATTTTATAATCAGTGCAGAGGAGGAAACAAACAAGAGCATTCAATACTCTCTTCTGCCTGATCTTTTCCATATCTCACAAATCCACAATTGGAAAGCAAAAGTCGACAATAGTTGCTGGGCAATTAAGTCACTGGGATTTCTTTGAAAAACCAACGTGGGTTGCTCTTCTACTATGGGCCTCGCGACACCATTCGACTAATTTTCAAAACGAAGTCCGATCGAGGCTCAGGAACAGTCAAACTTCTTATTTTAATGCCCGGAATAAAATAGAATAACTCTTGTAATTTATGTGTTTGTCATGTGTTTCGTGGGGCGAAACAAGATATCATCCGGACTCTGCAATTATTTCCATCACCTATCCATTTGTCAGCTCCCCACGTTTCTTTTCAAGTAATAAACAATAGAATTGTTTATTCATTAATTGGCAAAGTTTGGCCAGTTGATGGTGATCTGGAAGATAAGCTGGAAAAATGATCCAATGCTTCACGCTCACGCAGCACGCAACTCTCTTAATTTAAGGCCAAATGTGGTATTGTGCCCTTGGAACCTAAAATCACAAAAACACAACAAATGACATTAAATAATAATAACAAAGGACATAACAAATGTAAATTAGGCGGTCCAAATATAAATATTTCGGCACTTATCAGACTGCATCTTCGTGGGAGATTCTCCAACCATCTTTTTGAATTTTGACAGCCCGTGTGATTGGGGGTGGAGTATAAACTGCATCTTCGTGGGAGGTTCTCTAACCATATTTTTGAAAAACGAGTGGGAGGCCCAATTTGCTTTCAATTTTTTTTTTTAATCTTAAAACCTACTAAAATTTTATCTGGAAAGTTCCATAATATACCCAAACCCAACATTGGGATTTTATGAATTTCCTTTTTTTTTTTTTTTTAGCTTTTCAAAATATGTAGAATTCGACAATCAGTTATCTAGAATTTTTGGTATCCACTCCAAATTAATTTTGAAAAGTTTGAATCTTAAAATATGCAAAGATAATTTCTCATAAACACCTGCAATATTGGTCCATTTGAGATTCCAACTTTTTAATGGGACAAACATTAAATGCATTTCTTCCTTAAATTTAACATTTGATTTTCACAGCTACCCCTTTAATCCCACTAATGATTTGTATTTTTGGATATTCACACACTTTTTTAGTTAATGCAATATGTTTCAAAGAAACAATTGGTAGGGAGGAAAGTTATGAGAAAGAGCTAATTACTAGCGAGCACTTGCATGTAATGATCCTTTTAACTTCTCAATATAGTAGCGTTAGGCGGCGTGCTTCTACTTATGCATTGACTACACGTTGTAGAAGTCTTGAAGCGTAAAGTTAGGTCGGTTGTAGTATAATAACTTCGAAGTCCGAGGTCGAATCCACATAGAGCGTGAAAGAGCGCTAAGAAAAGGGATGGAGGGATTATCTGTTTTGGTCACCTTTATGTTTTTTAGTTTCTCATATTTTGTTATATTTATTTGTCTGGAAAAGCTTATAATTGGACCAGCTTCTGAACATAAACATAGAACAAGATGTTGAAACATGGGCTAAAGCTCTCCTCCAAACCTCCACTTCTTTGACCTCACTCGATCTATTGCCATAACGACCTGAAACAATCTTGTAAGTACTGCATAAAACAATTTTCTATTCAAAAAATTACCTTGATTAGACAAAGAGGTATATAAACTTATTTATAGATGCGGCGCAAACCGCCACTGGTTTTTATGGGCCTAACTAAGCATCACAGTCCATGTTACATGAAGAGGAGTGGGGTCAGTTGACCCCACTGAAATTTTATTTTTACTTAGCTATCACACTGTAAATTGGTTAAAAAGTGACCCCATCAAACTATTGTGTTGACACCATTCACCACCGTTGGCTAAAGAACAACACTAGATGATTTTCCCCTCCGTCCCTGAACTGTTCTCACGTGTTAAAGGTGAAGCGAACAAAGCGGCAAAAGAAGAAATTGATCACTATCAAGATTAAAATAAATGGGTGTCTATTCTGAATTGTACTTTGAGTTAATGTTGTTTATGGTAATTAATTTTGACATTTCATTTTTTATAACCACATTTTAATATTTGTCTTTTAATGTTTAAGATATACATAACATAAACATGAAAAGACAAATATTGAAGTGTGGTTATCAAAAAGTGGAGTGCCAAAATCATTTCCCATGTACATTTGTTGTAGTGCTGTGCATGGTTATTAGTATAAGCACTATTTTAGTTTATTATAGTTGATACGTCTGTCTGTGAATGACCCCATGTGCACAATTTTCTGGAGTTGCCACTGCCAAACATACATTGTAATAATTTGAACCGTTAATCTTATAACGCCTATAAAATAATGTACCCACGCAAAAATCAGCTTGATTGATATATATGTCAGAAGTTGAATTTTGGTTTAAAAAACAGACGGTCTGGATTCTATCAATACATTTTTAAGTTAAAATATCTATGACCGTCTGTCACCAATATTAAACTTTTGACATACCTATCAATGTCCGATCAAACTGATTTTTTGCATGCATACATAATTTTGCTAGCTCTACAATATGAACGGTTCAAATTTGTATAAATGATCACACATTAAGACCCACAATGGGTGGCGCAAATTTTGCGCCACATCCGTAAATAAGTTTATCTCGACAACGTGATATCTACGTGAACAAATTGTTCATTGATTTACACAAAACCTATCTTTATAGAGCCTCTGGAACTAAAAACTACTTCATTGATTTCCGTTGTCCCATAGTCGTCTGGCTGTTCTAAGTTGGAACTTATGTTTGGTATCTGACTTGCTATCGATATAGAAAGAGAGATTGTTTTCATATATACCGGCCATTTCATTCCTGTATTTAATCGTTCTTGATCAAACTCATTTTATAACTCAGATATCGGTAGGAAGAATTTTTTTTTTTTTTGGGTATCATATTTGATGTATTCTCTTTTTTTTATTTTCCTTGAAACATAAAAAAAATAAAAAAACACTCGGCAAATGGGATGGCTTCTGCCCAAATTGAACTTCTCTTTTCCAGGACTTAATCACATACTTATGAAAGTAGACTTAATTACGTATTTTACACTTTGAGTAAGTTAGTATAGGCTCTAATACCATTTGAAACGGTCTATCGCTTATTGACCCAATAACCTATTAACCACGAGGCCCAAGAGCTTTAGCTCAAGTTACTATTTACTAATGGAGTGTTCCACTAACTCAATTTTTTGAAAAAATTAGTTTTTCATCGTTTTTTATGTAATGTGTTGTGAGAGAATGACTTGTCTCGCTGTTTGAAAAAAACAATTTTTTGTTAGTGGAACACCCCCACGTAAGTGCTTCATTGTATATCGAAAACAAATGCCGTACTCAACCGATGTGGGACTAAAACATGGTTATATAAGACACTAGGAAAATGTAATTCTGAATCAATTTGGAGCAATTTTTTTTAAAAAAAAAAAACTGAAATGCATCCCTATATTTGAAGCTGACCATAGTTTCTCCATTCGTTGACTTGAATTCTTAACCAAATCTTTTTCTCGAGTTCCGTAAAGGTCACCCCCTGTGGTGTCAATTGCTACTTTATGGATTCAAGTAATGGTACTTGCTCTTCGAAAAAAAAGCAATGAACATTCTTAAGATATGTGAAAATGATCTCAAATTATTTTTATTTTATTTTCGTTTTGAAACGGAAACGAAAGTTGATAACTGAGGAACGCTAAAGCAGATCAGACATGAGACACACACGGGGCAGAGATGATTGGGAAAAAAAGAAGAAAAAGAAAAGCTATGGACAAACAAAGCCTAATATCTACTATTGATCATCATAAAATAAGTTCTCTACCATGTGAATATTTTCGAAAACAAATACAACAAAATAATCAACAATAACAATTAGAATAAAAATTCAGTAATATGTAAGAATTGCGTCTAACAGATTTGTCGTGTACCCTCTAAGCTGCTCTTTCTCCCTCCAACCCAAAACTTCTTCTTCTTTGAGATCATCTTTGGTTTCGCTCTTGTTTGAGGAAAATGTTGAAACACACCAGTAGTAGCACATGTTCACAAAACTCTACCGTCAACAATTGGTAGTACTTGTTGAAATTCCTTAATTGAGTCACGGAATTAACGTAACTTGAGTAAATAGAAAAACAATCAATCGCATAAACTGGAAAAATAATCAAACATGCATGACACGAATGGCAGGGTACACCACACCACGCTCCCAGTCCCAGATGAGCTCCAGATTCAAGTCTTGCTGATGGCGAGACTGTGGAGTGGCGCTTATGCCATCTTGTACCTAGGTGGTGCTGTGGTGACGGTCTGTCCACACGGATAGTAGCTATGGGTTGAATTGATCATTCTACAGCGGGTAGGGAGCTCCTACAGTCACACCCAAGGAGAGTTCTTTATCTTTGGTTGCCCTCCCACCCTTTTCCAGTTCAAAAAAAAAAAATGTAAATACTGCTCTATGGTATTCTACATCAAACCCTATTTTCTGTAGTAAGTCAAAAATTCAAAACACACCTGATCAGTCAATGACTTGACTTGTGATGCCGCTCCTTTCTATATCGAGATTGGCCTGGATCAAAGCCACCTTCTTCCGCTCCATAAACAGCCCAAGATGGTGTCACTGCCATGTAACCCTTACTGTCAAAAGGTCTTCCACTAGCCACCTGAATTAGGAGTGAACCCCAAACAAATACATGCATTACACAAGGAAAATGAAAAGGGAACAGAGACTGGAAAAATAAGATAGGACAAAGTTACCAACCAGATTATGAAACTTTTCATAGTCAATCCATGTGAACCATTGCCCATTGATCTTAAACTTATTGACGTTAGCTAAGAGGACACAGCATGAGTGGACATGCTCACAAGCAACCTCGTACTCCCCTTTGCTTTTTTTAGCCAAAGCCTCAGAAAATGCTTTCACGTCAGCATGCCAGGGCACGTTTTCCATTGTCAATTTAGATGTAGCAGACCTATTAAAAAAAATTCTTGGATCATTTCACCGAGGACTGCAATTAACAAAGTATACATGAAGAACAGGAACTTAGAGAGAGATACTTACGATCCACAGTAGGTGACCCCTTTAATTTCAATAAAATCTGGATTCCCGATGCCAAACAGGCTAGAATAGGCCTCTATTTCCTCGGTATTCCACCCTTTAACTAGAGTCAAACGATAAACAGTTCGCTGCTGCTTCTCCCTGAGAGCTTTCAAGGAATCCTGGCATTTTTAATTTTTATTTTGCAACATTTAGACAAGTAGAGCCCTGGATGAGAGAAAAATTAAGGTAGCAGATCATTCAGGTCACCAAAACTACACATCCCTTCTCTCCCTCACAAAACGCTGGCCACTGGGACACACAATGTCATGCAACAGATATAGGACATAATAACACTAAAACTAAACACAAACCTTTAAAGTAGTTGACATGGACAAGCGAGTAAATAATTGCACCAAGAGATTATGTTGAAGTTTCTTTTTTCCTTTCAGTCATCTCCCATGTTCGTAACTCTCACAATGTCAGGAAATGCCAGACTTCTATTATATAGTTTCTCTTGGATATAATTACTTAAGAGAAAATAATAGAAACAAGATAACAGCAGCTAGTTTCACATTAACTATTTGCCTTCCAAGAAAATCACTTACAACAAATCGCTCCCAAAAGTCCCCAAAAAGTGGCCTATCAATAGCCTTCAAGCTCTCCTTTGTTGGAGCATCTACGCTAACGTATAACTGCATAAGCCAAAAATGGCTCGCATAAGAATCCAAGCTCCAATCTACAGGCTATCAGTCAATGTGAAGTCACTGAGAGTGAACAGACAAGTGTGTCAAACCTGGGTAACAGGTTTCAGCATCTTAATCTTTTCCGGGAACTGCGCATTTGTTACAAGAAAAGTAGAAATACGCCTCCGATGAAGCTCATCTACAAGTGAGTTAATTTCTGGATACATGATCGGTTCACCAACAAGAGAGAGGGCACAATGTCTCGGGGAAAGTCCTTCCATTAAGCGCTCTGTTTTAACACCTATAAGGAATATTTGCTATTGTCAACTTCAGTTCATCAAATCGAATAATAGTGATGAAACTAATCATTTTTACACACAGGTGACAGGACTAGAGTGAAAATTTACGCACAATATACTAGCCCAAAAATGTAAGGCCCACCTGGAACTCCTTTCATTTGCCTTATCATTTTTGTATGCAGTTCTATTGCAGAGTTCACAATATCTAGGGGATCATCCATCTTCCACTGCCAGCTCTTTCCAACGGGATTTGTGTGATGCCTCCAACAGAAAACACACTTGTTGGCACATGCCAAACTTGGAGTTGTCTCCATGCACCTGATCCATTGAGAGAGAGGGAGAGTCAGATTTTCGCTCAACAGGAACCATAGCTGATGTATGTGAGGATGGCATGAAAGTCTATCAGTAAGAGAAAAGTAGCCAAGAATCTAAAAGTACACATTTCCACAATAAATAATGATTGCTAGAAGTTTCATTGTGATCATAAGTTTAAAAAAAATGGTAAAAAAATAATCTTCAAACAAACAATAGATGGTGACATGGTGTTCTTAGTGGATTTCCCCATCAAACAATATGAGGTGGAAGAAAAAGGCCATAAACTTCACTGGATCAATAAGGGTGGTGCATCTCCTCATAGCGAGGCACCAAAAAGAGGCTTCCAGAACATAGCTAAAAAAACACCCATGTTACTATCTAAGCGTGAAGAAGATGCTGCTGTTCAGATGCATAAAGTACATATAAAAGACAATTAATCGAGCTTTTATTCATACTACATTGATACATTTTTTCATTAGCAACCAGTACACGATGTGATTTATATTCTGCAGTTATCCCTCCTATTATAAGATGGCATTGACAGGCTCTACCTTACGTTCTTGTCAAAGATTAAAAACAACCACAAAGGCCCCTTTCCCTTGGAGCTTCACGTCATTCAATGAAAGCAATGGTATGACCACACACTCAATTTATAAGACCTGGGTGGATAGAGGAAGATGTAAAAGATATGAACAATTAAAATCAGAAAAATAACATGCAATTATAGATCTCTAATCTCTAAGCCGTGACTTGGAACCCACATGACTTACTAATGCATCATACATTACACAAAACTTGCTAATTAGGCTAGTAGAACATAATCAATTCAAGATACTTGCATAACGAAGAAATATACAGTCACCTATGACTCTCTATGCCATAAAATGCGTGTTTGTAGCAACCTCCACGCCCTCTAAGCTGTGCCTTAGTCCATCTACACAATTTAACTCCGCTATGTGAACCAATAATCTTATAACCCTGCAAAGATAGTGCAATTTGAGAGAGGAAGTTGACATGGCAAGAATTCAAATTAACAAGGTGATGAATGGAGTCACGCAAAAGCAAATTTCATCCAACTATCCAAGACACCCAGATGACATCTGTTACTTAAGATATCACTAATATCAGCAAGCAGCAACAACTGAATTATGTCTTAACAAGAATATTACAAGGTTACAATCCAGGCTGGTCACTATGAATTTCCTTCAGAAAAAAGGTAAAATTGTGTTTTTTGGCAGAAAATATAAAGGTTTTTCAACAGGCTAAAGATCAATCTTTTAGTCAAGCTATAAACAGCTAATCAGTGACACCCACTTACACTGGGTCTTCCACAAACAAGCAAAAAAAAAAAAAAACAGTTTTTTCCAAAAACCGAGATAAAATTCTCTCACAATACATCACATAAAAAACCATGAAAAGCCAGTTTATTCTGAAAACACCCTTAGTGGAAAACCCCTGAGCTTCATCATGTTTATTATCCTTGATTTCAACCCTCTACTAAAAGCTGAAAAAAATTAAAAATAGAAAGCAAAACAGAGGCACTGACAGGAAATAGGAATGTCCACGAAATGAATGACTGCTTACATTGGAATCAAAGTGTTCAACTAATTGGAAATGATGGCAAAACTTGTCATAATTGTGAATTAAATACCAATATTGAAACACAAGCCCAAATAATCTTCGCAGCGGAGGTTAATTGTAGGAACATCCAACAATAAATTTGAAAAGGAGTACCTGCTTTTCCAAGCTAGCTCTAATCACAGGAGTCACCATTTCCTTTTCCCCATTCAGTTTCCCATTAGATTTAACCACTATTGTAGATTTCCTTGAAGGAGCTTTTCCCGCAATGTCCTCCAGGTCAACAACGCTAGAATCCCCTCCATTCTCTTCCCCATCCTCCTCATCCGAATCGCTTATCACCTCATAGTCACTCTCATCCTTACCCCCATACCCACCACCCATCCCCTCATTTCCCAAATCACCACCATTCAAAACCGTAACTAACTTCTCACTCCAATCTCCAAACACCTCATCCAAATCACCCTCATCCACATCCCCTTCCCACAATGGCAAAACCTCTGCTGCCCCCAACAATCTCATCCGCTTTGACAACTCCTTCCCCACAACATTGAAGTTTACTCCGTACGATTGGCTCCCGACACCAAAAACAGCAAACCTACACTTGCTGAAAATGGGTTTTGACTAAATTAATTATTCTTAAAAGACTGGGTTTTGTTTAGTTTTTCTTCAATTTTTTTGTCATCAATCATTTGTCTTGATGAGAAAAATATAAAATTAACAACCCAAAAGGTCAAATAAGACTTTTGGCTTCAATGCCTCGTGCTTGCACATCCTATGAGGTCGAAAATGACCTACATGTTCCTAAAATGGCATGTGTTTTTCACCAGGTTAGCACACTAAACACACTAAAAAGACCGTTGTTTTGAATCATCTATCAGTGGAATTTCTTGCTTTTGATTATAAATTTTACTTTTCAAATTGATCTCGTAAAGAAGGTTGTTAATACAAAAATCTTAATGGAAATTCAATACAAAATAATAAAAAAAGAAAAGACAACAAAAATACCGAAATGAAAATTCAGCCAAAAGGGTACCTAAGTAACAGCGACCCCACTCTGAAATCCTCAGCGCTCTCACCCAACCAATCAGCGAAAAACCCGCCATTCGGGGGCGGCTTGCCGTCTTCCCAAGTGGAAGCGACGATCAAAACTAGAGTTTCCTTATGTAAGTCTTCGGGCTCGTAGTTGCTGGGATCAACAAGGTCGAATGGGAGGTTGGTGGAGGAGAGGAGGAGGTCGTGGAGGCGGTGAGCTAGGGTTTTGGAAGTGCCTGTCTGGGAGAGGTAGAAGAGTTTTGGTTTGGGAGGAGAGTTAGGGTTCGGGTTTTTGAGGAGTTTTTTGAGGCGGAGGGATTTGTAGAAGCAGTAGAAGGTGGTGGCAGAGAGGAGGGCGAGGAGGGTGAGGTGCGCGGCGGCGGAGGGGGAAGGCATTCTGGTCATTTCATTCACTGGTGGTTTGTTGGCGCGGAGAGTTGAGGCTTATTTGGTCGTTGGTAACTCAGTGGAGTGACGACGGCGGAAAACACGTGTTCAACAAACACGTTTTAAATAATAATAAAAAAAAGGATAGCGCCTTTTGAATTGGCTCTACCTGAATTTTTTTTTTAAAAAAAACATTATTTTATTTAAGCTTTAGCAAAAAAACCAAAAAACCCGCGAATAAATAAAAGAAAACAAAAACAAAAACAGAAACAGCTACACCTTTTCGATTGGCTCTACCGGAAAATTAAAAAAAAAAAAAGCGTTATTTTAATTAAGCTTTGGCAAAAAAACCAAAAAATCCACGAATAAAAAAAAAAGGTAGCGCCTTTTGGATTGGCTCTACCTGGAATTTTTTTTTAAAAAACGTTATTTTATTTAAGTTTTGGCAAAAAAACCAAAAAACCAGCGAATAAATAAAATAAACAAAAACAAAAAAGCTAGCGCCTTTTCGATTAGCTCTACCGGGAAATTAAAAAAAAGCGTTATTTTAATTAAGCTTTCGCAGAAAAACCAAAAACCCGAAAAAAAAAAATAGCGCCTTTTGGATTGGCTCTACCTGGAAATTTTTTTTAAAAAAAACGTTATTTTATTTAAGCTTTGGCAAAAAAACCAAAAAACCCGCGAATAAAAAAAACAAAAATAGGTAGCGCCTTTTGGATTGGCTCTACCTGGAATTTTTTTTAAAAAAAGCGTTGTTTTAATTAATTTTTGGCAAAAAAACCAAAAAACCCGCGAATAAAAAAAAACAAAAACAAAAACAGCTAGCGCCTTTTCGATTGGCTCTACCGGGAAATTAAAAAAAAAAGCGTTATTTTAATTAAGCTTTGGCAAAAAAACCAAAAAACCCGCGAATAAAAAAAAAAAGGTAGCGCCTTTTGAATTGGCTCTGCCTGGAATTTTATTTGTTAAAAAACGTTATTTTATTTAAGTTTTGGCAAAAAACCCGTGAAAAAAAAAACGAAAATCAAAAATAGGTAGCGCCTTTTGGATTGGCTCTACCTGGAAATTTGAAAAGAAAAAAAAGAGTTATTTTAATTAATCTTTGGCAGAAAAACCAAAAAACCCGCGAATAAAAAAAAACAAAAACAAAAACAGCTAGCGCCTTTTCGATTGGCTCTACCGGGAAATTAAAAAAAAAATCGTTATTTTAATTAAGCTTTGGCAAAAAAACCAAAAAACCCACGAATAAAAAAAAAAAAAAAATAGGTAGCGCCTTTTGGATTGGCTGTACCTGGATTTTTTTTAAAAAAAACGTTATTTTAATTAAGCTTTGGCAAAAAAAACCAAAAAACCCGCGAATAAATTAAAAAAAACAAAAATAGGTAGCGCCTTTTGGATTGGCTCTGCCTGGAAATTTTTTTAAAAAAAGTTATTTTAATTAAGCTTTGGCAAAAAAAACCCGCGAATAAATAGAAAAAAAAAGGTAGCGCCTTTTCAATTGGGTCTACCCGGAAAATTTAAAAAAACCCGCGAATAAATAAAAAAAAAAGCAAAAACAGCTAGCGCCTTTTCGATTGGCTCTACTGGGAAATTAAAAAAAAAAGCGTTATTTTAATTAAGCTTTGGCAAAAAAACCAAAAAACCCACGAATAAAAAAAAAAAAAATAGGTAGCGCCTTTTGGATTGGCTCTACTTGGAAATTTATAAATAAAAAAAAAAAAAACGTTATTTTAATTAAGCTTTGGCAAAAAAAAACAAAAAAACCCGCGAATAAAAAAAAAAGAAGGTAGCGCCTTTTGGATTGGCTCTACCTAGAAATTTTTTTTTTAAAAAAATGTTATTTTAATTAAGCTTTGGAAAAAAAACCAAAAAAACCCGCGAATAAATAGAAAAAAACGAAAAATAGGTAGCACATTTTCAATTGGCTCTACCTGGAAATTAAAAAAAAAAAGCGTTATTTTAATTAAGCTTTGGCAAAAAAACCAAAAAACCTGCGAATAATTAGAAAAAAAAAAACAAAAATAGGTAGCGCCTTTTCAATTGGCTCTACCTGGAAAATTAAAAAAAAAAGGTTATTTTAATTAAGCTTTGGCAAAAAAACCAAAAAACCTGCGAATAAAAAAAAAAAGTAGCGCCTTTTTGATTGGCTCTACCTGGAATTTTTTTTTGAAAAAAACGTTATTTTAATTAAGCTTTGGCAAAAAAACTAAAAAAACCCGCGAATAAAGAAAAAAAAACACGTTTTACGTTTTCTAGAGAACGTTTTTCTAGTTACATGGTTTCACAGTGAAATAAGATGGAATAGCCAGAAAATTAAATTAATCCTAATTCGGTCTGAAAATGTGTTTGCGAGAAACATAATTTCTAAAAGTGTGGTTAGAAAACACGCCTTCTAAAGGCGTGTTCTTGAACCCCGTTTTCCCCTTAAACACTCTTCAGCAGTTCGGCTCAAGGTTCAGCTACTCCACCGAGATGACAAAACAGGAAGTAGGAATTGAGAAATTCAGTAAGAGACAAAAAGGGATGATCAGAATTTGGGGTTTTTACCTGCAAGCCTTGCAAACCCACCGTCTCTCTCTCTCTCTCTCTCTCTCCTCCATGACTGAATCCCTGCGCTACTCACCATCTCTTTCTCTGGTTCTCTATCTCTCTCTCTCTCTCTCTCTCTCTCTCTCTCTCTCTCACACACACACACACACACACACACACTGTACCCACAAAAACGAAAACAGAACTCAATAGTGAATGATTCTCTCGTGAAATCGTCCTTGCACTCTCCCGTGAAATATTCCTTTCCGTTAAACGTCTCTCCTAAGGGAAAACTGGGTTGAGGGTTTTGATTCAGTGAAACCAAACCTATTTCAAGAAACAGAAATTCACTCAGATTAAGCACCATTTTATATTTTGTGAACGTGATATTTTTACATGATATTTATGATCATAATTTCTATATAATTAACGTTCCAGATTATTAATATATGGTCTATATACGTGGTAATTGTCCTTGTAATACCCAACTTGAATGTTAGCTTAACACGATGTCGTTTTTTATGGCTTGACACAGGTTGAACTTGTGCAATGACGTGGAAAATTGTTTTAAATGAACCCCATAATTCTTTTTCTTTTTTTCTTTTTCCAAGCCAACACACGCTTCCCCTTCTTCTCCTCCCTCTGTAATCAACCTCCTCTGGCAGCATGCCTACTGCCGGTGACCAATCCGGTGGCCTTCTCTCCAATCAGCCGTGTGAAAGATGCGAGATTGCATTGATCTTTCAAAGGGAAGGCCTTCTTGGAGTTGGATATGAAACAGGTTTGCGTTTTAATCCAGTGGAACAAACCAAACCCCATTTTAATCCTTTGGCAAAAAACAGTTTTTGGTTTTTTTTTTATTCATTTTTTTATTTACATTTTGTAGTGTTGCGTCAAGTTTTCGTGGTTTATGAATTTATTTCAGCGAGACGAATCCAAAGAGTATAAAATTATGGTTGAAACTAATTTTTTTTAGTAAAGCCAAAATTACTTTTGACCATAATTTTATACTTTTTGGATTCATCCTGTCGAAACATATCCATAAATCACGAAAACTTGACGCAAAACTAACAAATGCAATTTTTTTGAATAAAGACAACAAAAAAAATCATGAGTTCATCAGTTTTAGTTTTCCAATCACACTTTTAGTTTTCCACAAAATTCTAGCAACCAGTTGCTAAAATCTACTATGATTTAAGCAATTTTAGCAAATGAGTTCATCAGGTGCTAAAATCATGGTTGATTTTAGCTTAAAATCAACTATGAATTTTAGCAACTGGTTGCTAAAACTAGGCCAAAGCGTGGTTTGCAATCACGTCTTTAGAAAACGTGTTTGCTAAAAACGTTTTCAATTAATTATAATAAAAATTTAATTACACCATTAATTGCCGAGAAGGTGTGTTTTGCAAACACGTTTTAACGTAGTTATGGAATAAAGTTAAAACACACACGATTGCTTTAATTTTGTATCAAGTTTTTGTGAATTATTGATTTGTCTCGACGAGAAAATCTAAAAAGTATAAAATTATGGTCAAAATTATAATTTTTTAAAATAAAAACAAAAAATAAACCAAAAAACCAGTTTATTACCAGTTTTTTTTGTTGTTGCCAAAGTAGGCCTTTGTTTACTTCGTCCCTCTAACTGTTAATTGAATCTATTTTGTTCATTAACTAGAATTATGGATTGTGTATTAATCTATTCGAAGAAAGAAAATAACTATAGGAATAATGGAATATTTAACTTTCTTGCCTTTTTAATGTGTTTAGTTTGCAGGAAAGTTGCCAGACCAGCCAAAGCACTAATGTGATAAGTAATTGATCATTGGTTGGTTCAAAATTTTTACCCAAAAATTTGATCATTAGATCCAGCACTTATATCCAATTGAACTGTTTTTTTGTGTGATTATTTTGGATAAAATGAACAGTTGGCTAATTGAGGTGAAAGCCGAACATGTGAGTAACGTTAATCCTCACTTAGGCGAGGATGAACAAAATAGCTCTCAAGAATCTGGAAGAGTGCCCAAAACTCTCCCTCGCAAATTCTCATCCTAACATCTCCGAACATCCATGGCAGCACTGTGATTACTTGTGGTGGTATATGGTATGCGGATGTCTCCGTAGCAATATTTAGAACAAAAGGTAATTATTTATGACAATCATCTTGTCCAACTAGAGGTCTGGGATTCTGAGTCTTTGACAAGACTTGGTACCCCTTTAACTGTCCAATGGGAGGTCTGGGATTCGAGTCTTTTGATGAGATGTGGAACCCTTTAACTGTTAACTCACTAATTCCTCTCTACAAAGACTCTCTCTCTCTCTCTCTCTCTCTCTCTCTCTCCAACTTATGTATCACAATCATCTTGTCCACCTGCAGCCCCTAAAGCAAAGAAGAGGGAACAAAAGGGAGGAAAACAAAACCAGCGTACGGAAAATTCTTTTAAACAAAAATGGATACATCACTGGGAGTGTAAACATAATTACAGCAGATCCTCAGAAGCAATCTAAAAAATATTCAAGTTTAAGTTTAATTAAACTATTGAAGCAAATCTGCACTCGAACTACTCCTCAGCTTCTTTTCTTTAAACTAGTTTAAGTTTAAATTTTATACACAGAACAAAGAGTATAACTAGTCCATTGACAAGCCGCCTACTGGAATTCAGGGTTTTGTGAAGGATGAAACTGTTATTGTGAGATATCGATGGAAACAGGATGAGTAGCAGGCAGAGCTTCAGGGTGAGAGGCAACGGGATGAGTGGGCGGAGGATGAGGAGGTGAAGCAACAGAAGAATGCTGTGGCGAGCTTTGATCGGGGGACTTTTCTTGGGGTGCATGCATGTTGACCTTTATCCTGCAATACAAAGCAATGTCAAGTCATTTTTTGTGTATATTTCTCCATTGCCAGATCCCTGTTTGGCTGAGTATGTATCTAGCTATAGGGCTAATCTAATCGCTTCGTCAAGGACATGGAGGCGCAAAAAACTTACATATTTCTTAAAGTATTTGTCCTGTTTTTTAAGCATAAATGGATCAAAAGAATTCTATGCCAGTAATTACAAACAATTTTTCTAGGTGGATGTCCAAGCATACTATTAGACATAAATCAGTGGGTTCCAAGCACTCTAAGCTAAAGGCACTTGGTTCATTCAAAGAGTCAATATAGGGTAGTATGCAGTAAGACATGCCAAATCAAAGTTCAATGTATAACCCTCCGTGAGTGGCAGAGACTGAACCAATCAAATACAAGCTTTGTGTGCAAGAGGTAACTTTAAATGAAGATGGTAATGAACACCAGAAAAAATTTACCTGTTGTGAATGTTTACATATTCATCGGTCTCATCCAATATCTCCTCCTGAACAAGAGAACACATGAAAAATGAGATTGGCTGGAACGACCATAAAACAATGATGCCAGTGCAATTTCAAGAGTGGCGTTGCTAAAACCAAATAGTACAATAAGCGATTGGGAGGTTCAGAAGCAATCCACATCTTACATCTATAACTATTTACTTTGAAATGATACAATGATGAAAGCAGAGGCAGGTTGAGTGGGGGAATGCATGGAAAGAGTCCTCAGAAAGGAGAAAAAGTAAACTGGTGTTGGAGAAGATGAAAAAGAAAAAAGTAGCTGTAGAGCCAAAACAAGCAGCAGTTCCCAATTTCACTGTCAAACAGACCACATCACATGAAAGATACTCACTTCCTCTAACTGCCTGCCTAAACAAGAACCTCAGTTTTTACATCTTTGCATAGATTTGAAGCCCTCCGACTGATATCTCCAACACCATCCTCAAAACAGAGCTCACACATGTTGCACATACTCCATTCTGGTAGAATGCACCAGAAAGGTCTGGTCCATGCAGCTTACCCTGTTGGCTAAAAGGGGAGACATGATTGAAAAAAAACCTACCCCCGACTTAGTCCCTGTGAAGGAGAGACATGGAGGGGTAGATAGGTATAGACCTAACCTTTTACATATATACACAAAGTGACTGCCCTCAGGCATATCTGGATTACTATGAATTGATAATTATTATTCTTGCTGAATTAATCATAACTGGGAAGGTGCAAAAATAACCATCATATTACCAAGCAATATTGAATTTGAAACTGCATATCAGAAGAAGCTCATTACCAACCATCATTATATATTGGAACCATGATGTATGCATACCTGAAGAAGCTCTTCAATGGCATCCTCCATTGTGATAACGCCCACAACCTCTTGACTGGGAGGGATCACAGGAAGAGGAGTATTCTCCAAGTCTAAAATGCAGAATGAACAACCTTTGTGCTTCTTAAATCCAGGAGTTGGTGGGGTATTTCTTATCTTCTGTTGATCGCCATCACTCTTAGCCATGGCCATCTCAGTATCATGCGACTCAAATTTCATCCCCCGATTCTCAAGATCCGTCTCATTATCAACTGATAAGGAACAAGGTAAAGTAGACATACATAGTATATTAAGTAAGAACACAAAAACTCAACTGGAAGTTTGAATACAAGCACACAAGGAAATGATAAAAGCATCGGTAGTTAAACCATCACTTGTCAGAATTTATGGGGCTTAACCCCCAAAATTTAGGAAACCATATGAAAATATAAAAGGATTTAAAGCAAGATTAAATGAGGAAGTCTAAGGACACCGAAGGACCACTATTTGTAACAAAATCTTAATGGCATAGACAAAGTTGATGGATACGATTAACAACACATTCGTGTCTGATTGAGAATTTTCCCTAAATATCTAGGATGTTCGACTGAATAAGGTATAGTGGGAAATATAGAAATAGAACTCTTTACCAAGGTAAAATTAGACAAGGGGAACCAAGTATACAAGGATTCCAAGTGTTCACCTTCTTTAGCTTTCTTTGGAGGCTCATTTGGGTCGTTGTAGACAACAGCAATGTGGCTGTGACCCTTCTGAAATTCATTCAAAATATCATATAGAGGCATTTTCTCCGAAACCCTGAATGCATAAGAAAAGGCACACAAAAGGATGATAAGCTACCCTTTCTGACAACTTAAAACATATATACAAAGATGGATGCACATTTGTGGACTTAATACCCATTTCTGAGCAGCAACTGTGTCATAGAATGTAATGCAATATACCCAGGAGCATATTGTACACGAACATGCATGCATTCACAGTTTCACACTACAACCTAAAAGTAGTAATATCGTCACCAAACAGGCGAAATAAAGGACCATACATAAACATCTCATTGTCATCTCCACCATGACCTTGAGTCCAGAGTCTCCAGACTAAGCTGACTAGATAACCGGTATCGATCCCGAAAGTTACCGGATAGAACCTCCTCACCACATTCAAGCAAGAAGTTTCATTTCTCTAGTAATACAAATACTCACAATGTGATTCAAGATACTAAACTGATGACCTCATTCGAAATGCCTAAAACTTTTAATATGACTGAAGACATAATTGGTTCCTTTGCAGGATGGAAAACCAGACCGAGAAATAATAGGCATGATAAAATCCTAAGCCTAAATTTGCAATTCTCAATTCAAAAACTAATGCCATCTGACCTAGACAGGTCAAGAAACTCTTTCTCTACACCCTGCTCTCTAATGAAACATACAGATTATATATAATGAAAGAGTGACTACTCTCGTACCATAGAAAAGTGCATAAGAAATGAGATTCATCCTTACCGAGGAATTTTTCGGATTAACATTTTCCTGAGAGGGAGCGCACCTTTTGGGCCCACTGCTAACAGATTTTTAACCTAAAGATTTAGATATGGTAAATTTAGTCCATCTAGAAACTATGAAAAACACAAAACATCATCTATGAAACCAATAGGTAAAAGAGGAGAGACATGCAATGACTAACATAATATTGCAAAGGAAACAAAGATGTATGAGCAGAATTTTAATCTACCACTTCAAAGGTCTGCTATTTTGTTTGGAAAGTACCAATTGAGAGGTATCAACTAGCAAGCATTCAAGTTTATTATGCATTTACATGATATTCACATGATTCATCTATCCAAAGCATACCAAAGCAGGATCATCTGAGTCAGTCTACATAGAGGCAAAGTGATTACTGATTCCTATATTTTTTTCCTCTGGTCAGTGCCATGCCTACATGAGATCAAAGACGAAACTTTTTTACTCACAAGGTATGCTGAGTAATGCAATCGCTTTGCTTAAAGGCTTCGCGGGTGACCAAGTATAAATGATAAGGCCCTAAACAACATCCTTAGAGTTCAGTAATTTACTTGCTATAAAGGACCGAGTCAAAACATCTGTGAAAAAGATTTAGTATGTTAAGAAGAACAGACACGTCTTACCTGCCTCATGTATTCGTCTCCAAAACGTGTTGGACATGGACCATGCAACACTCCCCAGACATGTGTCCGACACACCTAAATATGTGTCCGATTTATATAATATTTTGTCCGCCGAGCACTCTAGGCCACATTGGGGACAATTAGAGGGTTGAGTTTGGACTCAATTAATCTTTGTTAACACGGTAGGTATTAGATATCTTTTTTAAGTTTTTCGTCATAATTTTTACATCACTTCGTTCGTCTCAGTGAGGGAAATCAGAAAAGTATGAAAATCTAGACCAAAGTTTTTTTGACTAGGCAGATCCTATTCTGCTACTAATCTAATCTAGTCTAGAGGAAAGGGATGGGGACGGTGGACTTTGAACCCTCACCTTGTGCAAGGAGTATAAGGCGTGTATCACTTGGCTGCCACTCCATTTGCAATGTAGACCAAAGTTGGAAAAACTTTGTAAACAATGACTTTAAAGACACTAAAGTACTGTCTTAACTTTTTAAAATTTTCGTCAATATTTTTATATGGCTGGATTTTTCGGAGGGCAAGATGGATTCCACTTGTACTATCCTTTATCCTTTATTACCTCATGGCATACTCAAATAATTAAAAATTCCAATCACTAGTTTTATTAATGACATACTTATAAATTGAATTAAGTAAAAATTTATTTTCTTAACTTTGAAGAAATATTCAAACTGAAAACAATTTAATTTGGTATAGCTTTAACTGGAGAAAGGAGAGGGCATTAGAAAATTCTACCCCAGGACAATTTGAAAAAAGGAATGACAAGGATGGCTGGTGTCTGTACGGAAGTTTTGCTTTGAGTGCAGCAAAACTTGCATTGGCAAATGAGAAATGGAATCTTTATTGTCTGCCTATTGGGCGGATATTAATATATTAGAAGAACCGATGAACAACATATATCTGTAATTGTGCAGGTACCAGATGTAATATGCAGAAGAAAAAGAATTACCAGGACAAGGCCAATAATATTAGTTGGATCTCCAGCATAAACAGGAACTCTACTATGACCCATTGTCATTATTGCATTCAGTGTCTCCCTAAGCAGGTACACAAACAGAGGTTAGAACATAAAAGTAATGTACAAGGCTTGATGGCGGATTGAACAAGCAGCCATAACCCACAAATTAAGAGTTGCATCCAGATCAAGGGAAAATGCCTTCGATATGGGGGTCATTGCATCTTTTGCGGTCTTTTCCGTCAATTCAAGTGCCCCGGCGATGATAGTTGTCTCATCATGTGTTAAGTCTCCACCTTTCCCAGCCTAATACGTGAAAAGCATATGCATCATAGGACTAAAGTCATAAGGTTGATGATCTGCTTATAAAACAGATGAAACAGAAAGAAAAAAATATATAATAGTACTGTTAATGAGAATCAAAACAAAATAGAGTACCTCATTGCCATGAAAATTCACAAATGTCTTAAGCTCTGCTCTGCGTAGAAGAACACCGTGTCCCTTACCCAGCATCCAATCCAAAACCTATACATAAAGTCAACTGCAATGTGATGATGAGAGGAAGACTTACTAGGTCAACGAAGAAGATAACAAAATCAACTATCCTTTTGTATCTCTCAAATTAAAGGTCAAGGAATGAGGAAGATAAAAAGGAAAATATAACTCATATGCATTACACATTCTAGAATTAGAAAGAAAAAAAAAAAGAGGGGTAAAGATTAGAGGGTTAATGGTCTGGACACGCCCTGTACGTATACGTTTTCCCCCAAACACCCCCTGTACCCAAAAAATCTACGACGACACCCCCTCTATCTTCCAAACTTTACCTAAACACCCCTTCCCATCACCTTTTCATCTAAAATCGTCTCAAATCTCAAAGTTTTGGGTCATGTTTTGATGATCCAACCCATTCAAGTTGTTTAAAACATGGTTTTAAGGGTACTCGCTAGAAATCGGCCCAAAATTTGATCGGGATGAAAAATTGTTTGGATCTAGCACTTTCCGATCATATTTTGAGCCGATTTCTTCACAAATACACTTAAAACCATGTTTTAAACAAATTGAACGGTTTGGATCATAAAAAAAAACTAATGGTTCTAGATGATTTTAGACGAAAGGGTGACAGAAAGGGGTGTTTAGGTAAAGTTTGGACGATAGAGGGGGTGTCGTCGTAGATTTTTTGGGTACATGGAGTGTTTGGGGGAAAACTATACATACAGGGGGTGTCCAGGTCATTAACCCAAGATTAGAAGCACAAGAAAAAAGCTCTCCTTGACTTGAATTTTTATTTTTACTCCAACCTCTAATACATGCAAGTTTTACTTACTACCCTTTTCCTCATTTCCCAACAATCGATAATAGAGAATGCGAAATTCAACTTTCTTATGAAAAGACTCCACCCAATGTTGAATAGAACTTCAGATACAGAACTTTAGATACAGAAAGTCTCGTACATAAACAACCTAACCATGTCAACAATTCATCACTAGTTTAACCATCTATACCTTACTAATCGGATATGCAACAGGGAAGAACGCCCAGAGTAGTACACGGACGAGAGGTGCCAAATAAGCCCCAACTTTCAAGCCATATCGGGTACAAATTGCTTGGGGCAATATCTGCAATCGGAAATAAACTTGAGGATCATGTGACACGCCCATAAAGAACCTTGGATAATTTATTTTCATGATAGATCACCTCTCCAAACATGAGGATGAGAGTCACTGATAGCAAGATTGCTGCCCACGCAGGCACAAGCTTATCCAAGAATATGGGGAGAGACTACATGGGAGAAAAATAAAGTCAAACAAAAACATTTTAAAGAGCGAGCTAAACAACTAATTACTACTAAATGAATTTTCACACACCTCCATTGCCATAGAATTTCCAATCAGTAATGTACAGAGCAAAAGGTGCTGGTTCTTCACAACTGGAAATATTTTAGCTGCCGACAACAAAGCAAATTACTTCAAATTACTGATAAAAGACAGAATATATGCATTTTTTGGGTATCCAGGTTTCCCCAATATCTTATTTCACTCTTCCTCTTTTCTACTAAGTAAATCAGGATCCAAAGGGGGCACCCATGTACACCAACGAAGAAAGGGGAAGGTATATACATGTACACCAGCGAAGAAAGGGGAAGGTATATACAAAAGTAGAACTTCTAAACCCTCCCAAAGTGTTACTCTCCTATGAAATATACTACTTCATTGTTATGCAACTTCTGTAATGCATTCTAGGGCAACTCCTCCACCCAAACCAAATCTAAATTGGCAGGAAAATACCATATTCTCTCTTTACTCAAATTCATATTGAAATGAATCATAATGATTCTTTCACTAAAATGAAGAGAAATTTTATTTATTCTTTTTCACACAATTCAAACATCAAGGGAGATTCTTTTTCAACAAAAATAACGAAACTATTTTATCCATTTCAACTTACCACATTAATGAAACTTTCCCCCTCATATTTATGCAAAATTTTTAAATAGTGAGTGGAAGTATGAATGATACGTAGAGGGAATATGGTGTGGCAGTCGTCACTTTTTGAAAAGTCATTTTTGGCACCAGAGCACTTAAACTGATTGCAGCAGTCTTGTTGCGGCCCTGAAGTGGGCAAAAAATTGGACACGGTCCAATTGTTTACAAATTTGGGTATCACTGAAATATAGGAGTGGAAGGTATCGGAAGGCCACAAAACCAAATCCAAAACGTAGCAGCCACTATTTAAACCTTGATTGTTGCCAAAATCAGAGTTCCTGAGTTGATGCACTGGAGTGTTCCGTAATTACTCAAATTTTCAAGTAAAGTTCAGTATAAAGTAAACCTGAAAACAAACTGGGAAAGCTCAAAAGCAGGTTCAGACCTCAATTGGGGTCAGTTCCAAAATCACCTCAAGGTGAACCCACACACACCACCGTTGCTTAATTTAGACTTCCTTCGACCAATCAGTGATCACCACTCAAAACGTTAACCAATAAGGTCAGCTGCACCCTCGATTCATAATTCAGTGAGTTTCTTTCCATCCTGAACTCAATGAGTATTTCATGTAATTGATACCATTTTTTTTCCCCTCTATTCTTTTTCCTCTAGCACATTTCACTCCTAAATTACCCAATTCTCTGTGTAACAACACTAAACCCAGTTCAAACCACGAGTCAGAATTTATACATGATCATTGCATAAAGATAGAAGCATGCCAATCAGCATATACAGCACTCCATTTTCTTATTGTTCTCAAGCATAACTTCGCACTCCTAATACCCAATTCTCTCCGCAACACAATTCGAACCGCGAATTAGAATTGCTACACGATCAATTGCTGAATAGTATATAGATAGAAGCCTGCATGTATATTAGTACATATATACAGATAAGCAAGTATGTGGAGAGAGAGAGAGAGAGAGAGAGAGAGAGAGAGAGAGAGAGAGAGAGAGAGAGAGAGAGGTACAGGCGTGGAGGCGATCTTGAGGGCGGCCGGATTTCATGAGGACTTCGAGGTCGACGAGGCCGAGAGACATAAGACCCAGGGTGAGACCAGCCATGAGACCAGCGAAGGAAACCAGGCCTACGATTATCACCAGGTAGAAAAAGAACGTCGACGTGCAGCAATCAACGTGCGCTCCGTGTCCCATCTCTCTCTCTCTCTCTCTCTCTCTCTCTCTCTCTCTCTCTAAAACTCTCTCTCACTCTCAGTTTGTGGGTCTTGGCCACCGTGTTCTTTTCTCCGTTCAGTTCAATTGCTCGATTCGATCAGCAACCGAACCAGCCACTGTGGGAGTATATACCCACTTCGTCCCGATTTATTTATTCATTTTCGACACTCATATCAATTTTTAATTTCTTAAATTTTTCAATATGGATCTTCATACGTATCAAGTAAATTTTTAATTATTCATACTTTTTAATTTTAATATGAAGGCTAAAAAATATGCAAAACATGGACAAACAAAATTAGACGAATGAGGCATATGATAAATTGGTTTTTGGCTAACGAGGTGTTCCATGTTCTCGAGCCGTTTTTGGGTTATGTGTTGTGTACTATTTTCAGTAATGAATTTTTGAGAGGCAATTCTATCAAGATATATGTTGCCAAATAATTTAAAAATCTGATAAGCTATTTAAATTCTGATAATACTTTCATACATGAAACTTTTATGCAAAATTTATCCTATATTTTTCGTTCAAATACTTTCATAAATTTCGACTTTGAAAAAATATATATTACCATAATCTACAGTGTAGAATTCGAAATTTTTAAAAACATTTAGCTCCTCATAATTAACCACCTAAATAAACCAATTGATTTGGAGAAAATTGTTCTTTGGTAGGAATCAATTAAAATTAGATTAACTATGGAGTCGAAGAGATTGTTAAAATAAACTATGACATGATAAAACTTAAGTCTTTGTGACTTGGAATCAGCTCTCCTACATACTCCATCCCTCCGTATTCAGGGTATGTGTTATCCTAACGGGTATCATCTCAAGCCAAAAAATTTGATTCAACTATTCTCTTTGTAGGATTAGTCATGTGAAACAATAAGTGGTTGGACCTCAATGACTCACTGGGTAGGGGTGCAAACGAGCCGAGCTGAGCTTTGTGGTGTTCGAGCTTGGCTCGTTAAGTAAACGAGCTGAAAAATCGAGCTCAAGCTCGGCTCGGTCATAACAGAGCCGATCCAGAGTAATTTACTTAACAAGTTTATACAATCAAGCCGAGCTTTTTGCCGAACTGAGCCACAAGGTGCTCTCGAGCAATTCGGTTTGTTTGCAGCCCTATCAGTAGGTAAGTCATAATTGTACTTGGTATTACTGATGTCCCAAATACCGCGATTCGTTGACTTGCTTACCAGTGTTCAATCCAACTAAGTTTTCATAAGACTGTTTTACTCTAAACTAAAGAACTGAACAAGTCATAATGCAATATTGAATATGGGGCGACGCCTGTTTACTGAGCAAAAACATGCAATCTGGTATATTCCAAGGCACAATTGGACTCCCGATTTCCACATTGGTCGCAAGAGATGATTCAAATCGTTTAGGTTGTAAAATTTTGCAAAACGACTTGTCTATGAAACCCAATCTTAATTCAATCTCAAGAGGCATATGAATAAGTAATCTTGCACAATAAACGATAAAGTTCCGAATCATATTTGTCATTCGTTCAACAACAAAAAATTTATTTATTCATTCTTTTTATTGTGGGAATGGCGGAAAGGGGAGATTTCCTTTTATTGTTTTTATTTTTGGTAAAGAACGGAAGGAGATGACACCGCATGGAGTCGAAGACTCAAAGTTGTACAGCGCAATAAAAAGAGACTCGATTTTTATCAAGTCATCAAGATTTTAGAAATCTTTAGGAGGTTATTCGATTTTTTGATCCCAAATGATGTAACAGCATCACAATTCGAACTGTTAATATTAGTTGTAAAAGTGTGCGTTTATGATAAAATGTCATAAAATTTAACAATCAATCTTCGATTAAGTGTTCTAATTTAGAGGTTGAATAAGTACTCATTGAGTGTGGTATAACCTTTGTTTAAAAAATAAATTTGTATCATTATACCATCCTGACGTGTACAAGTCCCCCACGACTCACAGAGTCTAGGTTTTTTGTTTTTATTGATCGGACACATTCTAATTTGGCTGTTAAATTTTTGGACCCCGGGTGTTGTGCACTCCTCGGTCATTCGATCGTATTTTGAACGAAGCCGAGATGTATTTTGATTTTTATCAGTAAAGATAAATTAAAATTTTAAAAAATTAAAATTAAAATTGTCGAATACATCCCGGTTGTCCAAAACACGATCGGACAGCCGAGTCCCAAACTTTTACATTTTACATATCTTATTCTAGATTGTCAAAAAAAGACTAATTCAAGAAAGATATTTCTCTTAATCTAAAGATGCTTTAAGATTTGTCTAACTAAAAAAATATACTAACAACTTCAAAACTTATACTGTATGTAAAATACTTGAATTCTAGCTCGCTCATCGCAGTTTTAGAAACGGTTGGCCAAGAGTTGCAGAAGGGTAGTAATTTTCAGACTCTTTTTTTAGGGAGTGCTCCACTAACAAAAAATAATTTTTTTCAAAAATCAAGACAAATTATTTTTTCTCACAATACATCATATAAAAAGTCATGAAAAACTAGTTTATTTAAAAATATCTTTAGCAGAACACCCGTGATCTTCTTGTGATTTGAATTTACAATGTTGTCTTTTCAAGTGTGAAAGAGTCAAATGAAAGGTTAATTTTGTAAATTCACATCACAATAAGACAAAAAAGAGAGTGGTTATAAAAAAGTGGAGTGTGAAAATCTGCAAAATTGCCTTTTAGACTCCTACTCCTCCGATTTCAGCGTGAAAATTGATTTCTACACTCCACTTTCTAAAAAACACTCTAAAATGATATTTCCACACTCTTAAAATTACACTCAACATAACTTTGGGTGCTGAATTTGTGGTTTCTCTAGCAGTAGCGGTGGTGGTGGCGCTTGATAACTGCGACTGCAGTAGGACGAAGAGATGTGAAGCTCCTAATGCTGATATGATTCCGTCATCTTTCTCCAGCCACATCTGAGCGGAGTGGTGGTTTCCATTGTCATCGTTGTACATTTTCGGCAAATTTTGTATTTTTCTCTTTTTTTTTCTTGTATTTTTGGACCGGTAGTGTCCTTTTCTTTAGTCAAATACTATAAGTTTTCTTGGCTAAAAAAAAAACAAATAATAAAACATTTTGAAGTGCAATTGTAAAAGAGTAAAGTGCAAAAATTATTTCAGTAAATTTAAAAAGTGGCGTATAATTTCTGCAACCTGGGTTTTCAACATCAGGACTACAGCTAAGGAGTAATACTTGTCGTAAATTAAAAAACTGGAGTATAATTTCTGAAAAAAAAATAAAAATACTACTGTACTATTATGGAAAAGTATCATAAACAATTCCTCCAGAGGCCATATTTGTGCTCAGAATATGCGATGGTGGGCCCCCCTAACAAGGTTTGGTGGCTTATTATGGGACCATGTATTGAAGAGAGAATTGAAACGCAACCACCAGTGGCAACAATGGTTCGGATAAGGTCTGGCTTTTGCCCCCAGTTTACATTCCCATACCAAGTTGAGAATGAAAAGTAAGAGTCACGTGAATCCCGAGGTAGCTCGACTGGCAAAACAACACGGGTTATAAACCCAGACATCCTATCCTGTATTCAACATCAGTCAACATCTTTTGACTAGGCCGTAAGAGAAAATCTCTCGTAAATCCCCTAGTCGTGGCATAGGTGGTCTGCTTTTGACCGGACTGAAAAGAAGAATAGTTGAAGTGCGCATAAACTGAACGGAGAAAATAACAAGTAAGAGAGACGTGGAAATAGCACGCCCGGTCCCATCTGATTATTGATGCGAGCCCGTGAACCAACCCCAAAGGAATTTGTTAATGACACAAGGCCGGTCCATAGCCATAAGGCCCAGGCCCTCCGGTTTCGTCCATGTTCAAGCCAGGCTTTTTTGCCTACCTCTGGATTTTCAGTGTTTCACCACATTGGGCTACAGTTGGAGCTGCTGTACATTGTGCAGCAAATTGGGGCCCAACGGATCTTGGTCTCTTTGACTCGATCGTCAATGCAAAAAACTGAGATTTACATGATCAGGCCACATTAGGTTTGTCAATGGGTCAAATTTGACCTGAATTCGATAAGCTTAGAGCTGGATTCAGATCCGATATTAACAAATCCGATAACGTTAATTTCGGTCCAGATTCGAATTTCGAATACTCGATCCGAAAATCCAAATCCGACCCGGTATTTTTTTCCCAACTCGTTTTTTTTGTTTGTTTGGCACATGCAATTTTACATGTTGAATATGAACATCTGTATAGAGAAAATGAAACTCAACTATCAACAAGTATTCCCCCAAAAAAAAAAAAAAAAAAGGACCAGCGTTGCAAAAGAGAGAAATTTACTACCAAAATCCAACTGTACACAAACAGTTTAGCAAAATGGAGCTCGAATGTGAGTATAAACACAGTGGACATGCAGAATGTGCACAAATGGGTGTGGTGGGCGGCTGACCTCACACAATGATCCCAATTGTTCATTAAATAAAAATAATAATTAGCCCAAAGCTAAAAAAAAGGAATATTAATTTTTAACTTATTTTGATGAATAAAAACAGTAAAGAATTTTAGCCCTGCTTAAAAAAAAGGAATTTATCATTTGATGTCATGGTACGGTGTTAGAGCAATTATATGTATTTTTCTGACCCTATTGTCTAGTACCATTACTTCGGGGATTTTGTATTGATGAGCTGGATTCAGATCTTAATAAGATTAGATCTGGATCCGATTCAAATTTTATTCGAATTTTTGGTTCTGGATTATCGGATCTGAAATATCAAATTCAGATCTAGATTTTTCGGATCGAATCTGCTCCATTGACAGGTCTAAGCCACATTTGTTTTGAATAATTGACAACAAATAGAATTTTGAGAAAAAAAAATCTAAGATTAATATGCTAATAATTGTATAATTGTCATGTCTAGTCGATATAATTTTTCGTTGCCAGTAGCATTGATAGCCGACGGGGGTCCTACAGGAAGAGGGAGTGGCTGAACGCATAAAGGTAGTAGCAAAGAATAGCCTGAATTAAAGTTTGAGTCGTGGCCACTTAATAAAATTAAGGGGCCCTTCTACTTTAATACATTTTATAATAATCAAACAAAAGGGTTTTATCTTTAATTTTCGCTGAAGACACTCGAAAAGTCAAGACCAGCTCTGGGTAGCAGCACGAGAGGGTTGTTTGCAAATTGCAATGGGGTATGTGGAAGGAAGCTAGGTGGACCAAATGGCAGGGGAGAGAGGGGAACGAAGGACTTGTTTTTGTAAAAAACTCAAAACACTTTTTATTTGTTTCCTTAAATTTTCAAAATCGCAAGAATTTTGTGTCGCAAAATTATAGGAGTAACATTTACCAACAAATATGAGAAAACAAAAACTAAAAATGTTACTACCAAACAAAGCTAGAGGAGGTCATCGTTTCCACTGAATGAACCACCCATCTCTTTTGCCTCCGGAAATCAAAGGCCACAAATCCAGGAATGTGAAGACAAAGCTAGAGCTGCGGCCACAAAATAACACCACAGTGCTTTGTCATGATCCTCATGGACCAAGTACAGTGGTAAACTACTAATAACACTTCCAATTCCAACGCTGTACCACGTGACGCCTCAAGACCCTTGATTGCGAGGCGGGTAATGTCTACATGACCCCACATAATTGGGAGGCGGGTGAACGCCTATAAGCGTCACGTGACCGTATCCCCTGGAGCACCTACCAATTTTTCGTGTTAGACTTAGATGGGAATCACATCACAATAGGCCAAATCAAGTGGGATCCACCACTAGTTACTTTTTCAAGCTATTGAGACAGGACAGAGAAGGAAAAAATAAGCAAATGAATTTGATAGTTGTCGTGGACTCCTTATTACCTTAAGGCAAAACAGAAGCTTGGATACGGTTTGAGCTTCTCTCACAAACGTTGGTTGTGTGTGTGGCTCTCTTTCCTTATCCCCCAAAACACCCTTTCTCCTCTATATAATGCAACCACCATCTCTACACTTTCTTCTCTACCTTATTAGCCTTTCAATAACCTGTGGTGAAAAATCAAAACAATGTCAGAACACCAAACATGGCCAGAACTAGAGCTACCCGACTTACTATTTACCGACCCGGTCCGAAAAATCCACTCGGACGCCGAGACCGAATGGGACCCGCTCCGGCGGTCGGCGTGTCAGACGGCGGCCGGAAGGGCTTTGTGGAAGCACGCGGTGAATGATCAGCTTGCGGAGTTACTTGCGGGAGAAGTTTACCTGAGGGGGTTTTATGAGAAGGTGAAGAAGGATAGGCTCAGCAATGCTAGGGAAGTGTCTGGGGTGATTCTTGCTGTAAGGACCATGTGGTTTGATGCAAAGATTGAAGCAGCGATCGATTCGTTCTATGGGACCGGTGGAGCGCAGGTTGTTCTTCTTGGTGCAGGTTGGTGAAAACTAAAAGCTTTTGTAATACTTCTTGCATTTCTGTAACTAGCATGTTTTAAGCTGAAATAGTTCATATAAATGCAGTCAAAGTAAATCGTGCCTAAAAAATGTGAGGCAGGTCACCGGCTCAATACAACTATAGGCAAAAAGGCACAAAAGCAGACTGAGCACATGTGACTTTTCACAATACACATCCCATTACCTGGTACAAAATTGCATTGTTACTTCAACCCTGCAAAAGGATAGATCGATCAAACAAATGGAAGTGGAAGTAAAGAACATTCAGAAATTTTCTGGGTATTTATAGAGACTGCATTTATCTGATCAGAAAAATTAAAGAATGATATCAGAGTCAAGACTTCTGAGCTTCACACTGTTAAATTCAACCCTCTGAGTCTTTCCCTTCAATCGCTCAATCTCCAGTTCAGTTTTAGCTCTAAATTGGCCTCCTAGATTAATTCGTGTTTTAGTTTTGTCGGTTTGGAAGGGCATGCCATCCTACTAGATAGTTGTGTTGCTTTTTCTTCTCAATTACCACCCAAAAAAAAAAACGGAATCCTGATTTTTTGGCAATATGATTGACCGTGCCCCGTGCCGAGTCAAAAATTAATATTTAGTAATTAAGAATTAACTTTTATTTTGGAGAATAGCGGTTAAGTCCAAGTGTCGATCCACGGGAACAAATTGGCTGAGTTGCGTTAACTCCAATTAACTTCTAATTTAATTTTGTAAAAAGTTGTTTGATTGAGTGTAAAATAATTGAACTGAAGAGTGCAATAATTAAAAGTGATTTAAATTGATGGAGAGGGGATCTAGGGTTTAGAATCCACTCCTATCGCATAACCAAGCATCGCGTAGACATGATTAATATTCAAATCGCAAAGGATTATCGCTAGGGCTTGCAAACCCTAACGATAATCATCAAGAATATATAGCGATTGTTAAAAGGCATGGACTATCTTATAGAATGGACCATCTCACTATCGTGGCACGATCCATCTTACGAGTATAATCCATCTTAGAACTCCAATCGCACCAGTGAGATCAATTACATGATTATGGTATTTGAATACATGAATACAAACACGCAACAGATTGGAAGAATAAAACCATAATTCCATTGATCATATGAAATTGAGTTCTTAACATGTAATCCGATCCAAATAATAACCATAATCTACGTAGAAAAACAAGGTTACTTGGTGTAGAGCTTCATCCTCCCCGTAGAAAAGGGGTTTAGCCGAAAACGGTGATGATCAACATGCTTTGATTTGAAGATTGCACGAAGAACAATGAGTTTCTCTCTCAAAGCAGCTTTTCTCAAATAGTTGGGAACCCTATAATAATGTTAGGAAGTTCTATTTATACTTAGGGCTTTCAAAATTACATAAAAACCAGTTAAAAAGCTAATTCCCAATACCATAGTCTGGACTAAGAAAAGGGTAGTCCAGACTAGCAATGCAGAAAGTTCACTGAAGGCGCGCAGAGACCATAGTCCGGACAGGGAATCCATAGTCCAAACTACCGAGTCAGAAAGTGGTCTTTTGGGCCTCTTTTGCTCCTCTTTGCATCCTTGACGCTCCTAAACCACTTCCAAGCATGTTTTCCAAGTCCTTGATCACTCGGCACCTATAACATCATTCACCAATGAAAGCTAATAAAAAACCATACCAAATTAGCTTAACAAAGTACGAGTAAATGAGGTTCAACGGGTGCTTTTCGGCACCAATCAATGATCATATTGCCTCACAAAGGTGGTTGTCACCAAAACATGGACGTTTATATGGAGCGAAAAGTGTGCACCACTACTCATTGAGACAAATGTCTTCAAGCTTGTGCAAAACCAACACTGGGGATAGTGATTTCAATACAATTTTTAGCCAGGTGGCCTTTCCAAGGGGTTGAGTATAAAATATAGGTGCTTTCTTCCAAGAAGTGGCCCTACCCTCCCAATTTTAAGAAGTCATATTTTCTACTCAAACCAGGACTCAGCATGTTTATAATGCAGATAAATCTCGAGTTAAATTACAAGTGCAAACCAAAATTTTAGCAAAATGAAATTGTTTACATTACAGGAATGGATGCAAGGGCGTACCGATTAAGCTGCTTGAAAGAAAGCGACGTTTATGAGGTAGACTTCCAAGAAGTCTTGCAAATGAAAGCCACCATTCTACAAGCAGCAGCTGAATCAACAAATTATTGCCAACACGCAACAATGACAGCAAAATCTCTAAGTAGAGTGGCAGCTGATATCACAGATAAAAACTGGGTCCAAAAGCTTCAGAAATCAGGATTTGACCCTGAGAAGAATACGGTGTGGGTTTTGGAAGGCATCCTTTACTACCTCTCCCACTCACATGCCATGGAAGTACTGAAGACCATAGCTGAAAATTGCACTATTGCCCAAACAGTCCTCTTAGCAGATTTCATGAACAAGCCATCAACCACTCTGTCCAGCTCCATGTTCCATTTCTATAGTGATTGGCCAGACCATTTGCTTCCCACCCTAGGGTTTTCTGATGTTAAGCTTTCACAAATTGGTGATCCAGATGCTCATTTTGGGCTGTTGAATGATCCGCTTAATCTCTTCAACAAGCTTCGCGGGTTGCCCAGATCACTCCAAACCCACCCGGATGATGGAACACCATGTTGCCGATTGTACTTAGTGAATGCTTCTGGTTCACCCAAATGAACCAATCCATAAAAGAGTCAATTCCGTACATGTTTTTAGATATTATACATGTCTAACTCCGGATCATAGTTTTTAGGCATCATTCTTTGTTAGTGCTGCCACAATAAATCCAAAATTGCATCCGCAACAAAACCACAACATGTCGATGGGTGATTTTCAAAGCAAGTAATAAAGTGACATTTTTTTAACTTGTGGACAAACATTTCTCATGGTATTTGTCCTAATGCAACTTCCATCCTTTCGAAGAATTTTAGGAAGAAAAAAACTGACCAGTACACTAAATCGTCAATGACTTTCTATTTCATCATCTGTTTTCTACTATAAACGTGGAATACCACTTTTACTCCTGAAACAAACATTATATGCACTAAGTTGTTTATTTTAGTGGAGGGTTTCTTTCCTTTACACGTCTAGAGGCTAGATACAGCTTAAGTCTTGAATAGAGCTCCTGGAACAAACTCAGAATAAATGCTTTCTGTCACTCTCCGACTTATGCAAATTTTGACAAGGAAACCAAAAAGAGTGGGTTATTATAAGTTGACCACCCCACCAATCCAGATCAGATAAGTGTGAAAGCCTGCCTTAACCTACAAACCTTGGCTAAAAGAACCATAACAGAAAATCTTAACCAGTAAAAATTAAAATACGAACTGATCAATCTTGGACACAACAAGGTTAACATGTCCTCCACGCAGATTGCCAATATATTCTAGATAGCAAGAAGTTGAATAAGCGTTGAGCCATTCCTTGTAGTAAATACATCTTACGATTGCTACAACCATTTTCCATCCGATATCATCATTCGCCATATGCAAAATATGTGATTCCACAAAGGAAGTTAAGATCCATTTCAGATACACAAGCAAGACATCAAGGAGTGAAAGCTTTACCTTGTGCACACAATGCTATCAGAGTTCATACAAAAGAACATACAACAATATTAAAGGCCACCAAAATGTACTATGCATACATCATTTGACAGTATCGAGTGACAGCTAAAGCAGCTTAGACTCCTTGTGTTAGTGGTTGGATATACTTCTAATTATCCTGCGGAGAGAGCATAGACAGTAAGCAAAAGAGCATTTAACTTTGAAAACTCATCATACCTCGAAAAAATATTAGGTCAGACAATAACTGCTTTCAGGTCAAGTGGTCATTTTTATGGAGTTGATAATGGGTAACTGGAATTATAGTGGATTTGCCAAGTATCCAACACACAACTGGATAGCATTTTCAGCAGATTAATGAATCAAATAAATGGATTAAAAAAGCTACAGCAGTCATAAAACTCATTAATACAGAAGTACTCATCCACTGCATCCTCTATCAAATGGCATGCAAGATTCATCAAGAGTCAACCTAACCAAATTCGTTGATGCTGCATTTCCTTAAAGGGTATAGTAGCACAATTTTAGTTCAGGAACATCCCGTCTTTGAGAGTCATATTTAGCACACAACCAGCAAAATTTAGCACACAACCGGCAAATAGTTCAAAGAATTGATAGTCAATTCTTTATAGCAACTCAGGATGAGAGAAAGCAAGTGGAGACTAAAGGCAGTTGCCCAGTATTAAGGCATAAATAATCTATAGACAGCATTCATGTAGAAATAATGGATTATCTACCAAGGATACCAAAACTAGCTAAGAAAGAGTATGTTTTACCAAATGAATGCACAGACAAATTGAAAAGGTCAGCAAAGGGGCGTACTCGAACAATTTCTGTCTTCAACTCAGCACTATGTGAACCAGAATCTCTCAAATCCGAAGGAAATCAAAACAGTTAAATTTCAAGGCAATCCTTGATACCCTGCTCGAATTTGTTTAGGGAAGATATTGTGACCATAAGTGCATCTGCCACCTTCTGCCTGCATCAAAGGAGATTAACAGGCTTGGCATTAGCAAAGAGTGCTATGCGAGAGTACTTCAAATGCTCAAGGGTTTGGTGGAAATTCCTTTAGATTGGACATTTAACCATAGCTTAATTTGACTTGACAAAGAAGATCAACCAATTTGACCACATTGTCCACTATCCGCAACAATATGGTTAAGAAAGTTGCTTATCATCGTTTATCAACAATAGCTGCAACTTGACATAGTTTAACTGGAGACCATCAATATTGTCCACTATAGTTCCCCTAGCTTGTGCATGGCTTCTCAGCATGAGTCTTTAGACTGGGAAGAATCAAGTCATGGCATGTCCAAGAACACTGTCTTACACAACCACTCCGGCAGTACATCCACTGAAAATTATAAAAATGGCATTGGTATGCATGTTGAGTCGATGGCACCTGTAGTCTCCACTCTCCACTCTAAACAACTAGCCTCTGCTGTAACTTTCCCAGAAAGCAAGAACTTCTTTTCGATGGACTTTCTAATAAGTCATTCAACAGAAGAAAGAGGACAGGGAGCAGAGCCCCGTGGACCATCCTTTGGTTGGTAATGTTCATATTCTTACTTCATTTGTCCGTGTTATCTGGGAATGTGAGAAGAAAAATGTAGAAACTTTGAACATGAAAGGTCCAAATGCAAGCATACAGATAATCATGAAAGGTCATGGAATATGGTTTCTTTGAAGGCTATGCATTATGGCCAGCCCAGAGACTCTACTAGAGAGGGCGCCGCAGCAACTTTTATCAGAGCTTCACCTTGGTGTCATCTCCGTTATACTCTGCCACATGTCTCAAGTCTCAATAGAAGAAAAATTCTTCCAAAACCATCCATGGAGACTTCATCTAAAAAAAAAAAACACTTTCAAAAATCTCCTATCACAGATTATGAACTGGAACCCAAACTTTGGCAACTGCTATGGTTTCTAGGATTGAATGAGTGAAGTCTCGTCTTCAGTTTGTGAACGCAGCAACAAATGAGGACAAGGTAGGCATAAAACAATCCATTCAGGGATAGGACTGAGAGTTTAAATTTTGTAAGAAGTTGATTGAGGAATACGCTCCAGCTCATTCCAGAAAATGGACTTCCACGGGTCGAACATTGTTTAGAAAACCCATTTCACAAGTCCACCAAACATGCTGGAAAACAACGGAAGCTGGGGCCAGGAACCCCGTTTTGAAAGTCAGCCAAATGTTGCCAACATATGCTACGAGATAAAGGTACCAAACCTATATTTGCGCATCTTAGAAGGGTTTTTTTTTTTTAATAAAGGAAACCAAATATTAGCTGATAATTGCTGTCTATGCCATATAAAATGACCAGAATCATACACCAGCTCATGTGGAACACCACAATCCATCTTGATTCTGACTAAGCCCCTTGCTCTTTCCTCTTTTATTATTTTACATCAGCTAGTAAGGAAATTGGGGTTCCATCCACTATTTCAAGCATTTCTTCATTGCATTAAGTGTATCAGCTAGAACAATAATATGTGGGAAATTACAGCAACTGTTTTTTGATTTTTGCAAAATCCATACCTGCTAGAAGGAATTTGAATATCAGTTTCATTTGCCTCAACATTGAGAGAGGTAAAGGACCTGCAATCATTTTTAGAAAAACAACAAATTATAATAAATAATGAAAACTCAAAAACTATTGTTTGTACCAAAATAAACAAAGTGAAACTTAGGAATACTTGGATTATTGTGATGCAAATTGACGAATATGAAAAGAGAATGGTTCTTCCATGAAACTCGTGTTGATGGTTCATGCCACAAAAGACCTCTGTAAGACTGTAACCAACAGGGACTAAATTAAGGAACTCAGGAAAATCATAAAAGTTTCTTCAACCAAATTGACCATGACTTTATGAATTATTACATGCTGATTAATGCTTGTAGAAGATCCAGGAGAACACCATACAAAAGCTGAATTCAAATATATAATTTTTTTGCTGCAAGGGAAATGAAACAAACACCAAAAAGAAGAAACGCCTAGTGCCTTTCAAATTCAATTGCAGCTTCACCTGCCAACAGAAGTTCCATGATTTCATCAGGATCAAACATTGAATCCATTCGCAAATCTTGAGCCACACCCATCTTTACATATTGGTAATGCCACCTGGTTTGCCTCCCTCAAACCATGCCATATGGTGCAATTTTGGGACTTAATATATAGCACAAGTAGTATGCAACTCAATCAAAACTGAACAAAGCCTTAGTCCCGTTAACAAAGGAGTAGGTGATATGCTATAGAATTCCATTTAATAACTGCCATTTACTAGGATATCCAAGCAACATTCAAATATTCAAATGCGCCGGAAGAAAATTAAAAGCACTCTATGATGACCCGTGCATTTGGGTATGCCTAACAATCCAAGCATCAAAAGGACAAGGAAAATAATGGAGATTAGTAAAGTACCTCACGAGATCCCTAAGACTAGCTTCAGCTTCCAACTTTGTAGGATCATTATCATCAAGCAATGAAGCCGCATTCTTCAGAACCAACTGGAATGTGCAAACCTGTTATTCACCAAATGAAACCAGTAATTCAGTTTAAGACTACAAATTTGCATTTGCTCCCCCTCCCATTTCCCACCTATCTGAATAGGCTCCACTAAACTAAAGTTGCGCTTACAAGCGTGTATGATTGGATTTCCCTAAAACCTCCCCTTCTATTCTGGTAATCCTCCATGACCTACTTGAAGCATTCCTAATAAACAACAATAATTCTTTCTAGAAATTCTCAATAAATTATCTCCAAAAGTTCATTCATGAATAATCTAGACTCAGGAAGCCATAAATTCCTCCCACTTACATGTCATGCCTAACAACATGATTGAAACATCAGTTTTGCACAGGGATTTACCAAGGGAAAGGAAAATAACAGGGAAACTTAACCTCTTCCTTTCCTTCCATAATTCCTCCCACAATCAATAGCATATGCATCAAATATTTCTTTGTTCAACCACAAATAAAATAAAATAAAATAATTGAAAATATGAAACCTCAACTCCCGTTTTAGCTTGGAATGTAACAAAAGAATTCCTCTCTTTCGGAACACAATCCCTAGAAGCAGACCTCAACATCCCCTGAACTTCTTCCATGTCCTTCACCGCATATTCAGAATTGCCTTTCACTGTCAATTCCCGTGCAAAATCAATCAACTCGGCGATTCAAAACCATAAATATATGTGTGTGACTCAGTGGTGGACACATGATTTGAGCGTAGTAGCGCCTCAACACATGTATTTTCATAATGACAAGAAGAAGTATAATCCATACTTATGTATTGCTACTTGCAAGGTCCAAGGAAGAGTGGACAATGTTTGTAGCTGTCATTTAATTTTGCATACACATAGTAAAAATGATTGATAACTTGAAATTTTAGAGATTTTTCCAAATTAATCTAGCCCCTACAGAATTTTCAAAATTAACGTAGAAAATTAGTATGATATGTAAGAATATCTGGAGTTGTGCACGGCCCGGACGCCCCGGCGCTCCTTTGTCCGCGGCTCAGTGTGCGTATATACGTATATACATACATAAATATAGAGGGAGAAATACTTAGTAAGAGATAAGCAGCGCGGAGAATATTGCGGGAGCCGTCAATGGGAGCCAAGAGGAAATTAGCAGACTTCTTCTTCTGCTCTCTCAACCAATCTTTCGGTCCTGCTGAAAAAACAAACACATACTAGGAAATCAATAAATTAGAGTTTGCAAATAAACAATTACCAGAAACACTGTTGGGGTGGAAGAGAGTACAGATGCCGATGGAGAAGGCAGCTGCGGTGGGAGGTTGGAGGAGGGAAGGGAGGAGAAACGGTGGTGAGAGTGCAAAAAACGCGTCTCTGCGTGAGATTTTGATTTTCAGGCGGTGGACGTGGTCGCTGGACGGTGGGAGTGGTGATGTCGGCGGAGGTGGAATGATGGATTTCAGCGGGAATGGGGCGGCGATGGCGGGAGGAGAGGGGATAAGGCAGGATCGTGGCGGTGACATGGCGGGTAGCGTTCTAATTGGTCACGATTTGAGCGCGGGGTTCATAATACGCGTTGGGAAATCAAGAAAAAGCCAAAGAAGTTGGAGATGCGGGGGATCGAACCCCGTGCCTCTCGCATGCAAAGCGAGCGCTCTACCATGTGAGCTACATCCCCACTTGATAGCGTTGCTGTGATATTTACTTTAAGAAAATTTTGTTTGGAGTAATAACTCTTCCATAGCATCAAGAGTGAGAGTATGTAGTTTTACCCTCTCTTTTTTTATTATTATTTATAATATATACATAATCTAGTCTAGACTCCATGAATAATTGCTTAAATGTCGCACAATCAAGAAGAAAAAAGTACGAAGTGATCTGAAGTAATTCGGGAATGGAACCATGAGTCCAATCTTGGTGGTAGAACTCGTGTAATATAGAAAGACACTGTCTTATAACTTTTTTTTATTACAGGCAAATATTGTTGATAAAATTATAATTAAGATTTAGAAATCTAGATCTTGTTTTAGGATCCTTGACCCATACTTTTAATATGGAGCAACATTTCCCCCGTCTGTTACCATTAATCATATTCCCATAAAGTAATTGTCAAGTAAAAAAACTGAGCTTATACTGCAATTTAGGGGTGCTTTGGCTTAAAAACCATAATCCAGATTATTGGATTATTTGTTTTGTCTTTATTGAATTTTTTTTTTTGCATATATTAGTTTTCCGTCAAGATTTTGTAGTTTCTGGATTCCTCTCGGCAAAACGAATCTAACAAGTATAAATTTATGGTCAAATCAAATATTTTTTTGAATAAAGCCAAAATAGGTGGATTATTGGCCAATAATCTACCTATTTTGGCTTTATTCAAAAAAATATTTGATTTGACCATAAATTTATACTTGTTAGATTCGTCTCGTCGAGAGGAATCCAGAAACCACAAAATCTTGACGCATAACTAACAAATGCAAAAAAAATTGAATAAAGACAAAACGAATAATCTAATAATCCAGTTTGGGGTTTTAAGCCAAAGTAGCCCTTAAGTATTTGTCAATCTATGCAGTTGTGAACCCAAATTTTTAAATTTGGCGGTCAAAGTGGATAGCTAGAGATGTTGAAAAAAGGTTTTATGACAAGATAAACGAACAGATAAATAACTTTTTGAATGGCGTTGAATTTTGATACTCCGTTTTTTAATTTGTAAGTTTCTCCTTTCCATTATATTGAGAGAGTGAGAAAATAAATTGAATGTAAATTTAACTTTTTCTTCTTTGGATTCTAGTGGGAGAAAGATAGGCGCAAAAAATGGTGAAAAAGTGGTTGAGAAGGATCGCTATATTGGACAAAACCCGTCCATTGTCTTGTTGTCATATTGTTTTGAATTTTTATAAGCCTGTGTTAATTTTTTATATTAACATTCGTCTTGAGGAGTGTATTTTTAATAACTAGATTTTGACTTAAAGCGCACACACAAAAAACGAGAAAGCATATTTTGACAAATAACTTAAAAAATTATAAACACATATACATTATTTTTTGTGTGTACATCTGATAATAAAACAAAGCGGATATACATCATCGATCATTCCCCTTTGATACTAGTTTTTATCAGACTAATTATGGCCCACTATGACTGCACCAACATAGTGTATAGATTGGCTTGTAAGGCCCGTTTTTGAATCTCACACAAAATGATATGAGCCGTTTGATTTTAAAATAATGTTTTAACTGCCCCCTAACAATTTAGCTCAATTGCATAACTATAAATGATTCAACCAATGTTCCAAAATTTTATTTAGAATTTAGGATCCTATATTTTGAATGAAAAACTCGAGCATTAGATGAAACACTTACGGTTATCCAATTAAGTTGTATTTCTTCAGCAACCACAAGAAAAATTATCATAAAATTAATGAATGGCTAGAATTATTCGTACGGGTCTCCTAAGTAGGCCACACAAGCTGATTTCGTCGGTTTCCGTAGAATTACGCAATTTTTATAGCTTAAATTCAGTAACTATCCACATGCACGTGACAAATATCTATATCTGTATTAACTAATTGAAAACTAATAAGTTGGAAAGAAACGTTAAACACTTCATCAGCTTGCATCGAGGTGGTGTTGTGGTGACGGTCTGTTCTCATAAATAATTACTATGACTCTACTGAATATTTCACAGCGGGTCGGGAACCCTTATAGTCACGCCCTAGTGAAGTCGAAAGATTATATTTAAATGAACCCCATCCATTCAGATTTTTCAAAGGATGCTATAAACATTCCTGCCAAACTCTCGGTTGGTTTATTTTTTTGGGACACTTTGATTTGTTGTTGTTCTTTGTTCTTATCACCTTTTTTCTGGTTCTTGTTCTCGTGTGGGGCATCAGATGCCGGGTCACTAATATTTTCGTTTTTCAAAAGAAATGGACCCAGAGGAGGCTCCACCTTGAGCCGGGTGGTCACCCGACCACCCTGAATTTTTTTTTTTTTTTTTTAGAAATACATGTGAAAAAAAATTATTTTCAATATTTTTGTCATTTTGAACACACTAAAAAAAATGTTTGAACACCCTAACCAATATATTTGAACCATTTTGAACACCCTAACTAAAATGTTTGAACACCCAATCTCAAAAAGTGACTTCTTCCCACGAGACTCACATACTCTTTTACCATTTCTTTTATTTACCCCCACCCTGCCACCATTTGTGGTCACCCCCAGATCCTCCTAAACATTTTGGAACTATTATGTTCTTATATTTCATTGGAGTATGAAAATAGTCTAATTACTCCGGTCCTCTGAATGACTCAATTTTGAATCTAACCCCATCTCAACTACTAAAATTTTAGAGAAATACTATAGATACTAACTATTATACAAATTACTTGCACGAAATGTGCGTGTGACACTAACCAAATGTCTACAACAACATTCACCAATATTTATCTACTCTAACTCGTCCTTCTAACATTATGAGATGTCTGTGTAATTTTTTGTCAGTTTAATCCTAATTGGTTCAAAGAGTACAAAAATTGGTTGAAATACAGTAAATGATGCAACATTTTGTCTACGTTGTTATTTTTTCATCCTGATTTCAGTAAGCAAGCGAGAGGTGATTCTTTTATCATAGATGGTTTTAAACTTTGGAATAGGAAGTAGAAGTTGCAATCTCATGTGGGAGACATTAATTGTGCTCATAACCAAGCTGTGAAGGGTTGTGAAGATCTTCCATTCTTGATATTCTACGCAATTGAATGGGAAATCAGTGGATAAACGATTGCATGATTACTTATACGGAGAGTGATGTATTTGATGCTGATGCTATTATGGTAATGGTTTCGAAATACGAAAATTTGTTGAGGAAAAATTCTAATATACTAATTTTTTTTGTGGCATTTTTTATATTAGAAGTTTTTTATTTTTGTATATGTACAATGATTATTTCTAGAGGACTGTAGTAGAATTTCTGAACACTCTCACAAGAAATCCTGGAGCCGCCACTGAATGGACCCGCTAGAATATTGAGTGATAAGTATAATTCTACCTTAGGATCTTTCGCGTTCATAATCTTAATAACCACTTTTATGTTTTCCTATTCAATCATTGGTATCACAAATTTCGATAGTTTCATGTTATGATTGCCAACTACCACCATTCAACCACCACCATAAGTCACTACCACAGCAAATTTCGAAGAAACAAGAAGCGCATTCCCAAATTCCGAATATCCCTATCCCAAGTGGGCCCACCGGTTACCCGATTCCTCTCCTAACTCGCGTAAGTCTTCCGTTGGTTATCACTAGGACGCAAGATTTATGTAATGTGATTTTTACGTTGATCTTGTGCATAGACATATGATGTCTCGTGCCTATCAGTTAAAAATTTCAAGATCAACGTAAAAATCACATTACATAAATTCATACCTACCAACTTAGCTACCACTCACATGCTTGGTTAACTTATTCAATTATTAAGATATGATGATCCCACTTAACTATAAATATTAAATACATACAATCATATGCATTCCTCTCCAATTTAAAAGTCAAATAATACTACAGACAATTAAAGTGTTGGTAGCAAAACATTATGTTTTCAAAAACTCATAGTTGGGCAGGTGTTAGATTATCCGAAACCATGCCTAGCGAGCACGGATTTTAATTATTTTGATAATAATAAAAATATAACGTGAAAAGGAGTAGGACGGTCATCCGGTTTCATTCTTCTTTCAATCTGTCCTTTTTTTATCCCATACTTAAGCGCAGTTCCGCTAAGGGTGTTTTTAGAATAAATTGGTTTTTCATGGTTTTTATATGATGGATTATGAGAGAATGAACTGTCTTGGTTTGTGAAAAAAAAAACTATTTTTTGTTAGTGAAACATCCCCTCAATTCTCACATCGCATGCATGAATTTTAGAAATTTGAATATATTTTTATTTTACCCTCAAGCATTTTGCTTTTGCTTTCGTCCTCACCTACGTATTACCTTACTTGAAAAGGACAAGCGTGTTTAGTAATTACTCCCTCCATCCCATTTATTTGTCCTTGTAGAAGTTTATGCCACTTTTCAATTGATTATATCTCATAATTTTTATTGTTTTACGTGATTTTAAAAACATTGTCTTATAGATTTAATTGAGATCTATCAAACAAGATACATACTATAAAATTAATTACCGATTTAAAGTTATAACTAGTTTTTTATCCGATTATAATAGAGCGAGGAACCAAAATTTGGGAATGGTGGGAGTACTGCAATAAGAAAATAAGTTTCTTAAGACACGGGAAAAATGTGAACCTTTTCAACTAAATAAATGGATATAGCTCCTCTCTCTGGTAATAGGAGAGGAGCTTCCCGTCCAATTCAGTCTTTTTATATTTATACCGACTCCACATCGATGATCGAAATCGTAAATTATGTAGTTCTCATCGAGCACTTCAACCCTACAAAAATATGTATCGGTTGAATTCTTTCCAATACCTGATCGGATCACATTAATCTTGAAAAGCATGTACACAATACGCTAGATCGAAACCACTTTTTCCCAATTTTTTTAAATAAATGCTTTCCGATAAAGTATCGCAAATCATTCAATCAACATGAATTTTCACAAGATTAATCTATCCGATGATAATTATATAATGTACAATTCTGATCATCAATATGAGCCCAAACAAGGACGAACATGATTGATCCTAAATATGTACGCTCAAATACTAACAAAGTACGCGGATTTTATCTAAACTCACGCTAAATCACCTCCTCTTCATTATCCCCCCGACACAAACTGCGTGAGTCGTTTTTCAGTTACGAAACCAAAAAAAAAAAAAAAAAAAAGAGAGAGAAGAAAATCAAAAGCCATTACCCTCTCCTCCGCCGTTCACCGCCGACAACCACCCTCCGACCGCCGTCGCGACTCTCAAAACGTATCGCCACCCCTCTCAAAAGGCCACTCCCAACCCACGTGGCGCCACGCATCTTTAAGCTCATCACACCACTCCAAAACTTGCATTCCAATCCCCTCAACAAACAATCTTCGATGCAACCGAAGCACATTCCCGGAATCCGATTCCGCTCCCAATTGGATTACCCAATACCCACTTCGAATAATCGAATCCTACCCCAATCCCAACAATTAATTTTACCCCCTCTTTAAATGCGTCATTCAACTATACAAACTACATGTAATAATCGCAGCAGCTCCACCCTTATCCCCGAATCGGATTCCGCTTATTCGCCTTCCCTCCACATCGAGAGAAGATGCCTATATAAATCCAAGATGCGAATTCCAAAGAGACCCAACGTGTCGATTTGCCTCTCTGTCCTCTCTCTACCCCAATTTCAGTTACGCTCTTCTTCGCCTCATTTTGTACTCACTCGTTTTCACTCCTCATTTCTCCCTTCGAGAAGTTCTTCTGATCGCAGAAGACGAGCGAGTCATTTCATAGGTTCGTGTTCTTGCTCGAAGATTGTATAACATTTGCGCTTTTTTCCTCTGTTGTTTCAATCAATTGTAGGGTTTCTTGCTTCTGCTCTCAATCCTCGCCCTGTTTGTCAGTTGCTCGGAATTTCGTGAATTGTTGGGTAAATTTTTGATAGGGATAGATGTTTAGTTTATAGGCTGTTTGGAAGCAAAAGACTGTTGTTTTATGTGGGGAATTCGATTTCTTAGGTTTTACTTGGAGCAAATCTTGGACTATATAAAGAGTTGGAAATTCAAAGCCAAACTTGAAGTTTTGTGCTTTTTGTGGAAATTGACTCGATCTAAGGTAAGTTGGTGAGAACTTTTTTTTTGTGTGGGTAAATAGTTGGTGAGACTTTGTTTTGGAGGGAAGAAGACTTTCCTGTTGTTTGAGTTTTGTATAATGCTTCTTCCTTTCTATGATTCAACTTGTTTAGTTCTTCAGTCCTGAATACGAAGTGTGAACGTTGAGAGGAGGAAAGTTGTCTTAGTTAGAGGACTTTTTGATGTTATTTGCATGAATTTTGTTTGAATGGGAGGAGTTGGAGATAATCACCAGCCACAAGTTACTGGAATAAAATAAGAGCTATGCTGATTTCTGGACACAACAGATGTGTTTGGAGCCGTTCAAGATGCTCGTGGGCTCTACATGATGTGAGTGGGTCACACATGCATTGGACAACTGCGGACATCTATGTCAAGATATGCGTGTCCAAAGTATTTCATTGACATATCACTATTTAACCAAAAATTAAGCTCAAAGTTATCCCCTGATTAATACCCTTGCTTGATGTCATGACTGGCTTGCATATAAGTAAGGTAAAGCTGTTATAGTTTGGATTAGTTTTGTTTTGCTCAGCCTTATAGAGTCTGAATTAGTTGTTGACTGGTTAAAATCCCCTGTATATCCTTCGCTCAGTTTTGGTAGATGTATTTATTACAAGTAGATTTTAATATTTTGAGAAGCTGTAAAGATGTGTTTCTTTTCCAAGAGTATCAATTTAAGCAATTGGACACTGTTTGGTGGAAAATACCAGATAGCATACTACCATCTAAGGACATTATGTTCTTATATTCACAATTGCTTCTTCTCAAATGTGCAAGGGACAACTTCTGGCTTTTTAGATAATAGTTGTTTCGCTCATTTCATTCACTGGTTATGCATTTATTAATTTACATGAATTTGGATAAATGTCAAGGTCAATTCAGACAGACTACGATAACCACTATTGCCAATTTGCCATTAATCAGCTTCTGGATTGTTGAACTCTCTTCATAAGCATTTTAATGTTTGGTGTATTTTGGAGTTAGTATGACTTCATTTCAATAATTATAACACATATTTTTTGCTTTTCACTTTGTCTGAGGATTTCTCCTGCCACTTAATTTTTCTGTTTGGCGATTGTGAAAATTAGTCTCTTTATTGTGGAAATAAATGGATACTTCATACCTTCATACCAAAAAAAATTAACGCGTAGTCCAGCATTAACATTAATAGAGCCATTTCATTAACTAGTCAAAAACCTATAAGTACTAGAAGGTTGGTCAAATACCTGGTTACGTGTATAATTTTCAACTTCTCTTGTGCAATAGACTAAGTATTTTTATTTGCTGTTAGATGTGAATTTAGATTGGTGCCATATGATTGCCATGTTATTAATGCATCATAAATTCATAACATAAATAAGACACCATTCTAAGTGAATATCAGGTAGTGATCGATTTCATTTCCCATTCTGTCTGTTAAATGCTTTCAGGAGATAATCAGTTGCATGCCAGTTATAGAATGGGTGAGACTGGTATGGATGACAAAACCTCACAATTTCAGAGTACGAACGCCGGTGACGGTGGTCAGGGTCCATGTATTTGGTCATCTCCTGGTGGGGATCATAAAATTAACATAGGGAAGCAGATATTCTGCAATAGATCTTTAAATATGAAAAGCATTGTCGCAGTTGGTTTTGACATGGATTATACCTTGGCGCAATACAAACCTGAAACTTTTGAGTCTCTTGCATATGGAGGAACAATCAGAAAGCTGGTGTATGATTTGGGATACCCTCCAGAGGTTAGTCTGCATTTCACTCAACCTGCACTTTTAAAGTTCCTATTGTTCACTTTTTGAAAACATTTACATATAAAGCCCTCATTTTCTTCCTAGATGTCATTGATTTTAAACGAAATTCCTAGCTCCTGATCTATATCTAAAAAATGCAGTTTAAATTGCTAGTTTCAGAGAAAATTTAAATATGGCCCTGTTCTTTTATTTGTTCAAATAAACTACACCTTATTTTTGTTTTTATCTAAAATTTTTCCGTCAACAATGCCTTTTTTTTTCCGTTTCAAAATGTTTGTACTGTATACCATAGCAGGTATCGTTCTTCATTTGAATTGGTTTATTCTGTTGTGCTGGCACTTGAAGTGAGCACCAGAAGGTTATTTGACAGATGTGGGTTTTGTGTAGTTGTTGGAGTGGACTTTTGACTGGAAGTACATGGTCAGAGGTTTGGTTCTTGATAAAAAGCGAGGCAACATATTGAAGGTACACATTGCTCAGTCTTCCATGCAAAAATTATTCTGTGGCTGGAGCGAGCACAGTACACACCCGCAAAGTTTTACTGAACACTGTTACCTGATCTTCTAATTGTTCACGTATGTTTTCTTACTTTGAAATTTGTTATTCTTTTTTCCGTTTATTAATTGTTTTCCTGTTAACATACAGATGGATCGACACAAATATGTGAAAGTAGCATACCATGGATTTAGGGAGTTGTCAAAAGAAGATAAAGTTGCATCATATGGAAGTACTTTGATAAGGGATGCATTTGATGAACCTGATTATGCACTTATTGATACCCTTTTTTCTTTGGCTGAAGCCTACTTATTTGCCCAGCTTGTTGATTTCAAGGATAAAAATCCTGATAAAGTACCAAAGGGTGCAGAGTAAGAGATTACACATTTTCAGATTTCCTATGTTCATTCTCTCTTAAATAAAATAGTGCTTACTAATGCTTTTACGTGATATTGATCTAAAGTTTGGGTATGGTACTTGTGTTTTTTCTTTATTTACAATTACAAGCATCTAAAGCTTGGGTACGGTCCCTGTGCTTAATTGAGGCAGTGGTCTCTTGCTCTACAATAGCAAATAATGGCTTAATGTGGGTTTTCTCCTTTCATTTTAACCCTCTCACTAACCTTTCCCCTATCCCTACTGTTCCTTCTGATTCTCGATACCCCTATATCTATACGGAAATCTAATTATCAATGTCGTTTATCATGACCAAGATTGCCATAGCATTACCTCGTTCGGAGATACTACTGTTTATGGAAATAGAATCATTACTTCTGGATTATCGTAAATAGATAATTTGAAATTGAGGTAACTAAGACTGATAATTTAGGAATATTCCTTTTTGGGGCAAAAGTAGAGTTGTGATGTCCCAATGGCCATAACTTCAATCGTCCCTATAGGTTTAGATTCACTAGTGTTGTATTTTAGGTGATGAGTTGCTTGCCTTCTGTTCTCATGTCTTTTAAACTAATTTTTCATTATCGTGTTACATTGCCAACCAGTTTTGGGAATAAAGTCAGATCCACTAGTGTTGTATTTTAGGTGATGAGTTGCTTGCCTTCTGTTCTCATGTCTTTTAAACTAATTTTTCATTATCGTGTTACATTGCCAACCAGTTTTGGGAATAAAGTCAGAAGATTAAGTTGGAATGAATACAAAGTAAATGCTGTTAGAGGATTGTTGATACATGCAGTGCTTAGTGTCTATTCTCAAGAGCAATGAGTTAACTCTCACAAACTCTTCTGTGAAATTGTTGCCTCTCATGTGGAAGGTGAAAAACTTTGGTAGATGCCCCCATTCGTGGACTTCATTTGCCATTAGTGTTGGGTAAATCTTCAAATTTTTAAAAGCAAGCTCATGTGGTAAGAACTATTAGTGTATGCCCTCTTATACATACCTATTCAGTTTAAGTTGTAACGATGAAGGTGATTATCATTTGATGGACTCGCTCGAACTAACTTCAATGATTGGATCTTCTGCAAGGTAAGTTGTTTAGAGGAGGATATATATATATACGAACGCAACTGACCCACATAAGTGAACCCATCAGTCCCATCTCGCATGTGGAGAGACAAAAAGCTACAAAGTGCGCAATGAGTCATGATGATTTACAAGCAGTGACAGGCCTTGAACCAAGGATTCTTGCATGAGAGCTCTATTGCACGTTAGATCACAAATTTTAAACTATTAGGAGGTGGATGAGGATCCAACAATGTCTTTCAAGTTCACGCTGAAAGTACATATCATTGCGGATCACCTAAAAAGTGGCAGCCCAATGAGGAGGCTAGCTTCTTATCACAGCTTGCCAAGAGGTTAAATCTGTGTTTTGAACCCGTTATGCTAGGTTGCAATGGAGAAACCTTACCAAAACAGCAATCAAATCAAATAGAGCCTTAAGTTCTAATCAATTGGGGTCGTACATGGTTGCTGTCGTACTACTTGGGAGAGCCAGTTAATGCAACAATATAGACTTGAACTAGGATGCCACTGACTAGTTGAGGTGAATGCAGGCTTATTGGGCCAATCACGATAAGGACAATGCGTTTGTGACCTATCTGTGATTGCTGAATGCTGTTCCTATTCTTTTTATAGAATGGACAAGATCATCGTGGTGAATGCAGGCTTATTGGGCCAATCACGATAAGGACAATGCGTTTGTGACCTATCTGTGATTGCTGAATGCTGTTTCTATTCTTTTTATAGAACATACAAGATCATCACATTCTCCGACAGTTAGATTTAGTTCATAGCAATGTTGTATTTAATTTGGTAAAAGATTTTAGGGCATGTTTTTTGTCGGTTATGTGAAAATAGATAGAATCTTGGAGATATATTTAAAGGGCCTGTTTGTTTAACCGGATATGAGCATTGGATTGGACTACATCCAAGGGGATCATATACGTGGTGTTTTGTTAGAATTTTTAGGGGCATATTAACTTGCATGGGCTGGACAATCGCACAAAGCGGGATTGAATACCATGGGCTTTGTGGTATTACTAATCCCATTGCTATTTTTTTTGGTGAGATTCCATATTCTATGCATTTATATACTCCCTCTGTCCCTTTTTAAGTGTCCACCTTTCCATTTTGGGTTGTCCCAAAATAAGTTTCCCCTCCCAAAAATGAATGGGTAGAACTTGGTACTATTCCCTTTTGCCCTTCTTTTGGAAACTGTCTATTCGAAAAAAAAAGTCACATTAAATGCTCAAGACTCAAGTGAAACAAAGGAGCAGAAGGTAAAGGAGTATTGCCCGCCTCTTTTTGAGAGCCTTTTTCATATTTAAAGTTTCCTGTGAAACCTCTTTTGCAGCCAAAGTAACTCCCGACCTTTTAATTGAGTGGCACTTTTGGAAAACTAAGATGTCTGGTTCAGAAGTTGGATTTTCCATGGTGGACATTATTTAGGAATGGAGGAAGTATTGTTTAACTAGTCGCCCCCTCAAACAAACTGTGCCAAATTGTATAAAGGGAGTTGCGGATTTGGTTTGGCCTTTTTATTCATAGATCACATTGGGCCAGAAGTGTCGGTTTACTCCCTAGCCTTTCACTGGCTAAGCTGTTTAGTCGTCTTACACCAATACAAGCCGTTGATGAAATAGATTTAAGAGCCCATCTTTCTATCATTCTGTATCTCTAGGGCTCAATTTTTTACCTTTTAATTATGGACGTTATTTCACTCAAAAGGTTGAGTATAGGATAAATTGACCTCAAGCCAAAATCTTTAACTTCCTTTGGTGGAAATTTTCTTTTTCAAATACGGATTTGTTTGTACAATATCCTTAATTATCATTATTGAGATCAAATATTCGTGCGATTAGAGTAATTCTTGGTTAGTCTAATTATTTGCCAACGACAACCTCATCCTTAAGGTACTCATCTGAAGCTTAGACTATGAGAGATTTTCTAAGAATCTAACTTTATAACTCATGCTCATGAACAAGCCAGACTACCCCTCCATATTTGGCCAGCCATGCACAAGAATTAAAATTTCTAGACGACCTCCCTTCGTTTGGCATCCAACATATCTAAAACCGTAGGCTGGAGGGGGTGTGTATCTAATTAAAGAACCTATTTTTTGAAACTAAGGTGTCGTTTTATTGAAATGAAAAATGGAACTAAAAGCTGAAAAATCAAGTCTTGAAAGCTAAATGCTTAACTTTTTATTCTGAAAAACCTGTTTAATAAACATATTAAGTCCTAAATAAAAATAAATGATGAACTAATTTTAGTTTTATTAGTTACAATGATTCTCTTTTAAATTTTCTAAAGGTCACCAATCACCATGTATTTGTGGTAGTGGTGGCGTGATAATGGAGATGGAGTGGTGATAATGGTGGCGGCGGTGGGGTGAAAATGGAGTGGTGGTGGTGGTGGTGGTGGTGGACGGCCGTGGTAATGCTTGGGGGGGTGAAAGGGGGGTGGAATGGTGGTGTTTGTTGTAATGGTAGTGGTGCTAGTGGTAGTTGTGGTAGTGGTGGCGCGGCATAACGTTTGGGGTGGTCATGGTAGTGGTGATGGCAGTGGGAGTGATGGTAGCGGTAACAATGTTAGTGGTGGTTCTCGTTTTAGTGGTAGTGGTAGTGGTGGTCCTGGTGGAGCGCTGGTGGTGGGAGTAGTGATAGTGGCGGCGGCGGCGGAATGTTTGAGGTAGTGATGGAGAGGTGATGGTAGTGTCAACGACGGTGGAAGTCGTGGTGGTGGTGATAGTGGTGGTCGCGGTGATGGTAGTGGTAGAGCGGTGGTGGTGATATCTATATTAGTAGTGGTGTTAGTAGGCTACAGTGGTGGTGGTGGTGGCGGTGATGGTAGTGGCAGAGCGGTGGTGGTGATATCTATATTAGCAGTGGTGTTAGTAGGCTACAGTGGTGGTGGTGGTATAGTAGTGGGTGCGGTGACGACAATTATAGTAGTGGTGTTGTGAACAGTAACGGTGAACGAGGAAAGAGTAAATGCAAATACTCATGAATTCAGTTAGAATTAAGTAACTCAAAGCTACTTAATTTTCTTAATTTTTTAAGCAATGTAAAATGTAATTATCAAACCTACTTAATCATTTATTATTTAATTCATTCAGTTTTAAGTACTGAATTTGGGTTTACGATCTAAGTGTTGCTAAACTATCGAGTTATTATTACAAAGCACTAGTGTTGGTTATATCATCTATTTTCAATCATTTGTTTGTATGGTTTTGTATACTCAAGTGACAAGTGTCAACCGGGAAATGCTAGATTATATGTAGTCCTTGCTTTGCATACCATAGCGTATGTTGGAAACGGAAGTTTGTTTCTGTTTTCTTGAGTTATATTGTTGAAATACATGCTCTCTTATTATTTATTTATCTACGTTTTACTTATTTATACGTCATGTGATACTCCTTTTTTTGTGGCTACATAATGTTAAGGAAAATTTTGTTTCACAGCTACTCTCGAATGTACAAAGATGTTCGAGCTGCAGTCGACTTATGCCATCGTGACGGAACTTTGAAGCAGATGGTTGCAAAAGATCCTAAGTGGTATGCTAGAAACATGATTGTATCTATTGCTGACAAGAAATCTAGATAGCTAACAACGTGGCAGTTGATGGTTGACTTTTCTCCAAACGTGATTATTCATAACTCTGTTGTGCACACTATATCTAAGGGGGTCTTTGTGTTTATGTTTTCTTTTTGGTATTTCTACCAAATGTTCAGGGTAATTGCTCTTTAGTTCTACTTTGATTCTAAGAAAATGGCCCTGGATAGGCTTACCTCTATGAAGCACCGACAATCCTAAAGCCGGCATGTCCCTGTGTCTAACACAGGGATATGACTAAATATGTATGGTGGCGTGTCCCATAAATTTAGTGGTTTTTTTTAGGGGGACACGGGAGTGACACGGCAAGGGTATTTTAAATATTTTGGGTTGAAGGGGTAATATGATGTATATATGATGCTTGTTTATATATATATTGGAGCTTCATGCTTATACGTATTACTATATTTCCATTGGTATAAAATAAATATTACAGTATTTATTTTTGTCATGTCCCTTGCCATGTCTGCGTCCCTTTTTCTAGAAATCCTGTGGCTGTGCCCATGGTTCATGGGCTTTCCTCTTTTTTATTTGTTTCATGTGTCATCTGCATTCTGTTTTATGTGATGAGGAGGAGTTCTTAATGGTGCTGGTGGCATACATTTAAAAATAATTTGAAATCTTAGTTGTAACTTTATGTGCTTCCTAACCAGTTGAGGTGTGTTGAAGCATCCAACTTCAATCAAATCCTGGGACTTCACCTTCTTATTGAATGCGCGGACGATCCTCCTCTGGTACCCTTGAATATGATACAAGGCCCACAGCCTCCTTTCGTCAAACAACATTAACTCCTCAAATCTTCCACTCAACAAATCAGCCTCGTTAGTTCCACACTAACTGAAAATAAGTGGAAAGGCCACTCAGGCTCACATATTAGTTTTAAAGATTTTCTTAACCAATGTTGGATAAGCTCTTACACTCTCCGACACGTGCTACCCTGGACCCACATGTAGAGAGTTAGACAAATGATCCATAATATAGGGATCATGAAACAAGGTGAGCTTAGGGCACAAATAACGGGGCAATTAATAAAGAGAGTCTTGTCCAAAAGCCTAGCTCTAATACCATGTTAAAGCATCTAACTCAAAACCAATTGACAATGAGTGTAGAGGCTGCCTATGCTACATACTGGTTTTGTAGGTCTAACTATTTTAGCTTCCTAACTCCAGTTGCCAAAATGTTCTGCACAGCTAAGGGAGTGTAAACAAGTCATGTCCTGGAAATGGATCTGACATTGACACGATCAATTAGGAGTAGACGTTAAGTAGCATAAATTAGTTATATATATTATTCCGACTTGGATGAATTTGTTGAGGAAAAGAAAGTTTGATGTGCAACAACCTATCAATGTCATTGTTGCTTTTTGCAATTACAGCCTTATTGTTATGCACATATATTGGATTAGGAGAAATGGTTCGGAAGTAGAAGTATATAAATTTTATTTTTAATAGGTAACCATGCGAGAAAATGGAATTTTCATAATTTTCAAAATGGAATACCTACTTATTTCTTCATAATTTTCACAGCCAAAACAATTGGAAGGAATTTAGCGTAGTCCATGACCAAACAGGTTGAAATGCGAAGGGATCATCTGCTTCCCTCTATTCTTTTGACAACTCCTTGGTTGTTAATAAGATGCGTAAGTTTGGGATATATTTATGTTAGGCTCGGAATTTTGTTCGTTCAGTTGATCTTCATTGTCACTTTCAAGAAAATTTGTGAATTAAGGCAATCAATATGTTATAATCTGTAACTGTCTCATGTTTTGAATGAATTATTTCCCCGCTTGACCAATTTTTTTTTGGGTATTTTGCTTGTCAGGTATATTAATGAGGATACCTCAATTGTTCCAATGCTGAAAATGCTCAGAGATTCTGGTCGTGCTACATTTCTGGTAACAAACAGGTTGGTGTTTTCCTTGATTCTATTTTCAAGAATTTATTTATTGGAATGGACTGGTCTACATAATGGTGTTAAGGATTATGCATATTAGAGGTGACATCAGAAGAGAGCTATGAGTTGGCAACCTTGACAAATCAGAGGTTTTCGTACTTTCCAGTACCTGTACATTTTTTCTTACAAAGGAATTGTGCCATCCCCCTCTTTGCAAAATAGAAAGCTATGAATTTTTGTAAATGGGCGATGTTGTCTTTGTTGATATATGGTATTATACATATTTGTCCATGCTTTTGAAAGACGTATTTTTACGTTGTACAAGTCTCATTAATTTTGCAATGAATGTACTGTACAGTGGACTAAATATTTAGGAACAATATTTCCTTTTGTTTATCCTCTCAGATGAACATTAATTCTTAGGAAGAACATGCCTTATGTTCTTTCTGTTCTCTGGATACCTAAATTGTCATACTAATTATATTTGTATATCTGTTTCAAATCCACTTGAGTCTTGAAATATTTTATACTTGTATATCTGTTAACAAATCCATTTGGGTCTTGAAATATTTTGACCAAGATTTTCTCATTATCATGGTAGGATTATGATTTTATATGTCGCTTTTGTTTCAGATATCTTCTCTACTCGTCCCTTCCTCTAATATTGCTATCTGTCTAAGGTTTAAATTTTCTAAAATCAAGCTATGTTTATGGCAAGAATTAAGAGGATTATATCATTTGTATTTGTTGCAGTTTATGGGACTATACAAACATTGTAATGAATTTTCTCTGTGGGACCCAAACAGAGGGTGGTACTTCTGGTTTGAATTTTGATTGGCTTCGATACTTCAATGTGGTCATCACTGGCAGGTTTTGTTCTTTTCTGAAAACAACAGAACCAGTTAAAGTTTAAACACTGCAGGCAGAAAGTTTTCGCAGTTGTATAGTTATTTTTTTGGTAGTTTCATGTAGAAAATTGTTGAGAATATAAATAATAAAGTAGCCCCTCTTTCTAACAGCTTAAGCTTTTAGATGAGTTAGTGGTTAACAATATAATACGGTATGCAGGGAATAGAACCTCACCGCCCTTCCTTATGATTAAAATTTACACGTGTTTAGACTCCTTATGGAGGAGAGCTTGGCTATACGTGAGGGGGCATGTTGAGAATATAAATAACTAAGTTGCCCCTCTTTCTAATAGCTTAAGCTTTTAGATGAGTTGATGGTTAACAATCTAATAATAATAATATATTTTGACCTCTGACTTAGATGTCCTTTGATCTATGAATCTCAATTCTTCACTTGCATTGAGTCAATGGACTTTCAACAGTAATGAGTTCTTAAATCAAATTCCCTTTTTATCATGCAAAGTTATATAGATATATGTCAAAAAGCAAGTGAAGTTGAGTGATTTGTATCAGAGTATTTAATAAGTACAATACTATGAGTTGGACAACACAGTCATATTGCATTGTTTAGTGGACTTCCCTATTTTAGAACTCTGTCGAACTCTTGCATTTGGACTTGAACTTAAGGAAGCTTAGTTTGTTTCTACAGTGCAAAACCTGGGTTTTTCCATGATGAGAACCGTGCCAATCTTTTTGAGGTTGAACCTGAATCTGGGATGCTACTTAATACTGATAATGGCACTCCTTTGCCTCAGGTTGTTTTCGTGTCCTTCTGATCTTGTAGAATTTCAACACCCTTATCTGCTTGTAGATTGTGTTCTTACTTGTTACCCATTTATTCTTTAACTGCTTAGGTGGGAGGTACCTTAAATCTTCCATTAAAGCCCCTGAACAAGAGTTGCAGAGTGTTCCAGGTAATACTCAACTTCATTGCATGACTTCTGTTTTATGGGGTTTCGCTAGTTACTTCAGTTTGGGCATTATATGCAAGTGGAGCTAGTCATACTTGTTAACTTGTGTTCTCAGGGGGGCAACGTGGGCCATCTGCATAAACTACTGGGTATCGAGTCAAGTTCACAGGTTTGTAAATTTTTTGGTTAGTGTGTTTTTTTAATGGCGTGTAGGCATCACCAGGAATCTATTTATCTTGCCTCATTTGGTGATATGAATGTCTCTGACTCTCTCCTTGTTGAGATTTCTTGAGCAAAATATGTGCTGACAAAGGAACTTTGTGTCTCAAGGGTGAGAAGTTCACGTTTGTCTAGTAGTTTGTGTTATATTTAGATAGGATTTAATTCGCCTTTCTCCATTAGTTTGCTTATTTAGTTATTCTAAGTGCAAAAGTGATTATGCTTCGATGAGTTTTTTTTTTCCGATAGTATTATTCTTCCATGAATTATTGTATATTATATATCAATGGGCATCATGTTTTTCCCAATAGTCCTTCTGACAATACTGAAAAATGCTAATATGTTGTCTGTTTGGTAGGTTCTTTATGTTGGGGATCACATATATGGAGATATTTTACGCAGCAAAAAAGTTCTAGGTATATTCTTACTTTCTTGTTCTTTGCATTGTCCATATGAAATGTCTTCTTGTTACGGCTTATAAATGGATTGTTGTACTTCATTCCAAATGGATGTGGATGAATTACACGAGGACTAAAAAGTTTCTACTCGGTTCTGTAACATGGTCCTTCATTTTATGGAAAATGTGAAGAAACTGTAGAAATAAGAAGTGACCAGACAATGTAATCACGTTTTCCAGAAAATGGATAAATACCATAAACCTTTCGTGTTACCTACAAGTATTAGGCGTCTTACTTGAGACTGTTGATGCGAAAACCAATCTTAAAAATTATCTCTGTCATTTGGTTTTAACAGAATTTGTTACACAGGTTTATAAAAGCGAGTTGATACATCTTCATGAAAACTGCTTAATGACAGGACGAGATTTCTCAAGCAGCTTACTCCAAATTTTCTACTCCCTCCATCCCAAAATGGATGTCCATTTTTGAAACCCGTGCCTTTTTTCGATTGTTATATCTTTCAATTTATAATATTTTTCGTAATTATGAACACTTTGTATTATAGAACTTGTCGAGAACTATCCAACAAGATCCATATTGAAAGATATAAGCAATTAAAAATGACACCGATTTCAAAAATGGACATCCATTTTGGGACGGAGGGAGTACTTAACAAGTGGAACATGAGATGTGATTCGTATATTTGGGCTAAATGTTTTCCGGGAACTATTTCTGTTGCAACAGAAGCTACACTATTAATTATGTTTGGAATTTTCGAGAACATATCACATATAACTCGGTGTCTGCATGTACAAACTTTTGCATTATGAATTGTGTTGATATACGAAATTCCTTTAAGATGAATAACTTTTGCTTCTCCTTAAAACCTTTATGGACTCACCAGTCTCACCATATTTCCCAACTTAAATTCACAGATTATATGTGTTTGGTACTGTAGAGTTTAGTTTGTATGTTAGAGATCATCCAATTCCAATTTAAGCTTTATGAAGGATGTAACATGTTTCAATTCACACGTTGGTATTTCAGAGTAAGAAGGTGTGTCCAGTTCAATCCAGGAACTGTTGCTTATATGCCTGGCATATTAATTTCAGGCGGTGAAGATAATGTTTTGTTGTTGCTACTATTGTTATGTTTATTATTGTTCAAACTGCTAAACTGTGACTCGGTTTATACGACGCCTGTTGAACAGGATGGAGAACAATGCTAGTTGTTCCAGAGCTTGAAAAGGAGGTTGAAATTCTTTGGGAATTGAGGGATACGCGTAAGGTGGATAGCTTTTTCCTCCTTTTCTTCTCTAAGAGATTCTACGTAGATCAACTGTGTCCTTTTTTGCTAATCACTATCGAATAAAGTTACTGGATATGAAAAACCTTCATGATGCTTCTAAGGAGTCTGAACTAGTTTGATAATCTCTAATTAATGTATCAATCTATACCATAACAAACTTGCATTCCTATTGGATTTGCTGAATGCACAAACACAGTCCTGCGAGTTTGGTGGGATTGACAGTGAGAAATGGCAGTTGAAGTGGCCCCTCTTTAAACTCCCCAAGCCAAAAAAAGAATAAAAAGGACAAGTAAAAAGATGGCTTATAGTTGTTGTTAGGAGTACATTTTAAGCCAAACAGAAAAAACTGAGCCTCGTGTCTGAAGCAACTGAGGTCGACAATATGTATTCTTATTCATCATTGCAGTCTTCCCTGTACTTTTTATTCTGCAAGAATTCTGTATGTTTGACAAATGACTTTAGGAGAGGGTTCTTTTTTTTTATTTTTTATTTTTTTGGGCTGATGTAAGCAATAGATAAGAGTGCATCTTATTCCTTGAATTTACGCTCATCTGCACGGATGTGGCTTATGCAGCCATGCGGGTCATTAGTGAGAGGATCCTGGTTAATGAAAGTGCTAGTGGGAGAGGAAAACATAATTGGCATGCAATGTTATAATAACGAAATGGCGGAATGGTATATTTGGCTGACATTACCCAATGAATGGGTTTGGTTTGGTTGAAAATTGCATGGTAAAGCCTACCCAGAAGAAAGAAAAGCCAAACCCATTCAGTACACTAGGTCAGATCAAATGGCCGATGTTGAACATCCCGTGCTAGCTCCAAACTGCTTTAAAACGCAATGCCATTTCAACTTACACTCCAATCAAAATGGGCACTGGCAGTGAATCATCATTGCTACTCTTACACTGTGCAGGCTGACGATGTAAACAAAGTCATTAACCTATGTAGCGTGTTTTTCTCTTTCTATGTTGTGCAGTAGTAATCCAATTTGGTTCTCTTTCTTATTTTGCAATAAACTATCCCTGCCAACACTAAATTTAAAATTGTTTTTCCACGTGTTTTTTACAGTTTGGTAATGCTTTAAGGTTTTTTAAGTGGTAATGTCTTGATCTGTAGTTGTTATTTATGGTCTAGTGCAATTTGAGTTTCACTTGCAGATGACCAAGTTATGATTTCTTTTCTTCTTTTTTTTCCTTCAAATTTTTGTTATACGGCTCAAATATATTTCTTCCCATTGAGATGCAAAGAACCAGCTTTCTTACAAGTGCAATTAAGGTCTCTTGATAATGAAATTTACATGGTGGTCTCATGCAGCAACTTCGACTGTTGAGGACTGAACGTGATCTTGTAGAAGACAAAATACATCATCTGAAATGGTCACTCAAGTAAGTGGTTTTCTGAAGCTGCTATGCGAACCTTTTAGAAGTTAGGATTGGGAGAGAGAATATTACCCAATGGAATGGGTTGGTGGTTTTGAATCCAAGCTGAAAATTCAATGAACCGTCTGCAGGTTGTATTGCTATTAGAGAAACAAGAACACGTACTGTGACATTTGAAAATTCTGTCATTACCCGTTTCTAATTGCTTCTCAAGGAGATTTGATTTTTGGTGATCCCTCTTAAAATATTGCCATCTTTCCAAATTCTGGTACAGGTTTGAAGTTATTAATGGTGATGAGAGGCAAAAGCTATTGTCCGAGCTTGATAAGTTGGAGGTTTGTCCATATTTTCCTTACATTTTATTTTCTTCCAATTTATGCCCTCATTGAACAAAGATGTTTGAGTGTTATGTAGAGATGGCATTATTTACCTTTAACCTACCTAATCATTTGTATCACCAGCCAAAAACTGATGTAGATTGGTTTTTCCCCTACAAAAATCATTAGTTCAGTTTTTACTGATAGTGTTTTTCTCATGGTTCAATTATACAGTCTCTAAGGGAGCAAGTTCGTCTTAGTCATCAACACGCTCAGCGAGAATTACACCATAAGGTACGTGTTTGATCACATTTTTGAAGCTGGACCCACGAAATTATTCTCATAGTTAAATGCAAATTTGGTCAATTATTTTTATTTCTCTTCCTTCTTGTTCTGGTTTCAGTCCTGAGCTTTTTTGGATTTTGTTTTTGTCCACTGGTGATGCGACGCAAGTTTTTTTACCACTCTTCCTATCCATAGAAAGCCCGTGAGCCTCATATATATCTCGCTTTATTACTCTTTTCTTAATTAGTAATAACTTTTGAGAAACTAACTTCATTGAATAACTTGTTTACCAAGATTGTATATAATGAAGTTTTCTTGGAATGAGATTATTTCCTATTTGCTCTAGAATGTGCATGCATATTCCATTTTCTCTGTAAAAACAACTTGAAAAGTGATCCTCCATCAGTGGAAATAGAGAAAATGATTTATAGTTCTGTCAATAGTTTTTTCCCCTCATTCAAGGGTTTACTCTATGAGGGGTGATGAATGCAAACTTGATGTTGAGGATGATGATTAACCTGTTAATCCGGGACATCAATTGGAAGTATATCTCTTCCGAGATGAAATTTTCTTGGTTTGTCAGCACAAGTTTCCCATTCCTATTTTCTATGCTTTCTTCCTTCGATAATCTTTAGTTCTTTTTATTGATCCTCTTGATGTCTTCTAGTGGCATATCTAATAGACTGACTGTGACGAAATAAGTCATAAATTATACCAAGTAACGTATAAACTTCGCTTGAATATGCTTCCTTGTTTGATCATGCATGACCCTATTGTTTCAGTTCCACAAGGTCTGGGGACAACTCATGAAGACTGGATATCAGAATTCCCGCTTTGCGCATCAGGTCACTTTAAATCCCTCCTCAAAAGGACTTCTTCTAATCGTTATGGCTTTCTGTTCGTCAGATTGTGTCTAAATTGTTCTTTCAATTATGCAGGTGGAGAGATTTGCTTGTCTCTATACCAGTCAAGTGACCAACCTAAGCCTATACTCCCCTGACAAATACTATAGACCAAGTGAAGACTTCATGCCCCATGAATTCGACATCCTTGGCTAGTGAAAGGGTCTTCTTCGTCCAGATAACATGAGACAGTGGCGATTCGAAGAACTAGAGCTTGGATTGAAGGTGCTTATTTTGGTTTTGCTCTTTTGGGTCTGTCACTCTGTAGGGTGGTGGAATTACCATAACAATGTTAAGGGATAGTGACATTTTCCCATTAAACTCTTTTTATTTTATTTTATTTACTGCTGTACAGAATTTATGCCCTAGTCTGCAAATTTGAATTTACAACTCTTCAGCTGTTTGGTAACATCGTCTGTTTTAGGTTTACAAAACACATGAAGCAAATTTTCATTCTCTTTATCGAGAAGTGAACACATAATACATGTTTGGTGCTTGCGTACAAAAATTTGGTTTGAAAGTAAGAGCGGGAGTAGCAGGATCGGCAAAAAGTGGGGAGCCGGGAGGGGGAAGTTGCCGGAGGAGTCGGTGGAGGTGATTGCTGCCTGCCGGGAGCAGGTGAAGTTTCCAAAGGAGTCAGTGGAGGTGATCCCGGCAGCCGGAGGTAGTGGCTAGGGTAGGGAGTGGAGGGGGAGAGTTAAATCTTGGCTAGGGTAGTGAGTGGAGGAGAGAATTAAAACTTGTTTTGAAAACAACTGAACCCATATTTGACACTTATGCGAAACTATAATAATCACCAAACATGTCTTTCTTGTCGGATTCGGGGGCCTATAGTGAGGCTTACTACACTATGGTAAAATCGAGCAATGGGTGCAAAAGAAACAAAGGGGTCTGGTGTTGGTGCTGTGCAACACGCGTTCTGTGCAATCCAAGTAGTTCGCTCGGCAATCCAATAGCCAGATTTCATCTTGTAATGAATGGTCGGCTGTTGCACAATCAAGATGAGATTTGGACCATTTGATTACCGAGTTGACAACTTGAATTGCACAACACGTGTATTGCGCACCCCTTGCGCAACACCAACCCTGGACCCAAACAAAGCCAAGATGAAGTCAAGAGCTGTAATTGCACAGCATGTGTGCTACACAGCACCAACCCGAACCCAAACAAAGGGAAGATGAAGTCAAGAGCTGTAAAGGGGAGCACTGAGCAGTTTTGTGGGACACTTTTAGGTTTGGTATTGAGGTCTGATATGATCCAATTCATTAGATCAAAATCTCCTTCCTTTGACATTTTGAATTCTGAACTCCCAATCATTACAATTTTTGCCTATTTCCAAACCTGCGGACTAAGTTCGAGCCACGGGAATCAACCTCTCCTACGAAAAAGGCTGGGGGTTGCTGTCAAAATTTGATCACGAGAACGACAAAATTTGATCATAAGAACGACATATCGAAATCAGCATAAAGACACAAGAAGAATCCTTATCTCCCCATATCTAGAGAAAAAAGGTTCTGTTGAATCCTCCTATATTATTGGCTTATGGGGTATAATTCTACAGCCTGGAAATTCCACACTTTATACACCCACCTAAGCCACAAAAGAGAAATCCTTTTGGCAATATCTCAGGATGGCCATATAGCTGGTTTGATGGTTGTACGTACTAAAAATTCTGTACTTTATGTTTTACTTCTCCTTCTCATACTTCCCGACATTCAGGTTTACTTCTTTTGTTAGGTCTCGATTTCTTTGCTATGGTCTTCCCAGTAGCTCATATTGGAGCTATAGCCGTTTCATTCCTTTGCGTTGTTAGGATGTTCCGTTCCGTATTCAAATAGTAGAGATTCACGAAGAAGTATTGCGCTATTTACTCCGTAGTTTCTTACTTAAGACAGGAGAATCGAACTAATACCTTGGGACTCATAGCTTTAGATATTGCCCAAAACTATAACACGAGACTAACCCAAGAGAAAAATCTTAATGGAAAACTTGTTAGCACATTGCTACCGGCGAAAACTGTTCTATCGAACACCCCACTTCGATCAGAAAACTTAAAAATGATCGATGGTTTTAAAAGAAGACGATAGTGGCCAGTGGTTTTGAACATAACACTTTTCGAGAGCCTAGAAACGCTGTTTTCAGATAAACAAAAACGATAGAGTGGTTTCGAACTATTCATTGTGTTTTATTCCAACACCAATGTATTTTAGATCTCCAAACTGTCAAGCGCAGTTCTATGATTTCCATTAAAACCAGCACACCAAATCATGTAGCTTTCTGCTCACCTCCCATGAGTTCAAATAGATGGAAATCTAGCTTCTCTCCTTTCTGCATGTACAACACCTTCTTGGTTATGGCCTTTGCCAACCCTAGAAATGTTGAAGCCATCACCGCCTATCTGGATGATTTTGGAAATCTCTGGGTTCCTCCGGAATGTTTTGGATCTTGCCGGAATGTTTTGGACTCCACTAGAAAGTTCCGGGTCCCTCTGGAACCTTCTGGATTACGATGGAAACCTCTGGATTCCACTGGAAACATCCGGATTGTACCGGAAACTTCCGGTACTTGAAGCTTCTAGATTCTTCACCATCCTTCCTCATTTTCCACATTTATCTAGAATCTTCTTGTCTTATCTCTAGGAGCCCTAGTCTAGAATGTTTTAGTGTAGTCTATAAATAGGAGAGTCTGTCATTTGTAAATGTGTGTGGAGAGTACACCAAGTGAGGTCATAAGTGTTTGGTACTAAAGTTCATGTTGGTGAGAGAACACCAAGTGAGTGGTGAGAGCACCAAGTGAGTGTACTTGTGTAATATTGTCTTGTGTTCAAGTGAAAGTATCAATAAAAGTGTATTGTTTAGTGTGTCCAAACTCAACAAGAAAAACCACTGATTCATGGTTCCTCCTTCAGCTTAAGGAGGTGTCTGGATCAAAAGGATTAGTGAAATGATTTAGTGAAGGGAAAAAAAAATTTGATAAGAAAAATCTACGAGCTAAATTTAACATCTTCATTTCATGTGGTTTTTTTCCCTTCCCTTCATAAATTCTTTCAGAAATCCATGATTCAATCGTGACTAAACGATTGTCTTCCACGTATACGTTTAGTCGTAGACCATTCAAATTTAAACTCCAAGGAATCAATGAACTCCAACTTGTAAGGAGGGACCAGAGGAATAATACAAAAGGTGTTCAGTGATTTTGAAAGAGAGAGATTGAGTACGACAGAAAATTATACCTTATATGGGACCTAAACAACAACAATAACATAACCCATTTATATGGGACCTAAAGATAAAAGATTACAAGGGATCCTTAGAAGAGTGCCATGGCTTATCTCCAAGCATCACCTTTTGAAAAGGTTTTGCAACTAAAAACAGTTTCTTACATTTTCTTGTGTTGGAGCATAAACAACTAAACATCCATAATACCTCTTCCACCATAACACAAAACAAGGTCTTGATTCCAGACAGACATAATCAGCAACTTGAAGCTCAAGTGAACAAAACTGGATGCAAATTCTGAATTTTTTTTTTTTTTTTTGAGGTAAGGATAAACTTATATTCATAGCCAAATATTATAAAGGACCCAAATGGTCAGAACAACAAGAAGGGAAAACAATAAAAAAATAAAAATCTGCCAAAACTAAACAGCCGCAGTGTTGGAGACCACTGTCCGCTTGTGGATGTGGCTGAAGGAAGTAGGTAATATTATCACGGCCACTAAAGCACAATATGCCCATTTGTCCCACCGTAGTCACTGCTACCAGGTGCTACCACCGTTTCTGCTGCTGGAGAACCTACGGATCCATCACCAAGGTTGATTTGTTATGCTTGCTGTTTCAGAATTGGTTTCCAGAGTGCAAATCAGAAAACTCTTCTGGTTACCATCTTTTTGAAACTTGTTTTTAGGATTTGCTTCCGATCGGAAGAACCACTTATGGGTAAAACACCAAAAGAGCTGAAGACTAAATGCAACATGAAAATGTTCATATTTTCTAGTGTAGTCTCTGAAAAGTTAGGTCGAAAACTATATCTGAAAGGTCAAAGGCCTGAGACCCTTGAGGGCTGCTCCCTCCAAAGGTGGTCTAATGTTCAGAACAACTGATCAGGTGCTATAAACTCTTATAGGGCCAGTCCACCATGTTTTAACTGGACTCCGTTTGTAGACGGTGAGATTGGTTATCCCAATTCCATTCATTTAATATCCCATTAATGTCGTTTCCATAACAAATGTCGTTTCTAGTCTATCTCTTTACAGGAAAAGTTTAAAAATCATCAAAATTAGTAAAGCTGAAGTCAATGAGGGTACAACCATGAAGAATTTAAACCTCGAGCTAGAGGACGTAGTTATCAGATAAAAAGACCTACTTGTCATATAAGTATTGTAGTGAAAGATATATCTTTAGATGAATATATAGAGACTATCACATGGTTAAAAAAACCTAGATAGAAAAATAACAAGAATAGTCAAAGTGCGCCTAATCTGGCTTGGACATCGGACTTATAAAAAAACTGACTCTGAAACATAAACCAAACAGTAACTGAGTGGTTGTTGCAAATACATGAGCAAAGTATAATACATGATTTCACACACCATCCCTTTACACATGTCATTATACAAGAGTGAATCACTATACTAGAAAAATATCCATTTTTATTAATGTCAGGTGGTTTCCTTTAAAGGTGACAGAACAGATTTATTTTGTTGACTTCCTTGGGTAAAAGCAAAAGGAAAAACATTGGAGATTCCCCAATCCCATCAGTGTTATAATCTGACTGAACAAATTGATAGCTTATTGCACATCTGTTTCATGACCACTTGGAGCTGAAGATGAAGATTCAAAGATTTCTGGAGGAAATGGGTATTAAAGCTTCTGAGAGTGAAAGGGAAGGTATCCACTAAGATGAATTTGTATTGGGTAGCATATGTGGATGATAAGGATTCTGAATTTCTACCTTTTAAGTACAAAGTTGCTCCTCTTTTATCAAGAAGGAACAAGTTACACACCTAGAGGTTGCCTTAGTGGTTAGGACGAGTGTCAGGCTTTGTGGTTCGATTCCCCACCGGGTAAGTACCTTTGCAGCAAGTGGGGGGCCGTGATTGGTGTGGCCGCGCTAATTCCCTAGAGGTTTGGGCATGCAGTTGGGTCCATTAATGGCTTGGCTATGAGACTATTCCTTTGTCATACACAAAAAAAAGGAACAAGTTTTCAACCACATTATCCATATTGTTGTGACTGAAAACGCGAGCCGGTGACGAATGAAATTTTCCAATTTTTGTTTTTTAAACAGCCAGTATTTAAGAAACACAAAACCATTAGGCAGAAAACAATCTGTAAAAGAGAAATTTATGTTCAAAATAATTTGTAACTGGGTCTGCTTTCTCCAAATTTTTTTTTACCAGCAAGAAAAATTTATATTAAAACTCGTCAAAGGATATATAGAGAAGAGAAAAGCCCGAGACAAATGCAAACCAAATGACTAAGGGGCAAGGAATAAGGCCAGGAAAAGAAAATAAGTTGTCCCTCTCTTTTCTGTGTGTTGGACGGATAAACTGTTGCCTGTGCTAGCTAAAATGTTATTTTGGCTGAGCAGTGCTTCATAACGTTTGTGCACTGATCCGGACCCATATTTGTCTAGAATCATTTAATGCACATAGACGCCTCATTATTTTGTGAAGTTAAAAAATGTATCCGGTAATTTCAGATACATCGGTGCACACAGTTTTTATAATTTTTGGTAGGCGAAACAAGTGACCTAAAGCTCAACTATTTTGCCCAAAAGAATAACCTTTTCTTGCTAGCTCCAACTAAGCCTACTTTGGGTAAAGACAATCAGAGATATAATGGCAAAAGGGTTAAGGAAAGCATGCATGCACATACATATAAACTGCACTTAGCATACGGTATATATGCATCAGCATAACGAAACTACAAAGAGGCATAATTGAATCACTAAAATGGCATAACCAGTTACGTGTATGTAGGTATTGACCTACATTAAACTATATAAAGGGTGTGTATCATATGCACCTTTAACCACTAAACAACATAACCTTAAACCAATAAGAGGCATAACCAAACCTTGAGTGGCATAATCTTGAACCATTAAGAGACATAACTAGTTACGCCATAGGACCCCGAAAAATGTGAGAAACACGCAAGTTGCGGCTAGTTGAAGGCATGTTTGTCTGGGCATCTCGCATCGTGTCACCCACTCACCTTGTGCCTCAATGGACATGTCACCCACTCACCTTGTGCCTCAGTGGACATGTCAATGCGTGGGGGCGGATATTGGCCCCGTTCACATTTGTGCACTCGGTTGGCCTAAAAAAAGGGTCTCCAAAGAAGGTCATCACGATAAGTGGTGGTTGCTAAATCCAAGGGGTAGCTCAAGTGTAATATGGACGAGCTGTAAATCTGGACATTCTGATTTCGAAACTGGACAACCACTTGAGATCAGACCTCAAGAGCTTTTCTTGCCTGCAAGCTGACTCGGACACTTGACCGCCAACCACACTTAGTGGAAAACAAGAATAATAATTGTAGTTAGTAAAAACATAGCTGGACATGTGGTTAGTAAATACTTAGCTGGACAAATGAAAATGATTAGGACGGTGTTCAAAGGCAGGGTAAAGGAGGTACAGCCATTATCATGTTTATGATTTACCCCTTGCCCCAAAGGCCGTTAAAGGCCCAAAAAAGCACTTTTCAGTTCCCAAATACGGCTTGATATCCTTTCCATCTTCTGTAAAAACGTGGAAAAAATCCCCCTAGAACTGGGCCACATTGTGTCCGTGAACTTTTTTCCTGCCTGCGTCACAAACACTGATCTCTACTTCTCTAGTGATAGGGAGGGATGCTACAATGCACCCCACTATATGAGATTTTGTGGCTTTAAATCTAAATTTCGTATGAGATTTTGTGGCTCCAAATATGATATGACATACGGTATGCATCCCATACGGATGGACGGCCGAGATTGTGCCACGTATGACGTATGGGGATTTGTGCCACCTTTGACCATTGACTATATGAGATTTTGTGACACCAAATATGAGATTTTGTGGCTCCAAAATATGAGATTTTGTGGCACCAAATATGAGATTTTGTGACTTAAAATATGAGATTTTGTGGCACCAAATATAAGATTTTCTGGAAATATATGAGATTTTGTGGCTCCAAATATGAGATTGTGGCACTGTAGCAGTTACTGTAGCAATCCGAATGGGTCCAAATATGAGATTGTGTGGCTTCAAATATGAGATTTTCTGGAAACATATGAGATTTTGTGACTATTCATATGAGTGTGCATACCATTTGCACTTCATATCTCCTGCCACAAAATCTCTATTTAGAGCCACAAAATCTCATATTTTGAGTCACAAAATCTCATATTGAGTAAGTGCACATTGTAGCATGACTAAGTGATAGGAGCCAATTTATGAAAGTCAAATCTATTTTTTGGTTTTCTACAGCATGATTTTGTCAAATTTTGGCAAAATTACTCCAATGGCACCAGAGCTAATTTTTGGCTAACTTGATTTGTAGTTGTTGGATCACTCTCACATCACAAGCCATAAAATCACACATAATCCAGTCATTGGAAAAAATGGCCAGGGCCATTTTCCAGGCCAAATTTAACCAAAAAAATGGCTAGGCCCATTTTTGGCTTGCCGTGGGAGAGGTGCAAAATGGCTTGGGAGCCAATTTTTGGCTTTGGCCGGAGGTTTGGCTCCCCATTGAAGATGCTCTTAAAGCGTAAAGTATGATAGGGTTCGATTCCTGTTGGCCCTCCAAGTGATTTAAAGCCTTTGTTCCACAAGTGCCTTAAGCCAAATTGGCTTTTCCACTTGCAAAGACAATAACAAAAAGCCAGCTTGTTCCATAATAAGTGTCTTAAGCCAAATTGTTAGTGTTTCACGGCTTCCCTCCTGAAGTTGTTTTTCACTCCACTGTCGTTTTAATATGTGGAACAAGTTGTCCTTTGGTGCCTTTTTGGACATCAAAAGACATGTTGTGGAGCAAAGCCTTCCTATCGTCTGACAAAAAAAAAAAAAAAAGAATAATAAGAAGATTAAAGGGTTGTTTTAGAAATTTGACTTAAAAACTTTCTTATTGCACTTTACAAAACTGGTCAATCACTCACAATATATAAACTAAAAAAGTTAACTTAAGCCAGTCTTGACTTAATTCAATTTCTGAAATAATGCCTAAGTTATTTTAGTGTTTTCGGATACCTATAGTGTGCCTCAGTTTCCTTCATCAACACATATTTATGTCGGCTGCAAATGGGGTACCTACTGTGGCAAAAGCCTTTTTGCGATGGGATTGAGAAGAAATGGGGTGGCAGTGATCCATCGCGAAGAAGTATTGACGGAAAATGACTTGATGAGACGGTAATTTTTCCCGATGCAATTAAAAAAAACCGTCTTATGGTTTGCCACAATGTTCTATACGACGGAAAATAGAACATTTCCCGTTGCAAAAAAGTTATAATTCTTTTGCTACAACCAGATTTTGGGTTGCAACTTTAGTAAACGAGCTCGATTTTTGACTCGTTTGCTAAATCCTAGTTGTAACCCACCTTTTTGTCGGGAAACTTATGACCTCATACAAGTGGAAAATGGGAGAAGGGGTAACAACACCTTTCATGGTTAAAGTGAAAGCCTGTCTGGGGGTTATGTTTCTTGGCCTGGTTTATAACGTAATTAATGGAGTTTACCTGTAAAGTGAAAAGGGAAATATTCCATAAATAGATTTCCCACAAATTCCCCCGGATTTGCAAGCTAATGCATGGAAAGCAACACCCAACGACAAAAAAGCACCCCCACCAACCCAATCCCAACCCTAATCCACTCGGATCCCTCTAATTATGAGATTCCTCGTCCAGTCTCTTATTCTTACGTTGGGCTTATTTTGAGCTTTCAACGATGATCCAAATCATTTTTTTTAATTAAAAAATTTAGCTTACAACTAGCTCTCGGTAAAAAATTAGATTGATTGAATATCAGCATTAACGGTTCATACATTTTGCAAGAAAATTGGACGGAAAAAAGTAATTGTTTTTTCTAGTCGAAGTGCATCGTTAACATAATTATCGATATCCAATTATACAAATATTATTAATAGAGATACTTCTTTGCAAGGTCTACGAGATGAATAGTTTAAATCATGTTTTGTGGTCCAAAATAAATAAGCTCACAAAATCTCAAAACTGGAGGAGACTTAAGTATAGGTAACTGAATGGGAGGTGGATCCAATTCATCCAACTCCATTCTCTCTCCTCTCTTTCTCTCTCCAACCCTCCACTATATAAAGAGCACAAACACCACACTTCTATGCACACAACATTCTACATTCTCTCTCTCCCCCTCTCTCAGAAACAACACTGCAAATATTTTTCTCCACACATTCAAATGGGGTCCAATTCGAGCTGGACTTCTAAGCAGAACAAGCTGTTTGAGAATGCACTGGCGATGTACGAGCAGGACACGACGGACCGGTGGGAGAAGATAGCGAAGGCGGTGGGCGGAGGAAAGACAGTGGAGGAAGTGAAGAGGCATTATGAAATGCTTGTGGAAGATGTCAAGCAAATTGAGTCTGGACAAGTCCCCTTTCCTTATTACAAATCTGGTGGGTGCAAATTCATGGATGAGGAACAGAGGTATACATATTGTAGTTATGTATGTATGTGTAATCGATATTCTATATCCGCTTAAATCATACGTACACAAAAATTTCTCTCCTGGTATTTTGGTATGGTTTCGGCTTTTGAACTCATGAGAATCTTCGCATCTCGTGAGGTTCAAAAGCTGAAAATGCATTGAAACACGGGCATAAGCATTTTTTGGGATATGGAGAATTCGAAGTCATTCTAAATTTCTCCATCCTTCGTACGTTGTTGGGTCCATTTCCGATTCTAGTGCTCATGTCTATCTTCAATTGAATCAAACGGTAATAAATCTCTTTGAATAATTGTTTGATGTTTTTACCCTGTTCAAAAGCTTTAATTGAGATCATTTAATAAGTTGAAACCATACACAAAATTATTAAGGAAAATACATTATTGCTTTGTCCAATTGAAGGCACATTGAAGATTAATATCGTTGAATAATTAATGGGATAATTCTGATTTTGTCATTTCAAAGCAGGAAACATTTTTCAAAATTGTCTCTACCGCATCATTTTGGTCAAGCATTTTGTGTAAAAATTCTGTAAAATGCATTTTAGTTTTTTTAGCGATCACCGTCGTTGGTGTTTATTGCAAAATTGAAGTCGTCTCTTGCTATTTTAAGTGTCAAATTAGCATTACAAACTCCTTTATTTTTTCCCAAATTATCCTAAAACGTATTTTTTAGTTGCGCGCGCACTCATATTTATATACTATATTTTAAAAAATATCCTCGCGCGTTTTGCCATCTCTGGTCAACTTCTTTAGTGTGTGTGTGTGTTTTTTTTAAAATATTTTTATTTATTTATCATGGGTTTCATAGCACATGCATAATGCATAGTGTGCACAACTTCCACTTTAATTCAACCCCAAGGGGGTTTGGCCGAGTGATTATGAGAAAGTAATAAGTGCTATTTCATGAGTTCACATGTTCTATTTTCACGGAAGTCAAACATTTCAAACTTTGGGGCCATTGTAGGTTTTCCCGGTCGTTAACTTTAAGGTTTTGGGATTAGTTGAGGTGCGTGCAAACTGGTCCGGACATCCGGTTATAAAAAAAAAATCCAGTTTAATTCAGTTTGTTATAATGTATTCTAATTCAATTTGTTATTATTTTTTCTGCAGGCTGAAATATCTGAAGCTCCAATGAAGCAAAAGTAAAAGGGAGGTTGATTCAATAAAGATCCATTTTGTTTCTACTCAAAACAGAAAATGGAGAAATCGAAATAGCCAGTGGAAAAAATGATTATGCATCTATGTTTTATTTTCTCTTTTCAATTTTACAAGCTTTACTTTATGCTTCTTCATGTAAATGTGCCAAAAAGGTGTCACTGTTTACTGTGACTCAATAAATCCATCATTAAATATATGAGTGTGTCATTTGTTTTGCATGATCAAATTTTGGTGATCTTAAGAGCATCTCGAGCATTATTCTCTACTTTTCCTGGTCACATGTTCACATTTTCATCAATAACGTGTTCACATTTTTATCAACAAAATCTAATACTGCTCTCTTGTTCCTCTTTGTCCAAATAAATAAATATTTTGCGAACATTTACCGTAGAATTGAGTAGCAAAAATGTCAATAGAATGAGAGAGGAATAGAGCAGAGAGTCTCTTTTGTCTTTAGCGACTGGGAAATTATGGAAGGCAAAGAGGCTAGTGAAATGAAGAGCTTCTATGAGTAGCTACTATAGCCAAGAGGTCTCAAGTAGAGAGCCTCTTGAAAATGTTCTAAATTATCCAACCAACGGCGAACACTGGAACTTAATCAGGAGAGGGCTTAATGCAGAGTTATTTTTAGTATGGAGGGCTTACGAATTAAAAATCAAAATTGAAAGGATTAAAGTAAAATTATCAAGATTTTGAAAAAGTCTGCCACTAAACTTTATACGAAGTAATGAGATATTCAGAAGAGATTATCGTTTGCGTTATCAATGAATGGAGTATCGCTTTTGACAAAAAAAGAAAAAGAGATATTTAGAAATTTTTGGGGATATTTTGGAATCTTGACAAAAAAGAAAAAGACATATTTAGAAATTTTTGGGGATATTTTGGAATCTACCCAGTGCCCATCCCCTCCACACACTACTGTTTCAGGCAAAAAAAAAACTTCAAGAACCTCAAGTGGCAACATGGATAAGCTGTAAATTTAGACATTTTGAATTTGAAACTTGCAACTTCCTGGGCCAGGTTGCAAGGGAAAAATCGCTGTGAACATCCTAGTTTCGGCGTAGATAAGTGACCTATTATGACCGAAACCGGGGATGAAAATAATCGAACCGCGCATAAGCTGACCCGAATACCCCTGACCATCAAACTCAAAAAAGAAGAAGTTGTATGTATTGAACAATGTCCTACTTTTAATTAATCCAGAATGAACAAAAAAGGGTGATATAGAAAATCAACACAAAACCAACAAATACAATATCTTTTTTAGTAGAGACAAAATAATAATCCATTTGGATTATTTTTGCCAAAACACTAATACTCCATTATTCAGTTGACTTGTTAAGATAATTAAATCATTGTCAGTTCAACAAATATCTAAAAAAAAATTTGTAAAAAAGGAACAGCCCAGTCATATCATAGAAAGTGACCCAAACACGGGCCAAAATGGGCCATGCAGTATCTAAAGAGAAAGGGCCAAGGATGGCCTTCCGTCGCGGGTGAATCTGAAAGGGTTCATGGTTTTCATTCAGTGTGGCCAAACCCATTTTAAGAAACATAAAAATACTCCGTACATTAGATCATTAGTGATTAAGAACCACTAATTTGCATCAAAAAACGATTTTACACAGGGTTCATGAAGAGATTTGATTACAAGGTCCTTTCGACATTCTGATTCAAGATCTCCACTCAGAGAAAATTTTGGATACAGTTAGGGTAGAATGGTAGATCCACGTGGTGCCTCGCATTTGGATGACTCATATCTGTGGTGGCATTTCTGTAAATTTTGGGGCCAAATTTACCCCCACAGATTTGGGTTGTCCAAAACATGTTTGGATGGCTCTGATGTGGTGCTGGGTACCACGTGGATCTACCCTACCAGTACCCAAAATTTTCTCCCACTCAACCTATTGATTCACCAACAGTACCTACTTTGATTGGCTAGAAATGTACAGGTTTTGGCCCATTTACAGTGATTGAATATGCAACGTAGCAGGCCAAATTGATGAATTATAGAGCTACATAACCAGCATGAGATAGAATATGAAGTTGCATTCTATTATTGTTCGTTTGCTTCTAAAATTAGTTTCTTAATGTTGTCCAAACTCACTGTAATGCTATTTTTTCCTTCTTTGTTTCTTCTTCTTTTTTTTTTTTTGCATTTTGACTCAGACTTCTCGATGCTGTCCAACCTGATTGCAATTACAAATGTTAACTCTCTTGGTGTATCTGTTAGTATATGACCTGATTGGCTTTCTTTAGGAAATAAGTAGATTTTGTGGAGAGCTATCGGTAAACGTAGACTACATACCGTATTCTCTTTCCATGGCTTGCCTAGATACCATATTTTGTTCAATGGCTTGGCTAGAGATTGTTTGGTTTTGTTATCTCAACATTGCAGAGGATTATTAATGGAGCTTGTTAATCTTTTGTTTGTATTCGTCTTATTAGAGAACGTGGTTCAGATCTATGTCGGAGATATGCCATATTAAGAAAATCCGTATGCATTGCAATTTGGATCGATTATGGCATAGACTCCATAGCGTAACAATATTAGCTTTCAGTCCTCATAGCTGTGTTTGCCAACACTTCACGGCAGATTATGTTCAATGTTTAATAGAGAACTCACCATTAGGAGATGTGCTCCATGAGCCTTTCTTCTTGACCTGGAGTAGGCATGAAATCAGCTAGGGTAGGGTATTACTTTTAATTTCCATAATTGCTCCGTTTCTTTTCCTAGGCCACTGCCACCTTCCTTGCACAATGAATCTTCTTGTAAATGGGCCCGGGTGCTTGTTAGTAGACAGACAGTGCAGTTGATTCCCCAAGATTTAATTGGGGTGCGCATGAACTGGCCTACGCATCCCAAAACTTACTTGAGCTGGAACTTAATGAACTTTACTTGATGAAGCAGGTGTCGTGCCTCCTTTGCTTGACATGGCATGTGGAAACAGCGAATCTAAAGAGTTGGCTTTATACGCATTGGTTAAGGTTCCTCTTCTTCTGAAGTTAAAACATTGTCATTCCATCTACGCATCCTGTGTAATCGCAAAATGTTCTGGAGTCCTTGTAAAGCTTGCTTCAAACAGCAATATATTTCGGGATCATCGAGTTCTTAGGATGAGAAATCCAGGTGATTTCAATGGAACAGAATATACCCTCATCATTTTTTTTGGTGTAGTGGACTCTTGAAGTGGATCACGTTCTGGTACACCTTCTTCTTTTTCCCCAAGCCTTTCTATTTCCTTTCATATTACTCTGCTTGTAATCAGAGCCTTCCATCCTCGGAGCTTACAACCAGTCTAACATGGTGGATTTTCAGATGCTATGCAGCTATCAGAGCATTGAAGGTGCGTTATCACCAATTTGCCCATTGCAAATTGGCTTGGCCTTTATATTCACTAGAGGTCGGGGCACATGTAAAGCGTGTGCAAGTCGAACTTTGACAAAAAGTATGTGCAAAAGTATCCAGCTTATCGTTTGATTGCATGTGCATTATTTATCTTTTTGTGATAAATAAACAACAATATGAATAAATATGACAAAAAAAACAAGCTGTCTTTCACATATTTATGCAACATATCATATTATATTGTAACAGTCTAACAGATTGCGTGTAATCAAATAAAAGGCTGTGAAGTCTCCCAAGATTTCTTAGAACTAAATCATATCCTTAAAACTACGTGGTTTCAAAGAACCTCTCGCATGTTGAACTTGCGTGGTTTTCATTCAGTGTGACATAACTTATTTTAAGAAATGGAAGTACATTACGATCAGGAACTAATTTGCGTCTAATTAAGAAGATTTTATTTATATCCGTAAAATGAGTGTATCATATCATAAAAATATGACCTATACTAATATAAACCGTCTGTCCAAACCCCCAAGAGTTCTTAGAAGAAGTTAGAACTATGATCGAATCATGAAACGTGGAGTTCAACCATGACTTTAGTAAAACGGCGTCGCTTGAAAGAAGTTTGGTTGCCCATAGCACGTTTAAAGTGTTGTTCCAAATAACGCTTTCATGGGTTTGCGCCATCCATTGTCGGGTCCACCTGTAATAAATGTAATAATATGAACCATTCATGCTTGCAAAATTATGTAGCAATGCAAAAAATCAGTTTGATCGCACATCATTAGGCATGTCAAAATTTGAATTTTGATTTAAAAAATAGGCGATTATAGACATTTTAACTTATAAGCTATTGACATTTTAGAAAATTTAAATTTTCACATTCCTAAGGATGTTTGATGATATTAATTTTTTTGCATGCGTAAATTATTTTGAAAAACTTACAAGATGAACGATTCAAATTATTATAATGTACGCTTGGGTGGGACCCATATATTCTGGTCACGCAAACCCTCATCAGACAACCTCAGGTACTCCAGTAATACGGCTTTTATTGCCCTCTCTCTCTCTCTCTCTCTCTCCCGACCGAGACAGCAAGTGCAAACCCAGATTAGATCCATATCCCAACCCTCTTTTCATCTCTCAACGCCGCTTTCTTCAGTCTCCATGTCTCTTTAATCAAATTTTGAGATCAAACCCTAGAATTTCAGTTCCTTCTTTCACCAAATCTTGAAGGTATTTCATTTCCCTCTTAATTTTCTTGTACCTTCATATATAGGGTCTATTTCAACGTACTTGCGATTAGGGTTATCGGGTCTTGGTGTTTATACGCTTGGTCGAATGTATTTCTATAGTTCCAGGGTTTTCGTCTTGCTTTCCCTTTGGTTCTTGGATTTATCCACGTGTATGAGGTAATTGCTGTTAGTTATACTTGTTAAGGCACTGTGTGGTTTCTGGGATAATCGAGGAACGTAGAGTTAAGTGGGTTTAAAGTGCTACACATTCTAATTTAATGTTCCTCCAAGTGATTACTAAATTCGCCTATGCTTATTGGCTGTTTCTGTTTGATCTCGAGGATTATTTGAGGTCTACTGAGCTAGTCCGGATGCCTGAGTTATCAAAAAAACAAAAAAAAAACTTCTTGATATTTTTGTTTGTTGGAAATAAAAGGAGAGGAAGCAATGGATATCATGTTTTTCTTTGTGTTTCGGTTGGTTATGTGGGCAAGTTCATTTTGGGTGTCCGTGGGATTAGAAAGAAGAAAGCAGTTGTCCTGATATGGGTTTCTGCATTCAAGTCATTTTGGGTTGTTTGGGGTTAGTCTTGATATAAATTTATTTACTAAAAGATACTCAAAAATCTACAAACCAGGAACATATATAGATATAAACAGCAGAAACCACAGACAGTTATAGAAAGGTGAATTAATAGTTGTTTTTTTATTTGGTTTACAAAGATCAAGTATTTGCTATCGGCCTATCACTATCCTCTGCATTTTTTGTCATGTATACACATGGATTGTTTCCTATAGAAATACTTGAAGACTCGCTTAACTTTATGCTCTGGCAACTTGAACTAGTAGTTATGAGTGGACATAGTGTTTTCCTTGAGGCACTGCAGTTCTAACTTATATATGATACATTTTGCCGATTTCATACGTAGGAAAGGCCGAAAGGGTCTAGATTTTTATCATAGTCGCCATCCGTTTATTGTGAACTACAAAATTACCATCGAAATGTTAACTTCTTTATGGTTTCATCAATTAATCATCAACATGGAGCATTTACATATTGTTATTTGTTTAAGGAGATAGGAAGGTTTGATAGTTTTGGATTTGAGTGTTGATATTTTTCGATAGTAAGTTGGGACTTGAACTTGACTCTCTTATTGGACAAATGCAACCTAAACCTCTGTGGTGACCCAATTTTTGAAGTAAAACCTGTTGACGAGTGAAGAATTTCGAGTTCCTCGCTGTAAGTTGAGAACCTTTAAAATAATTGCCGGGTGTTTCCACAGGCACCTCGTGTGCTTTGATGGTGAAAGCAGGTGTAATTTTCTTGGAATTTGAACCTCATTAGTTCGAAACCAATGAAGTTCTGATGTTGAAGGCAAAAGAATAATGCTCTACGACAAAAGACCAAATGGTTTGGATTTAGCCACACAGCAGGATTGCTTAAAACTTAGAAGTATAACATGGACTTGATAAGGATCCAAGGGGTTCGAATATAAGTTTTCTTTAAGTAATGTCTGCAAACTATAAGCCAAATGGTCTATAGTATAATTAATTTCAGGCTGAAGATATGACTACTACAATGGATTTCTCAAAAGTGGCGGTTTAGGAGGGTCGTCTCCTCATAGTAGCAAAGAATGACCTGTTGTGTTATGTGAACTGTATATCTTGTAGTTTGAGTGAGTTTGTTTAGCTTATCTTCGTCTTTTGGTGTAACAGTTTAATTCACTAAATTCTATTGTCCTTTTTGAGCTGAAATTTACTGCTTAGGAATGCAAGTGCAAAGTAAAACATGCCCTCAGTAAGGGTCATATTCTACATGTAATAGGAAAATGGCTATTTGTACATTTCTTTGTCAAAATGCTGGTGAGTATATATGCAAAGCAGAATTTGTGATCTAAAGCAAGGTTCTTGAAACTTACTGGTTTATCCCAATTTTAGTTTTCAAATGACACGACTGCTAATACCTTTATAGCTTTGTTCTTCGTATGCTTTTTTGAATGAAACTAAATAAAACTATGGGGAGTGGATAACGAGAATGAGAAACAGAGATTTAAGGAAATGCAACATTGTTGTTCCATCAAGAAAGCTGACTTAGATCTTGATTTCTTATTTCTCTAAACCTAGGTACAGTCGCATGATAGATTGATGTACTATCCCTTACATGTTCATTTCTGTATACCTTCTTCAGGATAATTGCTAGTAGGGAAGTGTGAAATACCTGTAAGATGGAAGCAAAATTCTTTCGATTTCTCAAGCTCGTGGGTGTTGGTTTTAAAGCCAGAGCTGAAGCAGAAGGCCGCCTCTTGTACCTGAAATTGGGTTACAGCCACGAGGTTGAGTTGACAGTACCGCCTGCAGTTCGTGTTTTCTGTTTCAAACCCAATATAGTTTGCTGCACCGGAATAGACAAGCAAAGGGTGCACCAGTTTGCTGCTGCGGTCCGAAGCTGTAAGCCTCCGGAAGTTTACAAAGGCAAGGGTATAATGTACGTTGACGAAGTTATAAAGAGGAAGCAGGGGAAGAAACGTTGATGAAGTTATGAAGGAGAAGCAGGTGAAGAAATCTAAATCATCACTTGATGATTGTTCATGTAAGGCAAATCGATGGACTGCTATTGGTTTTCTTTCCATTTTTTGGGGTTGCCCTTCTCTTGTTGGAACTCAGTTATTAGGAATCATGATAAATCAATGTTTGGAATCCCTCATCGGAAGTTGTTTGATTTGAATCAAGTTGCAGTTTCTCTTTTGTGCTAAAGTTTTTTTGGGCACTTTTGAAATATGTATTTACCCTTAAACTAGGTTTTCTTCGTCTACAAAAAGGAATTTTTTGAAGGTATGTTTACAAATTCAATGGATATGTAGAGAGATACATATCGGTATGACAGTGGATGGTTGAGTTCGATTTTTTCTTTACCTCTTCAATTTCTTTCATGCATCTCAACCATCCTCTGTCGTACCGATAAAAAATACTACCAATCCCCTACTGTAAAAAACTATCCACTTCCCCTCTCACATATTTACTGCACACAGAGAGTGTCTGCACAACCCATAGTCCCTTGAAAAACATAAACTTTACTTGCACATGCCAAATTTTACACTTAGGCTCCGTTTGTTCTGACGTAAAACATTTTACAAAGTAAAATTTTTTTCATGAAAAATAATTTCACAGAAAATAATTTCGTTGCTTTTATTTTTTTGGACACCTTCAAAATTGCTTCTGTTGAAATAGATTTCCATCTTTTTAAAATGAAAAGTTGACTTGAGCCAAAGAATACATACGAACACACAAATTGTTGGGGATTCGTACGCTTGAAACCCACAGACAAACACACACAATAGAAGAACAAACCAAGAATAGAAAACAATGAGAAACAAGGAAGAACAAGACACAGAGATTTTTACGTGGTTCCGACTTAAGCAGATTGCTTAATCGTACTCCACGGGGTGTTGGGGTGTTTCACTATGATGAACAAAAACCACATTACAATGATTGGGGCTGCCCTAAGTCCCTTCTTTAGTGTATATCGACACAATACATTAGAAACCCTAAAAAAAAACATTATTAAGGCCTCGGTAGCGCTACAGGGAAATACCTGTAGCGCTTCAGAACACTTTGTTCCCAAAATAGGTCCTAGGTAGCGCTACCGCGTTGCTTATCAAGAACAAGTTTCATCCCAACACAAATGAATATGTATTTTTATATACAATACATTCATACATGAGAGAGAGTGGAAACTAATTTGTCGAACTGGGGGTCTGGGAACCTCGGCACACAGGGTTGTAGTCCCTCAATCACAGTCACCCTTTTGGCAATTAATGGCTCGGATTATTCTACAGGTAAATATCTTTACGTGAAAATGACTTACGGGGTTTTTGAAAAGAAAACATTTTCTTTGGTTTGATGAAAAATATTTTACATGGAAAATACATTTTGCTTCAAAAGTGTTTGAGCAATGCTACTAACACAGTTTTAAAATACAATTCCGACCACAATTGCATTCAAAGTCGTTCGATGCATGAGAGTCCAAACGCATCGAACGACTCTGAAAGCAGTTGTTTCAAAAAGAAAAAAAAATGTTTGACTGCTCAAGGAGTGTGCCAAAACAAGAAACACGGATATTTTTGGACTTGTTAGGAAGCTGGTTTATTTTAGAGTATAGGTTCCGAATTATATACAGTATAGATTTTCGAATTATAATTAGAATATGTAAGAGTGTTTATGTCATATGTGCACAAATTTTTTTTGGCAAAAGAGTAGGGTGTAAGAATATAACGTGAATCAAAAAAGGCCATCCAAAAGGTGATTTTTGAGAGAGAGAGAGAGAGAGCGCAGCAGAGGGTGAGAGCGGTAGAAGACTTGTCCCTGGGTTTGCATGCCCAGTGATCTGGGTTTTGCATGCCCGGCGGCTGCCCCACTCCCCTTCCTCCACCACCCCCTTCCATCTTCCTCCTCCACTCCTCTCCTCTCCTACTTCCCCCAATTGGTTTCCGGTGACTCCCCATGTAAATCGACCTCCTCTCCTCTTTGCATGGGCGGCCGGAATCAATTTTTGGACAAGGGAGAGCTGGATCTTAGATTTCAGATCCGGACTCCTGACATCGACGATGGCGGTGACAGTGGCATGACAACTCTGGCGATTGCTCTGGTGATTTTTTTCCTATTATGTTTTTTTTGTTTTTTCTTTTTTGTTGTACTTTTTAGATTTTTTTTGGTTTATTTTGTGTATTGTTAGTCTGATTCAATGAAGTTTCTTCTCATTTCTCCAAAAAAAAAGAGGTGATTTTTGAATTGTACAATATGGAGTTCATTTTTTATTACGCATTTCCGAAATCAGCTCCAAACATCCATAATCGCAAGTGGAGTGGCAATCTAGTGTAGGCACCATGTAATCTCATGCTAAAGTTTAAACCTCACTAACTATACATGACAATTGACAATAGTGACTTTTTCCGATTAAAAAAAAAAGAAAGTATATCCGTAACCCAAAAATACATATACTAATACACTACAAAATGCAATCCCAAACACCCCCTAAGCAAGTTGTGGTTAGCTTATGTGATAGAGCTTTTGGATGTTTTACACTGCATCTCAGGATCGAGTCCATACCCCTTCTCTCATGTTATAGATTAGGAATGACAGAAGACAAAAACATAAGCATAATATGGAAGTCAACAGAACTTGTCTATGTCAAAAAAAGAAAAAAAGATTAAAAAAAAGAAAAATAGAACTTGTCTAACCATGGGTTAGCACTTATAGCACAAAGAATCAAACCAAATCAAACTTCCAACATTTAACCAAGTCAGTAACTCACTTCACTGCTTGAATTAAAATCCGGATACTTATCACATTAAGATTTAGTAGTATTTTACCAATTATGAGGTACTCTTCATCTAGCAGAAGAATTTTTTTTATATTTTATTTATCTGTTTATCTCATTATCACAAAAATGTGATGCTAGTTTTTTTTTTTTGCCAGACAATATACATTAGCTGGAGAGGGGGAGTTAGTAGTTTTAGTAAGTTAGATAACCGCGCCCCTTGTGGGGCTCGAACAATGCCTCCACTGAGGAGGCAAATGAACTTGCAAGCTATGCTAGCCTGGCAGTTCAATGTGATGCTAGTTGGCAAAACAATAATTGGTCTCCACGTATCATTTTGTACGTGGAGGGGTTTGGAAGATATCTCCAAATCAGTTTGCCACAATGCCATGCTCCAATTATGGTGGCAAAGGAAATTTGGAGTAAATATTTAATGATAGCTGTGGTGACACGATTCACACGAATGATTTTATCAAAAGGTCATTCTATTGTTAGTTTAATAATATTTTAGTAGGGAACTCCTACACAAAATAATCCTTTTTCATGTAGGAAATACTGCATAATATTACGACGAAAGCAAAGCAGACCCCGTGTTCAATTACTATTTTTAGTAAAGGCGAACCAAATTGAATTCAATAATATTTTAGTAGGAAACTCCTACAGATAATAATCTTTTTTCATGTAGGAAATATTGCAAAATATTATTGGATTCGATTTGGTTCACCTTTGCTAGAAATAGTCATGGGACACGGGTCTGCTTTGCTTTCGTCAATAATATTTTAGGAGGAAACTCATACAGAAAATAATCTTTTTTTTATGTAGGAAATATTGCAAAATAATTGGAAGAAAGCAAATCAATCCGATCCGAGATACTATTATATTACTAGGAAACTCCTGGAAATACGCAAAATAATCCTTCTTTTTTATGTAGAAAATATAATAACCTTGTCCTTTCTACAAAGGATGAACAAAATTTATGACTTATCTTCTCACCAGTCCATAAGGTCCGATGAGGTCACTAATTTTTCAAACTTATCTTCTTACCATCAATAGAACCAAGGCAAGTATCTAATGTTGTCATTTTATCTGAGAAGATTAAAGCAGTCATTTCCACAAGTATCTCTTACTCGAGAGGACTGTAGCAAAGTACGGTAAACACCTCGATTGAGAGGTTCCTATGAAAATGATTGCTTTAATCTTCTCAAATAAAATGACATCATTAGACACTTAACTTGGTTCTGTTGGTGGTGGGAAGATATGCTCGAAAAATTAGTGGCCTTATCCAACCTTACAATTTAATCTGTTTGAGCAATGCCACTAACACAACTTTAAAACACAATTGCAACTGAAGTTGTTCAATGAATGAGAGTCCAAAAACATCGAACGGTTCTGAACACAATTATTTCAATATATATATATATATATATATATATATATATATATATATATTTGACACAGTACCCACTACCTAGCATCACATCGATTCCGCTACGTATTATATCAGTACTAAAAAGGGTATCATATATGTCCGGTTCAATATTCAAAATCTAGTTAGGTCAGGGCAAATTAGGTTCTTGATTCCGACCTTGCCGATTAAAAAAAAAAAGAATATCCGTAACCCGAAAATACATATACTAATATACAACAAAATGCAATCCCAAACACCCCCTAAGCACATTATAGAAGTCAACAGAACTTGTTTAAGTTAAAAAAAAAAAAGAAAAAAAAAGAGAAGAAAATAAAAATTGTCTGACCAAGGGTTAGCACAAAGAATCAGACCAAATCGAACTTTCAGCATGAATCAACTCAGTAACGCACTTCACTACTTGAATTAAAATCTAGATTCTTATCACATTAAGATTTTAATAGTATTTTATCTAATATGAGGTTCGACTTTATTTCATCTAGCAGAAGAACTTGTTTTAATTTTTTTCATTTTTTAAAAAGAAATACTTATTTACAAAGCCCTTGTAAACATATTTGAGATATATGATGTATTGGCAGCTTTCCAGTCAAGGAGGTTTTTGGGTGTTTTGAAGGTTTTAAAACGTGTTTTTGCATGATCCAAATCGTCTAATGTGTTTAAAACGTGTTTTTAAAGATTCCTGCGAGAAATCATAAAAAAAAACCCGGAAAGGGCTTGATCTGAGCAGTTTTCCTCAAAACAGTTTTATAAAAAACTGCTCGGATCAAGCCCTTCCCGGTATTTTTTTTTGACAATTTCTTGTGGAGGCCCTTAAAATCACGTTTTAAACATATTGGATGGTTCGAACCATAAAAAAAATATCGGGAAGGTGGATCCCAGAGTCCGGAAATCATGGACTATAAGCTTAACCATATGATGTATATCTCAAATATGTGATGCTAGTTGGCCAAACAATACTTGGTCTCCCACGTATTATTTTGTATAAGTGTCCATTTCACCAATTAGTAATCTAGACCTAAACGGCTAAACTACATATTTATTTCATGATTACCATTTTCAACTAATGCAAATGCTCAACTAATGAAATTGAAAGTATTCTTCAGCCTCTTCTAGTACCTAGGTGGGGATCCCTGCTGTGCGCCAAAGCATAGCTGTCGGCTATATGGACCCTTTCCCGATCATGAAATGCGATCCGAACCATTTTCGATCATGAAATGCAATCAAAACTATTCATTTCATAAAATACTCCCTCCATCCGGATTTGTTGGTCCATTTTGAGGATTCCAACTTTTTTTCCATTACCTTTTAAGTTTGTTAATTTTCTATTTTATCTCCAATCCGTTTATTTAATACTCCCTCCATTCTAATTTGACTACAAAATTATATGCAATTTTCAAGTTAAAAAATAATGTAGTTACGAAAAGAAAAATTTAATTAATATGAATCTTGTTTGATAGATCTCATTGAGAACTTTAATACGATGCAAAAAAAATTCAAAAATGTAAACACATTATTTTAAAAAATTAGTTTTTGAGTTGTTATTTTAAGTTTTACAATAGGGGCAAAAAAGTAAATTTTGCATACTTTATCTTTTAACTTTTGAAAATGGATAAACATTTTAGGACTTGAAAAAGCATGTTTGTGGGCTAACAAATTTGGACGGAGGGAGTATACTAAAAGTAATCAGATGTCTACAACATAGTGAATGAACCTTTTTTTCCCTTCCAGTACATGACCAACAAAAATGGTAGTAGTATTAAAGAAAAACAGAATAGTTTCTTTCATTTACTAAGGTAATGTGTTTTGATCAACTTGATTTTCCTTGACACGGAGTACTATTTTTTGCGACAAGCTCTGCAAAGTGAATAATTTGAATCATATTTTTGAACTCGAGACAAAGCCCTATATTGTCTGCGCAATAGGTTTTGGCGTCCCTTCTGTTAAAGGTGAAAAAAATCAAATCCAATAATATTTCACTTGGAAACTCCTAGAAATACACAAGTTAATCATTTTTTCAATGCATGAAATATTGTAAAATAACCTATGACGAAGGCAAAGAAGTTGTGTCCCTGAACAAGATTGAATTCAATAATATTATAGTAGGAGACTACCACACAAAATAATCTTTTTACATGAAAGAAATATTGCAAAATAATATGACCAAACGAAAGTAGTCCCCGTGTCCGTTTACTTTTTTTAGCAAAGGCGAGCAAAATTGAATTCAATAATATTTTATTACGGAACTCCTAAGCAAAATAATATTTTTCATGTAGGAAATATTGCAAAATAGTATGACAAAAGCAAATCAATCCAACACGTACGAAATAATATTTTACTACTAGAAAACTCTTAGAAATACGTAAAATAATTCTTCTTTTTTATCTGCGCCACCAGAGGCCAAGTGTCCTTTCTAATATAAGATGAACTATTAATTACGAAATAAACGGTTCAGATGCCATGAGGCTTGTAGTGGAGCTCGGCACCATAGAATTTCCACTTTTCTTTTTCTTACGCAGGAGATATTGCAAAATAACCGGTGACGACAAAATCAGGAGTACTGGACAAATGGAAGTGGCGGACCTGGACCAGCACACACCGACAGCTAATGATAAATATTTATTGTCTAGTCAAAAAGATTATTATTGGTTAACAAAGCGTAGGACCATTTTTATTTCCTCACTTTCCATAAAAAAAAAAAAAACTCTCAGCCACTCCCTCCCCCTCACTCCATTCATAGGTTCCACTGACCCGCTCCCCTAGTCACATATTCTGCGTTCGTGTGAAATATTTAAATTCGTGAGATCAAAGATTAAGAACATGAGCGTAGAAAAGTACTCTTTTTTTTGAATTAGAGTTGTTCGGATTAGATTACACGGATCTTACTGATTTCCTTCTTTGGTCCAGTCATAGTTATGTAATTTACGCCGGGTTTAGGAAATTTTCAAGGAATGACTTTCTTGTGACCTAAGCCAATGCTCCATTCCTTTTTAAGTGACCACCGTGGGAATACGTACAATTTTAAATCTCTAAAATATATAACTTTTTAATTTTTATACCAAATTAAAGTGCTCATTGAATACTTTAATTTGGTAAAAAAAAAAACATAATACAAAAGTTCATTTTTTAACGGTTACAAAAATACACATTTTCCAAATCTATCATTTTAAAAAAGGGCTGGAGGAAGTGATAAAATTCTAGTCAATTGTGTGAGACACAAATACTAGATGGGAGATCTTGTAGTGTGGTTTTTTTATAGTGCATCCTATAATGCTCTTTTAGACGGCCCGTCTCGACAATTAATGATTTAGTTACATTTTCTTTTGGATAAGTTTTCGGATACATTTTTGTCAACTTTTATTGCTGAGAATTAACTCTTAGCGCTAACAATTTCGTTAATCTAAATTATCGATTGTGGAAATCAACGCACTCTAAATTTTCATCATATGACGTCCTACAGGATCATACCGCAAATGAGGAGTGAGATCGCGAACAAAGATATTCTCCCAGTATATCTCACTCCTATACCCGTTTATCTAGAGTGAGAGTTCCATATCGACCAGCAATACTTCTCTCGACACCTCACTCTCCTCCTCGCCTCATTTCTCACGCTAAAACCTCCACCCGGCCGCCATGGACGGAGGCCGCAATGCTCAAGTCAACTCTGCCGCCGACCATGGCGGTGGCGCACAAAGCCGGATACTCCCAGATTTCCTCCTCAGCGTCAATCTCAAGTATGTAAAATTAGGTTACCACCACTTAATCTCCCATTTGTTAACTCTCTGTTTCATACCATTAACCGCCGTAACACTGATCGAAATTTCACAAATGAATCACACCGATCTCCGCCTTCTATGGCTCCACCTCCAGTACAATCTAATCAGCGTCATAGTGTTCTCCACCATTGTAGTTTTCGGATCCACTGTATACATCATGACTCGACCTCGATCGATTTACTTAGTCGATTACGCGTGTTATCGCGCCCCTGACAAATTGGCAGCGCCTGCTGATCAGTTCATTGAGCACTCGAGGCTCACGGGGATTTTCGACGAGTCGTCTCTCGAATTCCAGCGTAAGATTGTAGAGCGATCGGGGCTTGGAGACGAGACTACCTTACCCGAAGCAATGCATTTTCTGCCTCCCAAACCGTCCATGGCGGCTGCAAGAGACGAGGCGGAAAAGGTCATGTTTGGTGCTTTGGATGCCCTGTTTTGTAACACCTCTGTTAAGCCTAAGGATATTGGTATTCTTGTTGTGAATTGTAGTTTGTTTAATCCGACGCCGTCTTTGTCTGCTATGATCGTGAACAAGTATAAATTGAGGGGAAATATCAGGAGTTTTAATTTAGGGGGTATGGGGTGCAGTGCAGGAGTGATTTCGGTCGATCTCGCAAAGGATTTGTTGCAGATTCATCGGAATACGTATGCCGTTGTTGTTAGTACTGAGAACATAACCCAGAATTGGTATTATGGGAATAAGAAGTCTATGTTGATACCCAATTGTTTGTTTCGAGTCGGGGGTTCCGCGGTTTTGTTGTCTAATAAGTCTGTCGATAGGAGTCGAGCCAAGTATAAGCTTGTTCATGTTGTAAGGACGCATAAAGGGGCGGACGATAAGGCCTTTCGTTGCGTTTATCAAGAGCAGGACGACGTTGGGAAAATTGGCGTTTCGTTGTCGAAAGATCTTATGGCAATTGCAGGTGGAGCTCTTAAAACCAACATTACTACTTTGGGTCCTCTTGTGCTCCCAATTAGCGAGCAGCTTCTGTTCTTTGCTACTCTGGTGGTTAAGAAATTGTTTAACAAGAGTGTCAAGACTTATATCCCGGATTTTAAGCTGGCGTTTGATCACTTTTGCATACATGCCGGGGGAAGGGCCGTGATCGATGAACTGGAGAAGAATTTGCAGCTGCTTCCGGTTCACGTTGAAGCTTCTCGGATGACTCTCCATCGATTTGGGAACACTTCTTCGAGTTCCATCTGGTACGAACTGGCGTATATTGAGGCCAAGGGGCGGATGAGAAAAGGCAACCGAGTCTGGCAGATTGCATTTGGGAGTGGTTTCAAGTGTAATAGTGCAGTGTGGCAGGCACTTCGGAATGTGAAGCCGTCTCGTAACGGTCCCTGGGAGGATTGCATCGATAGATATCCTGTGAAATTACTCTTGTAGCTCGCCAAGAAAGTTATGCTCGGTCATTCGGGGGATTGGTCTTCAGTTTCTTAGTCTTTTGTATTATTCTTATTTTTACTGTGTAGCTTCATTTGATCGTCCAAATGTGTTTTTGTGCTTCATTTAATCATGGAAATGTGTTCTTGTTGTTGCATTACTTGTGCGTAGAGCACAATTTGAGTTGCTGATGTATTGTACTGTACTGTCTCATTCCCTTTGTTTTTAGAACGTAAAGAACATCCGCAAATTACAGCTCAAACGTCACATCTAAACAAACGACTCAACGTGACCCGGCGACAAATCCTGACCAAATCAACAAACACATCTACAAGCATGACAAGAAGCCACCTAATAAATTAAAAGGCAGAAGACAGGAATGAGGGTCAACTTCAATAACCCTCTCCCGATTCCTCTTGCTCTTGCTCCATATGGAATGCAAACCCTGCCTTATTAGCACAACTACTCTTGTCCACATTAACAGCCTTCTTTCCCTTTCGAATGCCAGGTTCCACTATCCTCTGGGTCCTCAATGGCAAGGTCCCGAAGCAATGTCTGGAGACCCACCTCCAACCCGATGCTGTTTGCTAGAGCACATAGCCTGAGACTGCCTCGAGACCTCCAAACCATGACATCGAAGACCTATAATCCTCTTCACCCTCCAATGCTGAGTCCCTGAAATATGATCCGCACGTTTAGGCGTTGACGGAGGAATTAGGAAACCGGACAAAAAACAATCATCATCTATTGCCTGAACCGAAACATCCATGAGGTTTGCATTGCCCTTGGTATCAGGGCCGTTCCCGGGATGTGAGGGCAACGGTTTCCTAGCATCAAACGACCCTTCTCATACCTTTTTTGTGCATTGCTTAATTCTGGTTGAGAGAATTCTCCGAGGTGGTTAGAAATTTAAGTTGAAATGTGACTTTACAAGGCAATGGAAAGAAAATAATTTAACAACCCAAGAGTTAGTTTGGCTCCCCATACATTGACTCGGGTTCAATGCCGGGGTCATGCCGCAAGAAAGTAACTTCTTGTGAATCTCCTAGTTCCAGCGTGGATGGCATGATTTTGACCTGGTCCACGGAAAGATTAGATGAGGTGTTCGTAAGCTGACCCAAAAAACCTTAACTGTAAAAAAAGAACGAACGAAAAGAATTTCTCTCTCCCAACAACTTTAACAGAGGCTGCATTTGTTACGATAAGTTAGAACTTCAAAGTACCATGTCATCTTCTTATTCTTCTTTATGAGTAACTTTGAGAGGTGATTGTGGTCATACGCCAGTGCCACATGGTGTCACAATACTCTCCACAACCGCGCAGTGCTATGTGGATCATACTTGTTTAGTACTGTTTGGGTGCTGCCACATAATGCACCACAACCCCAGACCCTCCACCACCACGCAGTGATATGTTGATAATACACTCAGGGGCGCAGCCAAATTGACAGGTGTGCCTCGTGCTGATTTCGAAAATAGTGTTATTTTACACTTATGGATTCCATCAGATCAGTATCATACGACTTGATTTTTCACATAAATGATGAATGATGAAATAAATAACTACCCTATTCATTCTAATTTGGTAGTCCATTACAAAACCACGTGCTATTTTCAAACTAAAAAATAATGTACTTACAAAAATAATTTTTTTTTTTTATCAATATGGATCTTGTTTGATTGATTTTATTGAGAACTTTAATACGGTGCGGAAAAAATTCAAAAATTATTTTAGTTAGTACTTTATTTTTTTAGTTTCAAATTTTGGAACAACGGGAGTACTATTTAAAAAATGAATGATTTGGATCATGAAAAAAAAATCTGAATGACTTTCTTTTAAAGATCACAATGGAATTAAATCCAGTCTTTACTCATTTTTAACCAAAAAAAAAGTGTACATTTACTTCTATTAAACAACGATAGTACCACAATCCAAGTCTTTGCTCTGCCAGTATCTACACTTAGTTTTTAACCCTACATCAATGTGGTTGTGAAAAGGCTGTGGTGATATTCCAGGATACTGAATAATTTTTCCTCCACAACCATTAGTTTAGCCCTAGGTACCACATAAATATGTGATTGTGAAAATAATTGGTACTCTAAGGCTCAGTTTTCCAAAAGATTTTAGCACATGCTAAAATCATGATATTGCAAATAAAAAAATGAAATGGTTCCGTGTATCGTTTTTTGATTTTTCTTTGCACTAAATTAAAGTAGTCCTCGTGTACTTTAATTTGGTGCAAAAAAATTCAAAAAACGATACATAGAACCACTTCATTTTTTGATTTAAAATATCATGATTTTAGTACTTGGATACTAAAATCTTTTGAAAAACTAGGCCTAAGTGGGTAATTTGAAGAGTTTCATTAGTTTGCTATAATTGTCTTGTAGTGTACCATTAATTGCACGTTAACGTTGCGTTTTTTTTTGTTTTGAAAATTTCAAAATATATTAGAAAGCTCAAGACAAATCCTTGATTAAGACACTCTAAATCGGGTAGAATACAACCCATAGAAAAAACGATTCTCTTGTCCCTACAACTAGTCGTGAGCCAATGCGCCGCTCTATTACAAAACCTTCTACACCACTTGAATGACCACTGCCTTTAATGAGCCCAGATTTTGAGATATCTTCCAAAATAGCTGCTATATCCCATGGGAAGTCCACGTTATACACTGTAAGAAAATCGATCAAAATCTTGCAATCTGACTCGAATATCATCTCTTTCAAACTTTCAAACTTTCATCCTTTGCCTTCCACATGTGAAGAGCGTAAGCCTCAATAGAAAGAGCCGACGCAACCACCACTCTACCAAAACGTCACCAAAGATCAGATCCAACACTATCTCTAGCAAGAATACCAAAGGCAGCCAAGCTGTGAGAGGAATTAAAAGCTCCGTCAACATTAATTTCGACATGGTTACTGACCTCGGGGGAATTCTGTCACGTCCAGAACAAACAGTTGATAGATCGATAACCCTTATGAGAAGAGGAAGCTTGATTGATAACTTCCTCCGGATAAGGAAAGCTTATTGTTAAATACGAAGTTGTTACGGGCTCTCCAAATTGCCCAACAAATCTGCAAAATTTCGCCCGTATCTTGTGTCTACTTGTTACTTTTGCCAGCTCGCCACAAAGACGGTCCTCCATCCATCAATCGACCAATACGATCTCTTTCTGAAAAACCCAGAATGCTTTATTGCTTCCAAACCAACCAGCCTTGCTCAAGGGGCAGTGGAAGAGGAGATGCTCCAGAGTCTTGGTCAAATTTTCCCAGATTGGGCAGGTAGGATTAGTTCCACGCTTCCTTCTAGCAAGATTGGCCCAGCACGCAACCCAATTCTGTAGAGCCTTCCACATAAACATATGCACGTTAGGCAAAGTAGAGATATTCCAAAATTTCTTCCACATGGAGCAAGAAGGAGTGTGTGAGCAGGACGGTTTAAGCCAGTGGTCATGTAACCAATAAAGGAAAAAAAATGTAACCCACGTTGCCGTTAACATAATGAGTAAACAACTTTATTAATTTAAGTTTGCTTTCACTGCTTGATGAGTTGTTTCGTTGAAAAAAAAAAGTATCGATAGAGGCCTTTGGTGAGACAGACTCACTGGCCGGTCACAATATTAAAATTGGTTGGATTTGGGTCGTGACAAAAATAGAATTGGATGGTCAATTGAACACGCAATGGGCTCAAAGAAGAGCTTGGGCCCCTCATTTAATTTGAATGAAATTACTGTTTGCCAGATGTTTTATATAAAAAAGTACATAATATCTTCCAATACCAAGTTTCTCTATAGAGGATCCTGATCCCTAAAGTCTTGAAAGTTAGTGTTAAAAAGAAAGGAAAGGTGCTTGAACCCAAAAGCCAAACAACACATAACGGCGGGAATCGGGGAAAAGTATCAAAGATTATGAGGCATGCTATGAGGTTGGTGCTCGATCCCAACAAACTAGTCTACGACGATGACAATGCTCTCTCTGCATTTACCACTACAGACCGGGCAAGCTCATCTAGTTCTATCTTCCCTATCTTCAACAAGTTTATTCGCACTGTGTGTCTAATTTCAACTTGGTCCTTCTCACTCAATAAGTGCCCCAATCAACTGGCCTTATGGAGGGATATTGCAGTATAACAATTCAAAGGAGCTAGTTTACACTAGGGATATTGTTGAGGATCTCTAACCTGACATTGTTAACGCACGCGAAACAGCCAATCATTTCCAGTTTGATGATGGGTTGGATTGGCTCATGCACTGCCCACTACCCTTCTAAACGTACAAGCATGTGAATCCTATTTTTAAGGTTTCTTTTCTTTTATTCTGTGCTTTGAAATGTTAAATTTATATTGAGGTAAAAAATTCTCACCTGTTAAGCCCTGTTTTAAGTAATATAACTAGGGTTTGGAAAGGACTTGTTCCTGTCCATTCGAATCATAGGCATGGGTGGGCTAGGGAAGACAACTCTAGCTAATAAGGTTTATACCGACCCCAGAGCTTCACATGAATTTTCAACTCGGGCTTGGATTTATGTATCTCAAACCTACAACAAAAATGACTTGTTCCTTTGCAGTTTGACAAGTGTTACTCAAGTCACAATCACCATGTTTGACATGGATGAAGATAGCTTGGAGAAAGAAGTTTGTGGCCTTCTAACTTGTTAGTATCTAATAGTTGTGGATGATGTGTGGGAGAAGAAGTATTGGAATAGCATTAGAAAGGCTTTTCCGAACCACAAAAATGGAAGCAGAATCCTACTAACAAGTTGACTTGAATCTATGGCTGTGCATGCTAATCCGCGTAGCGAGCCTTACAAGCTGAATTTCTTAACTCATGACCAAAGTTGGGAGCTAATCCAGAAGAAGGTTTTTGGCCAAGGAGATTTTCCTCAAGAAGACTTGATGCTAGAGTTCAAATCGCTAAACAATGCAATGGTCTATCCCTCCCAGTCATGGTAATTGCCAGAATGCTTCAAGCCAAGAAACACAAGGATTGGTGGGAGACTGTAGCTAAAAGTGTCAATGTATTCATGTGCACAAAAAGGATTTGATAGAATGCTATCCATAGGGATCTCGAGTAGAATCGAAAACTCCAAAATAGAGGAACCATTTTTTCAAGAGAAGTGGTAAGTGATGATAGGTTCTAGCACTTATATCAAATCCCTTTCATTTTTCACGAATGCATTGACACTTTTAGCTACAGCCTCCCACCAGTCCTTGCGTTCTTGGCTTGAAGCTTTCCGCAATTACCACAACTACAAGTGGTAGACTGTTGCATAGTTCAATGATTTTAATTAACTCTGACATCCTTCAAGTCTTTTCTAGAGCTCAATGGAGAAAAAGGATTCATGTAGCTGACCCCAATTGATTGGGACATAAGGCTTGGTTTGGTTTGGTTTGGTATCCTTCAAGTCTTTTCTAGGGCAATCTCATTGGCCAAAAACCTTCTTCTAGACTAGCTCCCAACTTTGATCATGAGTTTGGAAATTCAACTTATAAGGCTTGTTGCGCAGATCAGCATGCACAACCATAGATTCGAGTGGACTCATTAGCAGGATTATGCTTCCATTTTTGTGGTTAGGAAAAGCCTTTTTAATGCTATTCCAGTCCTTCTCCTCCACACATCATCCACAACTATTAGATATTGCCAAGTCAGAAGGCCACAGACTTCTTTCTCCAAGCTATCTTCATCCACGTTAAACATGGTGCTTGTGAATTGAGTAACACCTTTTAGAATGGAAAGGAACAAGTCCTTTTTGTTGTAGGTTTGAGATACATAAATCCAGGCCTGAGTTGAAAATTCATGTGAAACTCCGGGTTCGGTATAAACCTTATTAGCTAGAGTTGTCTTCCCTAGCCCACCCATACCTATGATCAGAATGGAAAGGAACAATTCCTTTCCAAAACCTAGTTGTATTACTTAAAGCAAGGTTCAATAGGAAAGCATTTTTCACCTCAATATAAATTTAACATTTCAAAACACAAAATAAAAGAAAAGAAACAATAACATAGGATTCACATACTTGTACGTTCAAAAGGGTAGCGGGTAGTGCATAAGCCAATCCAACCCATCGTTAAATTGGAGATGATTGGCTACTTCACGTGCTTTAACAATGTCAGGTTGGAGATCTCTAATAATATCCTTGGCGTAAACTAGCTCCCTTGAAATGTTATACTACAGTATCCCTTTATAAGCCCTGTTACAATTGGGTCACGTATTGAGAAGGACCAAGTTGAAATTAGCCACACAACGCGAATGGATAGGTTGAAGATAGCGGAGATAGAACCAGGTGAGGTCACCCTATCTTTAGTGCTAAAGGCAGAGAGAGCATGTCATCGTTGTAGACTAGTTTGTTGGGATTAAGCACTAACCTCATAGTGCAACTCATAATCTCCTCTTCCCCGATTCCCGCCATTATTTGCTGCTAGGCTTTTGGGCTCGAACGCCTTTCCTTTCTTTTTAACGCTAACTTTTAGGGTTTCAGGGATCAGAATCCTCAATAGATAAACTTGGTCCTAGAGCTTTGTTTATAGATAAAACATTTGGCAAACAGTAATTTCATTCAAATTAAATGAGGGGCTTAGACACTTTTTGGAGTCAACCATGCTCTAAAACTCCCAACTCGAAAGGAACAATTACCATTAAGATAAGGGAAAAATATCTATTACCATTAAGGTCAGTCACTCTTTTTTAATTACCATTAAGGTTAGTCATTCTTTTTTTGGATTTAGACATTTAAGGTATTATACGGTTTCATAGGGTTTTATAAGTTTAGGCATTTTCATTATGATACCCTAGGGTTTAGACACTTTCATAGGGTATGCTAGGGTTAAAGTTTAGGGTGCACTTTCCTATTATATGGTATTAGTGGTTTAGGCACTTTGATCGGGTGCACTAGAATTTTAGGCACTTTCAATAGGGTACTCTAGGGCTTAGGTTTAGGTATTTTCAAAGGGTAGACCGTGATGATGAGACACATCCCCCAATCGGCTGATGGAGTGGGCGGTGCATTGGATCCAAAAACTGGTTTGGCGCGTGCTTGTCCTAACTCGAAAACCAACATTCAAAGCCCAAAGGAAAATTGTATTGGGCTTGGAATCTATGCATGTCGTTTTTCTTGGCGTAAAGAACTAACCCATTGCAGGAATTGATGAGCCGTGGGTAGGAGAGTGAGGAAGAGGAGACAAGAGAGAGAGAGAGGATTGGAGTTTTGGTGGTGAGGTTGGATTCTGAGAAGATATGATACTCCATATTGGTGGAGCTTTGGGTCATTGTTGACCATGGCTATAGAAGATTACTTGACCCGATTAGTGTTGTTGGTGGTGAGAGTAGGGCCGGCCTCGATGTTTGGGTTGCCCACCCTGATTTGGTTGCGCAATTACTAGTTAGTCGCAAAAAATAAAAAGACACATACGTAAATAGAAGTACCAAATTAAGGTTATATTGTGTTTTCAACTTGAATTATGTGGAAAAAAAAATCTACAATTTTTAACTGTGTTATCATACTTTAACTTAACAAAGAGCTCATTTATTTATTAAGATTATACAATTCACTCAATCTTTCTCGTTATAAGGTAGAAGAAGATAAGTTTTTATCAATTTCAACTTAGAAAACTCCATTCCGCTAAAGCAACTGTAATGAGCAATGCGGTCCTAGCATTTTAAGAGCCCAAAGCAAATTCTCAATATTGGGCTCCTTACATCTTCAAGAGTACTTTTAGAAAAATTACAAAATTATGAAAATTCAAACTAAAAGAATACAACTATAAAAGAAAAACGCAAAAAGATATGATTGTAAGAGTTTGTTTTTGAAGAAAATAAGAAAGTATCCTTATATTTAACTATGATTTTTGTGAAAAACTAGTAAAATATTTTAGCACGTTCAATGTTTTTCAATTTTTCACAATTGGAATAAATCTTTTAATCTAATGTGAGAACATCTCACTTGTAACTACTGTTATGTTTGCTAAATGTAAAAGTTTTGAAAAAGTAATTGAGTAATATGATTTTCGTTGCGAATTAGGTGCGGGGGCAAAAATCAGAGCCATAACAACAAAACAGAGGTGAAAAAATAAGGAAAACCGTTTGACAAAGAAGAAAAAGAGAGAGAGCTTAAGTGAATAAGAAGGTAACTTGTGGGAATTGGGCATAGTCCGTGCGAAAGATGGACGGTTAGCCATGACCACCAAAGCTCATAGGACCTTGCATTATTTGTTACCGCAACCCGCTGGTTTGCTGGGCTTGCCCTTGGATAGAGCTACCACTGATTTTTTTTTGAGGTTTAAAGCGAAAATTGAAAGGACGCCTTTTCATCAGCAAAATGTAAATAGGTAAATTATACTTCCAAAAATAAATACTACTAGTTATCAATAAAAAAGAGACTTAGAGAGAGAAAAAAAAGCTTTTCACTAGTGAATTTGAGAGTACAAAGCTTTGAAGGTGATTTGGGCAAATGAGGCCCTCACCTATTTATACACACACCATGGGAGAAGTCTAAAACATTCTATAGAAGTTTCTCAACTAATCTTCTCTAGAAATCTCTATCATCTTTAAGAGTCTAGAATTATGCACAATACATAATTTTATACAAGTCCTAATACTTCAATATGGTTCTAGGGAACTTAAACCCCGAAACAATAACCAAACATTTCAAGAGTTCAAACTCATCACTTAAATATGCTTCATGTTTCCCTTGACAACTCTCGTGTTCTTTATTATGTTTGTTCTCTATTCCCCAATTCTCTTGTTTTCATTTCTTGAATCTTCATGTTCCTCTTCCACTAAAGTCTTCAACCAAGCTTGAACTCTCTTTTTGTGATTTACTCAAAAACTCTGAGAATTTTCTCTCTTTCTCTTGTGGATTCAAAAACACAAGTGGATTCAAGTACCTATCTTCGTTTGGAATAATATGCTAACTATTCTCTCGTGAATTTTGCTGCGTCAATAATACTCTCTCTGTTTCTAAAAGATGGTCCCCTACAAAGCTATGTTCGATTTTCAAATTTAAAAATAATACATTTACTAAAATAATTTTTTTTGATTATTTTACACCATTCAAAAGATCTCAACAAGGTCTATCAAATAAGATCCATATCGCTCAAGAAATAATGTCATACGTACATTATTTTTTAGGTTGAAAATTTGCACTTAGTTTCGTAATGGACCATCTTTGTGGAACTAAGGGAGTACTATTTTAGGATAAAAGAAAGGAGCAGTGGCGGTCATGTAGAGCCAATTTTTTTTTTTTTTTTTTCCAATAGAACGGTTATTAATTTATAACTCCTCGCTCATATGAAATGAGACCTACACACCCATAGGAGAAGACATTTCAAAAAACCATTATATCAAAAAATTTCTCGGTAGAGCCCGGATCTAGATTAAGAGATGGCATACAACACGGGAACGGTTTGGCGAGGGCCCGAAAATGGATCAGACCCCTCAAAGACACCGGGGAACAGAGGACCCGAAAGAATGAAATCCACTTGTATTTACATTGCGGGCGAGGCCTCTAGGGTTAATATTAATGAAATTTCATGGGCCTTAATTTGGTCTGGTATACACACACATCATGAGACCTGATACTTCAACTCCCGTCAAATTGTCCTTATTTTATGGGAATTGGAGATCCTGTAGTGCGGTATCTGAGTCGTCTATTGTGTGAATAGTTTGTGCATCATGCTAAACCCATGAGCATCGGACACCTCGAAACAAGATACTTGAATATCGCAGACCATACCCAAACTTGTCACTAGCCAGCATCAAATTCCCTTTTTACCAAATTCACAGAGTTGAACAAAAAAGGATGAACATAGCAAAAGAAGTAGTTCTCCGTCTTCCCTGGATTTCCAGACCCCCACACTTCTTCAAATTCTCCAGTCCCAAAACTGTATGAAAAAATAGTCCTTTGGCCCACTTGGAAATACACCAATTGCAAATCTTCATCGAGCACACAAGGCCAAGAAAAAGAAAAAATCCTTTTTTCGCCGTTCAGAAAAAAGAGAGGAGCAGTGGCGGAGTCAGGTAGAGCCAAAAAAATTTCCAATAGAACGGTCACTAATTTGTAATGCCTCTCTCATATGAAATGAGACCTGCACACATGCATGGGGCCCATAGGAAAGGAAGTTTAAAAAAACCGTTCCATTAAAAAATTTCTTGGTAGAGTCCGGTTCCCCGGATTTAGATTGATTTTGTTAACCCAAATTAATATTTGGATCTGTTTCATAGGTTTCAACTTATTAAAATTGGCAAGGTCCTTTTTCGAGCAAATCCATTTGTGTGTGACTATGAGGAATTTCAATTGTGGTGGGCTAACCCTAAAAGTGCTCTTTTTGCCAGTGGGGCATAGTTATTTAGTTTTCAAACAGGGAGTCCAATATTTGGCCACCAAAGTTTACTTGGTCATCAAGGTTTTTGTTTTTGTTGGTTATTTCTTGGTCATGAAGTTTACTTGGCTACAAGACCAAAATGATGAAACAACTAAAATAGGGATTCTTCACCGCACTACAACCTTGTATCTCAATAATCAACAACTCGGACTTTATCTCGTACAAGTGTCAAGATAATATTTAACTCGTTGGTTACATGATCAACGGCTCGAATGCCGCACTAAAACCCTGTACGCACTACAGGATCTAGGGATGGCAATTTCCACCGATCCGTTCGAATCCGATCCGCTCCCCGATCCGAATGGATCGGCATTTTGGAGATCTGTTTGGAGATTGGATAGGATTTGGGAATTTTTTTTGAAAAATTTCAGGGATCGGATCGGAGGCGGGGATAGGTGTGTCCCCGCTCCGAATCCTATCCGATCCTTCCCCGAATCCCCGATTTTATATTTTATTTTATTTTATGTATATATAGTATAAAAGAGCTTCATTTTATTCCTCGGCATTATCCCGCTCAAACCCTAGAAAAAATCACCCCTAACTATGAGAATCCAAAAGGCAAGCACGGACCTCGGAAGTCAAAACTGCTCTTGGCTTGGGAACCCAAGGCATGGGCCTGAAATTAATCTACTCTCTCCTCTTGCCCATCTTTAACCAGATCCATTTTCTCTCTCTCTCTCTCTCTCTCTCTCTCTCTCTCTCTCCCATCTTCAACCAGTTTCAATACCCTCATTTGCGCAAAAAAAAAACTCCTTCGTTGAATTTGATCAAGACAAAAGAATCAAGAAGCTAGAGTTCCAAACGTATTGTACATCTCTCTCTCTCTCTCTCTCTCTCTCTCTCTCTCTCTCAAACAACTACAAAACCGTTGTGCCGGAATAATTGGTGATTGTTTGTCTCTGGATTTATGGGTTGAGTTATAGTTGAATTTGGGTTGTATACTACGAAAGTCAAAATGGTAAATCTCTGAATCCCCATTCCCCATTTGGGGTGGGGATGGAGGGGAAAAAATAATCTCCATTGGGGATCGGGGCGGGGACGGGGATGGGAGAGGGATTCGGGGATCGGAGACGGGGATAGTAGTCTCCGGCCCCGCCCCGTCCCCATTGCCAACCCTAACAGGATCCCAAATCCCCACAAGATCCCAAATCGCCCACAACGTAACTACAAGTGGTCTGATCCATTTTCGGGCCCTCGCCAAACCGTGTCAACACCAGAAAAATTCTTAAGTAATATCAGTGAAAGATGTAACTAAAAAAAATGTACACGACTATTTTGAGGTGTACAGTACACTCTTTTTCTTAACTTCGGAAAAAAAAAAAAAAAAAGATCCACAACTGCTACCAAAATCCCTAACGAATGACCAAATTAAAAAAGCATGCGTATCATACATCAAAAGCATGCATAACAAGCACACAAAAATCAGTTAAAATAAAAAAAAAAAAAACAAGCACACAAAAATATGCATACACCATCCTCCAAATTTACTTGTGCTGTAGGCTTCAAAGGTATGTCTTTCGAACATCGTGCGACACCCACGTGCAATGGAGGCCTTGAGACGCGATACTTGAATATCCTGTACATGTACCATTGTTGAGAATCAAAAGGATCAAAAGAATATAACTATACTCAGAATTCAACTTCACAAATACTGATAACAACTCCTGGACATATTTGGGATACCTAGTCCGAATCTGTCCGTTGTGTGAATAGTTTGTGCATTGTGCTAGACCCACATGCATCGGACACCTTGAGACACGATTCTTGAATATCACAGACCATATCTGAACTTGTCACTAGCCAGCATCAAATTCCCTTTTCACCAAATTCACAGAGTTGAACAAAAAGGGACAAACATAACAACAGAGGTAATTCTGCGTCTCCACTGGATTCCCAGATCCCCAAACCTCTTCAAATTCTCCAGTCTCAAAACGGTATGAAAAAATAGTCCTTGGGCCCACCTGGAAATACACCAATTGAAAATCTTCATTGAACGCACAAGGCCAAATCATCCCCTTTGAAATCCTAACTTTCATTCTCTCACCGAACAAATCAACCACTTCGATTTCCCTCGACTTCAATTTCTCCAAACCAATTAGCCTCTTGGCTTCCCATCGATTTTCGTCATCATCGTAATCATAATCGTTATCGCAATATTTCCAAACCCGATAGCCCTCTTGGGTCGATTCGCAGTAGTTGATTTTCCCATCTGATTCCCATAATTGCGTGTACGAGAAACACATTCTTTTCTTTTTTCTCTCCCCTGTTTCTGTACTCTTTGGCAAATTCACAAGTTCGAAAAATTCTTCGTCTTCGTCGAAAATCAACATGCATATACTCCAAACCCAATACAATTTACCCTTTCTGTAAACACTTTGGCAGGTAATATCGTCTAATTGAAACCCATTTTGTAGCAAAAGAAAGGAATTTATCAAGGGGGCTTCAATTTCCCTCCAATCCCCTGTTTCAGACGAGAAAATCTGGCATTCTATTTTCCCACCGGAAACATCAATATCTTGAAAAAAGAAAGACACCACCTTGAAATTCCCTCTGTGTGACCCGTCAAAAGCGAGACTTTCACGAGCCAAGATTTCAGATTTATGCCGTTGCGGGAGAATTCTGTACTGATTGAGAACAGGGGAGGATACAAAGTAAACCCAGTTGTGGGTTTCGTTCGTCTTGGCGTAAAGGACCAACCCATTGCAGGAATTGACGAGCCAACGGTAGGTGTGAGAGAGAGTGGATGCGAGGGAGAGAGAATTGGAGTCTTGTTGGATTCTGAAGAGAGATGATCGGTGGAGCTTCGGGTCGTCGTCGAATTCACTGTAGGAGATGACTAGACCCGATGGCGTCGTTGGCGGGGCGGTGTGGCGGAGGGTGGTGATGTGGTGGCACCATGCTTTCGAAACGGGTTTCAATCGGGTACGGGGTAGTAACGCGACACGGCGGAGGACGGTGTCGATGAGGTCAGGACACAGTTCTTCCAAGGTTGTAGTTTCTCTCTCCTTCTCCTCCATTTTCTTAAGAATTTGTGTATGTAGGTGTGTGACAGAACTGAGAATTATACAGGGGTATATATATATATATAATGCGTGTGTTGACTTTTGAAGACTTTGGGAAACCCTAGCAGGGGTTTAGGGCGGTTGAATAAGACAGGAATGGAGTGGTTAAAAGAAAATATTGTTTGGCGGGCAAGGAAACGTGAGCCAACGGGTTTTTTTTTTTTTTTTGGAGAAAGAGAGAAAAATTCCGATAATCACCAAACAAAAAATAGATACAACCTACAAAAAAAATAAACGTAAACAGAAGGAAAATACAAAAAACAAAGGTACAGAAAGATCGCTGAAGCTCCGCCGGAATTGTCACGCCGCTGCTGTCTCTTGCCACCGATGTCAGGAGTCTGGATCTGGAGAGTCCAGATTGGGCTCCCGTAGGCCGGCTTTGTGTAACGAAAAAAACGATAAATGAAAAGGTATTAGTTTAACATAGTATATGACTAGGTTGTATTGGTTAAATAAACCATTTTTTGTTTTTTTTGTCTTTATTCAAAAAATAATTTGTATTTATTAATTTTGCGTCGATTTTTTTTCAGTTTATTGGTTCGTCTCGACAATAGAAATTTAAAAAGTATAAAATAATGATCAAAATTTAAAAAAACTTCACTAAAGACAAAAATAATCCAAATTTTTTTGGTTTATTGGATTATCTTTATTCACAATAATTTAAGTTTGATTAATAAGTTTATTCACAATAATTCAATGGGGTACATAGGTAGCTTGTGAGCACGACCCAATTTTTTTGATGACAAAATCTACCGTCCGCCCAATGGGCAGACAATAAGACAATTTATGACCTATGACGGGTCATAAATGTATTTATGACCGGTCATAATACCTTTTTACAAGTTACTGTAATTGTAAAAAGGTATTATGACCGGTCATAATTTATGACCGGTCATGCTTGTAAAAAGGTATTATGACCGGTCATAAATACATTTATGACTAATCATAAATTATTTTTATTGTCCGCCCAATGACGATTAGTAGAAAGATCCTTTTTTGATTGGTTTCATATAATTTAGTGCTTTGGAACTTGGAAGTACGAATAAACTTTGGGCATGTCTCTCTTTATCTTTGACATTCACTGATATGACGGAATGATATCCTAGTTCCGTCAAAGAAAAGAGACCGTAGACACTCTAATTTTAATTATCATAATTCCTAAGTTAGAGCCCAGGCGTGTCCCAATGATGAAAATGCTAATGACGTACCATAGGGCTCTCCTGTAGTTTTTGCTTTACTATCCAGTGCTAAACAGAGGGTTGGAATCCTTTATTGTATTTTGTTTTCCTCCAGGCTTGGTAATTCGATAGGGACCCAGGTCACTGTAGTGAGTCATCATGGCCATCCGTTTAGTAATTAACGGTCTTGATTATCTTCACACTATTTTCATAAAGATAATGATTTCACATATAAGATAATCCGGATTGTTGATTACTGAACAGACGGAGTTGATGGCTCACTACACTTCTGTAGTTAGTTTACTCACTTCAGCCCCGGGTTTGATTCGATAGTTCCAGTTTATAGAAATGGAAAACACCTATCGATGTAAAAATGTCAAAAACCAATGGACAAGACCCCAAAGTATATCATACATTTTCATTAGAGAAGGCATTACAGTAGTAACCAGCTTAGAGTGTAGACACAGTTACATATACATATATATATATATATATATATATATATATATATATATATATATATATATATATATATATATATAGGTTTAGTAGTTGGTCTTTGCTCTGCTTGCATTACGAGATTTACCCCTAATATGCATAGCTGCAACTTTCACTCCATTGGAGCCTTAGATTCTTCAGAAGCCTGCTGATGGCAAAAAGAAATAGGGAGGACAAAAAACGCATGAGTCCTTCAAAAAATGTGATGTATATGTGCATGCAAAAGGATGTTTTTGCTACAGAGTGAGACTTTTGATCCCGAGTTTCACATGTCATGTTTGCGCTTTGGATTATAAGCCACAGTGCATGGCTTATAATCCGATAGTTGTGTAGAGATATCATATAAAGAAGGTACAATTACAGTCATCAATTTTTACAAGTCACGATGAGCCTTCGAAGCAAAGTCAGCCATAGAGTGACTTTCGAGAACTTCAAGCGGATCCTGGGGTTCGACCTTGAATCATAAAGTATGATCCTAATTTTTGATAACAAGTTCAGAGGGCCTAATTACTAAAGGGCCTTTGCCAACCTCGTAGCCACAATTTTCCACACAGTTTTTTTTGGGATTGGCATATCACTTTCTGTTTATATGTACTATGGATAGATCTATTTTTGATACAATCTCTATTGCTATAAGTTTGTACCAGATCCGAGGAACAAAATTCATTTCTAAGATCATGATCTCCTGGTATAAGCATTTACCTAGTTATTCTTATATCCCCTAGGCGGCATGTTTTTTCAAAACAATGTCCTCAAGTAGGTTGGGAGAAAGGAAGGGTTACAAAGGAATGTGGGGGTGTTTTGATGCTTCGATGGACGATCGCTCAAGACAAGAGGCCTAATTTTTCGAACTACATGTAATGAAGTTGACACAGCCTTTTGGCATAGGACCATGTTCATGTGATCTAAAAGAGGTAGGATTGGATTCATGGGGTCTCTTTTGTCTTGATCACTTGATGTGCCCCACAAATAAAAAGGGCAGTGACCTCAACTGGTTGATTATGTTGCAAAATACATTACAAAAATTGGATTATAGACTTCATCCTAGGATTATAAATGCTTAGTTTTCAAATATATTGATTTTTACCAGTTTTGTGGAGTGAATCTCTTGTATTCCACAAATTTGTCATTAGATTTCAGTGTTCATTAAATTCTGCTTTCTTTTCTGGGTTCTCTTTACATATATCAATGTGCTGTCTACTTTTGGAGATGAAAATGCACTACTCAGAGGATATGCTCAACTTTGTGGGGCTGTTTTTTATATTTACGCGTTATAACCAGTGGATCATAAACAGCAATGGACAGAGATTAAGTGCATTAACGATGTAACGAATAGGATAATTACCACCATACTTCCTTCGTTCATTACCGAAGCCCCTACCACTGCTCCCGGTAGACCTGTAGTTGGGTAGAGGCACTTGGTCAGATTCTATTTTCGTGATGTCCTTCACTAGTATATCATAATGCCTCTTTACTTCCTCCACCGATTTTCCAACTGCCCTGGCTATATTTTGCCAGCGGTCTGGGGTTTCCTTGTCGAAAATGGCTAATGCCTCTTCGAATTTCTTGTTCTGCCTCGGTGTCCAAGAGGTGAACGAAGAATTCATAGAGTTCGATGCCATACGATAAAGCTTAGACTGCGGAGGAGTTTTTGTAGCAGTAGGAAGATGATGGAGAGACAGAGAATGTTCACACGATATTGGATGGAGGTGGAGAGCTAAAAAAGAAAACAGACAACAAGAGGGAAGAAATTTTGGAAGGAAAGAGTGGCCTCAGTCTAGAGAAAAGACTGAAGTCAAGGGATTGTTATGGTTTAAGAGAGAACCATGCAGCTACTTATAAGCAGGAGGGAGAAAGTGGCGGTGTGACGCAAGTTCTTTTTTTTTTTTTGTGATAACTCAGGTGTCCTGACTAGTTTACGCACACCTCAGTGTAGTATGAAGTGAAATTATGCAGAAGCGTTTAATTCACTCGGGGTGAATAGGAGTTTCTATAAAAATTACCAGTTTTTAAGAAGAATAACCAATTAAAAATTATCAAATAAAAAGCTGGTTAATTTTCTTGATTAATTCAATTTAACCAAAACCACAAGTAGTGCGGTGAAAATAAAATGGAGACAAGATACGCACGATTTACGTGGAAAAACTTAGGGTCCTAAATAACCCTAAGCCAAAACCACGGCCTAAACCTACTGCTTTATTATATTAATAAAAAAGAAGTACAGATTGTGAAATAGTAAAATCTTACCCCAAGCTTTTACCTATTCTTGCCAATCTCCGATGCTCCTAGAGCTTCTTTAAGATTCAATAGATGAACCACAGACTTCACGTCTGATCTCCGGATTCAACCGGCTCTGAATCAATCTCCAGAAGATTCGGCCACATCAGTATATGGCACCACGAAATACGAACACCAAATGGATGAAAAATGTGATATGAAAAGTGTTGCTTGAAAGAATCGGTGCACAAAAAAAAAAGTGATATATATTCTCACGTTTCTCTTGGTAGAAAAAAAAACAAAATAATAGATATTCTCTCTTTTCTTTTACGTCAAAAATTGTGCCACCTTTATATGGGTGGTGGTCACCTTATATATAGGCAAGGGAACCGCCTATATACATGTGCCTCCCCAAAAAAAAAAAAAATCACTCTCTGATCCTTTCCAAAACAATAAAAAAAAGGAATAAAAATCTTTTAATGAAACACATGCATTTGGAAAGAAATAATAGAGAATTGCCACGTGATATAAATATGTGTGTTTACGGAAAGCAAAATTTTCGGAAACCTAATGAAAAATGTTTGCTTGATAAATATATTTATGGAAAACAAAATTTTCGGAGCATTAAAAAGAAAATCGTTTCCTTGATATAAAAATATGCATATATATGGGAAGCAGAATTTTCGGTAAGTTAAAATAAAATCATTTGATTGATATGGAAAGCAAATTTTCGGAGAGTTTTATTTGAAATGCAAACATGCAGAAATATAATCTTTTATTTAAAAAAAAATATGCATGATATGTTGTAAAATGCATTTTACCTCGTAGCGGTCCATTTTGCATAGATAATGGAAAGAGCATCGAGCAAGCAACTACCCCTTAAAAAAAATCTACCCATTACAATTCAAAGTAAATATACGAATGATGATTTTTGTACAACCCTGAAAAATGCCAAAATATCTAACATGAAACAAGTTGTAGAATATTTGTTTAATCTTAGAGGGGACGTCAAAGATGATGTGGTTTGTTTTCTTTAGAGGCCAAAACATATAACAAGGTTGAAGAAAAATAGAGGTAGTTGGAGATTCTTTATACTTGATACACATATACATATACTAGATACAGTATATATTTGAGGAAATGTTTATGACTTTGTGCAATGAAGGCTTTTGACTTTGTTCCCCATTATAAAAGTCTACAAGACTTTTGGTGTCTATATTAAGGAGTGTTTTAAAAGTCGGCTCTAGTCCCCGCCTATGCATTAGGCGGTGGTCCAACACCTAAAATATACAGCCGACTAGCGCACAGCTCCCACCTAGACAATAGTTGGCTCTACTAGCGCCTAGCGATTTTCATAACATTGATAGTAAGTTGAACAAACACACTTGCATGCGTGATCAAGATCGTGTGGTGATTCTTCCACCCTCAAACTCAGTGTTGAGTGAGAAGCACATGATTCTAATCCATGGTGATTTTTATTCATCTATTAAGACATTACAGAACTTTAGATGAAAAGGCAGTACCGTTTAAACTTACAAACAGGAGAATCAACAGAATGTCAAATGACAATCTTTTTTTTGAATTCTTGGAAAGTCCTTTTCTTCTTCTTTTTATATTATCGTCAGCAAGTGGATTTCCTAGAGAATTTTCCCCTGAATTGGTGGGGATTAGATCCTAAAATTCCAAGTCCACCCATTGAAATTGATGCACCAACAAGATGAATTCCTCACCCACAACAAATTCATTAACTGATCTCAATATCTTTGGGTGGGGTTTTGCTGTCTTACTTATTTAACCAACTTGGTAGGACAAAATAAGTATTCATGTTCCTTGGAGTTTAATACATTATCTTCAAAAAGATGGTCGTTCGAATAATCGTATATTATCTTCGAAAAGGTTGAACAGACTAATGTACATGTCCAATTCTCATTAATTGTATATTCATCTGTATCTTCGCCCTAACTCAGCCGAATAACTTTGCCCTTAGGAAAAGTTCTTCATCAACGGACAAATTTGGCAGATGAGGCAAAAAAAAAAAAAAAAAAGAAGACAAATTGCAGTAGACACTAATAGTTTTATCGACCTTATAACTTTGCCTAAGGGCAATAGCATAGTGTATATCTTTCATATGCTGCAACTTTCAGCGCTCTATTTTTACTTGTCAATTTACTACATGGCATTGTTGTACCGACGAGTGCCAACTGACCTGCAAACCTTTAACCTTATCACGTGGCTAAAAAAGTTAACCTCGAGTTATACAGTAGCTACAAATAATTCGCTATATTGTACTTCCATTTCCAATTTCCCACCGATTTGGGATAAATTATGTTCTCGCCAATCTAGTCCAAAAGTATACTGTTTTACGTATGAATGAAGCTACTCATATCCAACTATGCATACTCTATACACCTTTTAGCAGGTGGATTCCATATCCTGGCCTGCAACTTGCTCAGGGAGAAGAACACCAGTGCTCATGGGTTATGTTCAGGTAACTAAATGTGTGAGGATTATGTACAAAATGCACCTTTGCTTTTGATGTTTGGAATCCCCATTCTGCCATTAGAAGGGAGCAGTATCACTTTCCAATGCTTGGAACCTTATGTGACCTGGACTCGGGTACAAATATCTGATGTGTCTAGTGTATTCTAGTATTAGACCTTCGTAAACTTAAACAGTAGGATCCTGGGATATGTGTGGTAAGGGTAGGGGACATTTTAAATACGTAATTGTATCTCATATTACACAACATGCCTAAATAATATGTTGCAAGTTATATTACACAACACGCCTAACCGATCCAATTCGGACCGAACCGGTTTATTTGGTTAGGTTCTATAGTTCATTGGTCTGGTTATGGTTCTAAGAAACTAAGAACCAGTAATTAAAGTTCGGTTACTAGTTCTCAGTTTAAAAACCACGGTCACGGTTAGAACCGAACCGGACCATATAACATTAATATATGATATATTATATATATATATATATATATATCTATATGCACATAAATATCTATATTAATATATTTATACATGTACAAAATTTATGTATCTTGATTTGATAAGTTAGTATTTTTTTTCCTAGTAAGGTATTCTTTTATATCTATTTGGAGTAAAAATCTATCTTGTTAATAAGTTTTTAAATATATTACTATAATCTACTAATACCAATCTCAATTATTTTTTGTTCCACCTTAATTTCATGATTGTTACTCAAAAGAAAACCCAATTCTCTTGTTCTCTAATCTCGATCTGCTTCCTAATTTTTTCTTCCTCTTCTCTTTCTTTACAATATCTATTGATCTCTTCCAACCTTAAAACAGTGTAACACGATGCATTGTTAGTTGCACTCTCACGTCTTTCTGGCTCTCTCTCTCACACAGATTCATTTGTGGTCTCTCTTTTTAGGGTTCTTAATGTTCTTGTTCAGTCTATGATTAATTTTGCGTTATAAAACTGTTGTGATAAAGTGTTGCTTAATCGGATAGAACTGGAACCGAACCAAAATCAGTCCGGTCTTGCAGTTTGGATCTAGACAGGTTCTACACGTGTATGTTAGGTTTTGGCTCTTAATTTTCCAAAACCGGTCAAAATGGTCAGGTTATTGGATTTCAAAAGAATCGATCCAATCCGAACCGTGTGCACCAGTAATTTAAAAATGTACTGAAACTGGGATGAAAGAGAATTTAAAGTTTCCATCTCTCATCGACGTGAAATGCTAGAAACCCTTTTCCATATAAAGTGAGCTTTTTCTTTCTAACCAAACCAAGCCCAACCCGAGTTTTAAGTCCCAACCAAATGGGATTGGTTACACGAATCAGTTGGCTCCATTTAGCTTTGTTAAGGGCATCATGTTCTACAATTTTGAGAAACCTTTAGATTCTTTTGAACCACAGCCCCTAACGCCAAGTTGGGTCTACCTCTTCTCTTAGTGCTACCATCTAGGTAACCATATCACGTGTCATGCATAACCACGTGCCGGAGGAATTTTTGGGGAAAAAAAAAGATCTGCGCGTTTATGCCAGTAGCAATGACGTCTAGCTTGGAATCATATTTGGAAGAAATCTTTGAATAAAGCTAACAGATTTGGCAAATAAAATACTCCCTAGTTGTTGAATGTACGTAGAAAAGGTGTAAAAGCTAGGGATCTTTTGGTGATGGAATGTTCCAAAAGATAATGTGATAGAAGCATGAGGTTCATATAACAACCAATAGGAATTGCACAATCTTGTGATTGGTGGTGAGGTAAGTAGATGCTGATCTTCTGGATTTTTGGACACATTGATTTAGTAGTCTAAAGCAGATTTGCCCCCTAAATTAGGAGTTGATTTGTGGTTATATTCTACATGATTAGATATGTTTGATATTTCTAGAGTCGGAAGGGCATAAAAGCTTGGAGCTCAATACATTATTTTCTGGGTGTTTTTCTGCTAGAGAGAATTAGAACAATTCCTCATCATCTTTTACTCACCGGTGGAGCTCAATACATTATTTTTTGGTTTGACAGTAAGGGGAGTCCCAGCTAGCTTATGTGCACCTCGACTATTCTCCTCTCGGTCCAATCAAAGACAAGTTATTCACTACGAACTAGGTGATGGTTCGAGAAGTTGTCAAGTTTTGAACTTAGGATGTATAGGATTACATTTCATTTTTGTTGCCATTGGAGCTACCCCTCGTGTTTGGAGCTCATTACTTAAATTCTATGATATGGCTGCGAAACATCTAAGTTTTCAAACAAAATTTATTTATTTTTATAACATCTAAGTTTTCAAACAAAATTTATTTATTTTTATAACCAGATATCCAAAAAGCTTCCACACACCTAAACTAATTCTGGAGCCTTGGAGATAACGATCGGGCATAATGATCAGCAGTACCAAGAGATTGCTGGCAAGGAGAATGGACCCCAAGACCTTAGGTGGGAGCTAAAGGCAATCACGTTGCCAAACCCCTTGGGGTTAAAATTTATTCAAATTAGACTCATGTTCAACTTGTTCTTGTCGTAATTAAAACCCACTGAGTGTACATTATAATAATTTGAACCGTTCTTGTAGGACCTGCAAAATAATGTTTCTACGTAAAAAATCAGCTTGATCAGGCTTTGATAGGTATGTCAAAAATTGAATTTTGGTTTAAAAAACAGACGGTCTGGATTCTGTCGATAGTTTTTAAGTTAAATTGTCCATGGACGTCCGTTTTTTAAACCAAAATTCAACTTTTGACATACCTATTGCTATCCAATTAAGCTGATTTTTTTTTTTTTTTGCGTAAATATTATATTTTACGAGTCCTACAAGATAAACGATTCATATTATTGCCATAATTGCGGTGAGTCCCACAATGGGTGGCACAAACATGGGATTTGCGCCAATTAGTAAAGAATATTATCTCTCTCTTTCTTTTTTTTTGGTCATGATGTGAGAGGATTGACTAGTCATTCAACAAGTTTAGATACATTTGAGAGGATTACTCATGGGGGTAAGAAAGGTCACCGGGGCAATAGGAATTTGAGAGGATTACTCGTGGGCTTATAGCTAGTGGGTTCAGTGAACTTCGTTCTTAACCAAATGGCTTCATCTTTGGGCTGGACTACGGCCCTATGAGTTCTTTATTACTGATACTCGGGCTGGGCCAGAGCCCAATAAGTTGTTTAGTACTATCGATTAGGACCTGTGGGTGGAAGAAAAAGGCATATATCACAAGCCCAACTAAACCTTTTTTTTTTGAACAGAATTAAAAAAAAAATATTAATGTTTGTAAACAAATTACAAAGATTAAAACTACCATAAACAAGAAGTATCAAGCTAAAACAAAAAGTTTAGTTGTAACCTGTGTATGTGACGCAAAATAGCATCCGTTTCAAATTTATTTGATGATCAACTTGATTCAATTATAGGATTCGATGCATCATTCATGCAAAAAATTAGGTTGTTTTACATCAATATTCGTCTCACTGAAGCATATTTTTTTTCAACAGAGAGATGAACAAAATCTAATCTTTCATTCCTCTCCGGATGGGTACCATTTGCCAAGCCTTATCCGAGAACTAATCAATTGATGTTTAAAATGGATGGTGAACACATCAATAAGAATGAATGGTTTAGATCGTTAAGGGGATTACGTGAGTCTCCTTTTGCGTCACATGGAGGAGGGTATTGCGAAGATCAGATAGACGCATCATGGACACATATCGCATAGACAAGTATATATTCTCTTGTCCGCATTTGCATGTAATTGCATGCAGTATTCATAAAAATTGAGGGTTGCTAGAATGTTCGCTTACATTTCTTCAGACACTTTTTGGAACTTGGCCATACTTAGAAAGAGACTATATCTGAATTCGAAAGATATCTCTAACTCTTTGTAACATTGTGCAAAATATCTGTGGATAAGATACAGAATACTCGTGCCAACCGTCATATAACAAAAATATTAGGATACAGGAAATTTTTTCCAGAAAACTTCTAGTTTTTTGAACCGTTCATTTTTCTTTATTGGACGTTTTCGAGAAAACTTTTCATGTATCCTAGCATCACTTTATTCCAGAGGCAGCTCCACCCTTGGGGTTGGGTTATCACTTGAACACCCTCAAGGAAAATTTTTGTTTAGAAATACATGTGAAAATTTTACTTTAGTTTAGTATAGCCGTTGTTAAACACCCTTATCACAAATATTTGAACACTCTGCTCAAAAATATTTGAAAACCTATCTCAACAAGTCATCCACAAATCAATTTTATGTAAATAACCAATTAAAGTCTAAAGTCTTCTTATATCAATGTACACTCTAAAGATTTTTATATTTTATAGGAGTAGTATTACATGTGATGTGTGTGTGTGTACGTGTGTTGGGGGTTGTTTGTTTGAATATTTATATTGTATGAAATACACCAATCCTGGTAATTCACAATAGATTCTTCAATACACCATTTTAAAACAAAATGCACACTCTTTACCACCAAAATTAGGAAAATCAAGAAACAAAAGTATTTATTGGATTGATATAATATGACTTCTCTCTGAGCAAAAATCGGCTCTCTATATAAAAAAAGAAGAAGAATATTTGTGCGAATCCATTCGAGACACAAATTTCTACAATAAATATTAGTGTATTTATCATTTGATTTAAATTTAGTTGACTCAATAGCATAGAATTCGCCAGAAAAACTTGTGACATCTCAAGTACTTTCATATCATTTGGCCCCATTATTCACATTAATATTCAAAAAATTTGTATGTATATACCAGTTAGTAGAGCTAATAGAGTTAAGTTAAATGTTGAATACCTTGTCCAAAATTTATGGAGCCGCCACTGCTCTATTTATAAATTAACAACAAAATATCAATCAACTTTTCATATACCCGTAACCCTATTATCGCTCTATTTATAAATTAACAACAAAATATCATTCTTGTATGCTAACACCACAATTTTTGGGGGACTTTCTTAATAGAAATGTTTTCCAACAAAATCTATTCAGAAAGACTCTTCATGTACCCTATCTATTCGTGTTTAGTTATTCATGTTATCGTGTTTGATGTCAACAATAGCCGATTGTAACCTGCTAACTTTGTGTAGGATTCGTGTCATGTTATCGTGTCTTTTTATAAATTTTTGTGTCGTGTCGTGTTCGTGCCAAACTCTCTCAACCCTAACCCGACCTGTTTAGTTTTTCATGTCGTGGCATATCGTGTATTGTGTCAGAAATAGCCAACCCTAACCTGGTAACTTTGTGTCGGTTCGTATCGTGTCAAAAATTCCCACCCTGAGTTTGCACCCCCTAGGTCCGCCCCTCCCGCCAGATCAGAGCTTATAAAAGATCTATCAACCGTTATCTAAATGAGCACAAATTAGTGTATTTGTTTTAAGCAATTGAAGGTGTTCATCAAATGGGTTCTCTAATGGCAGGTTGGAGCTCCCCTGTCCGTGATCCAAAAATTGGTTAGTTCAATTAGCCTCTCTGTTTTTCGTGTCGTACCGTAAATTGCTTGGTGGGTTTTTTATTTTTATTTTAATAGTTTAATTTTGCAGTGAAATTGGAGAGGAACAAGTCATTAACCAGGGAGGGAATTGATGCTTATTGGAGATCAAGAAAGAACGCAGGGGAAGAACAAGAATTAGCCATTTCTGAAGTTGAAATGAAGCGCAGTCAGGTTTGATCCCTATCCCAAAAATCAAAGTCAGTTCCTGGCCCCAGTACCACAAGCATCCAGTCCAGTCGGAATTGTTCATTTCGTAGAGCTCATCAAGTTCTTCAAGTACGAAAAAAATCAAGTTCGATTATAGGATACCTATCAATGATTTATCGAATCACCTATATCTTGAAACAAATGGGTCCAATTCAGTGTGCTCGTTGCATTTTTTTCAATTACCGTGATTTTTCTCTCTTAGAGAGCATGATGAGCTCAACCCAATGAACGATTCCGACTATTGTAGTAGTGAGCCCAGAATAGGCACACAAAAACTAAAAGCTGGACCGGACTGGGTGCTTGTAAAATTGCACAGGACCTGAGTCCACCACTTAGACCTCTTGGAATATAGCTGTCAAACGACACAGTAGTGTGTTACTATCATATCTGCATGGATTGGACAATTTTATGACTTATGTTAGATGGATTCAGTAATGGATGTGAGGTAGGTTACGTGAACACAAGTATTAGATTCGATCTAATTTTCATATTTAGGATATGGGAACAAGCCAAAATATTATTTGATACAATTCTATTTTCCAGCTTAAACTGAATTGTCTTGGTCTCTTAGACCTTCTCGTGCATATTATAGGAGTTTTATGCCTAGCTCGTGATATATTTAAGTTTAAAAAATATGTTTATTACGTTATCGTTCAACTACACACGGTTCAATGTAAATTCTATGCAAGTGTCGCTTGTTTGATAGGATACTTTACAAATTTTGGTACATTTTAAAGGGTCCACCTAATATAAATTTTGAGTCTTGTGATATGTGTGACAGGAAAGCATGCATAAGGAGTCACAAAGATCTCTACAGTTGGGCAAAGCCGAAGAGGGTGAGCTGGAAATGGAAACTCAAACAAGTCTGGAGGAATTTCTAAAGAAAACTGGATGGTATATATGCTTGAACCTAGCTTACCCTTTTGATCTCAAAGTTCAACGGGTTAAGTTTGACACTATCTCTCACACATTTTTTTCTTATCCAGGCGAGTCGAGACTCTCTGGATCTGGATTGTGCATTGGAATATTAAATTGTTTAGATTTTCTCAATAAGAGCTTATTGTTAAATCCGAACGACTGATGCAGCAATGGAAGATCCATATCTAGACTGTAGGGGTGTCCACGGATCGGTTCCGGATTTGATCCGAACTGATAGCAACGGATTTATGTTTTCAAGATCCGGAACCGATCCGTGGATGATATACGAATGGATCGGTTCAGTTCCATATTTGACGGATCGGTTCCGGATGGATTGGGTTGCGACAAATGGGCCTCTAACTTGGGGGCAAATTTAGGAAAATTTTCAATCATATTTCCAGCCCATTTTCCGGTCTAATTATTTTTCAAGCCTATTTTTTCAGTCGGAGAATCAATGTTGTAAACTTAAACCTCCACAACCCATCATATTTTTATAGCACAAAATTAACACCAACATCCTCCAAAATCCAAATCACACGCAAACAACAGCTTCCATAAGCAGCAACATCAACACTACACAAACTCAGTATCACTTTAACACAAAATCAGCATCACTTTAGGATTTAGGATTTGGTCCGACCCTAGTGGAGTTGTGGGTATTGGGTAAACATGAGTGACGTGTTGGAGTCTGGGGATACATGGTTACACTTTTTTTTTTTGGCAACGGGCAGTTCAGTTTTAACCGGAACCGAACCGACTCCGATCTGGAACCGTAAGATTGGCAGCCTCATCCATCCATACATACCTTGGGTAGATCAACGGATAGTTCGGATTGATCGGATTGGGCGGATCGTATGATCCGCTAGGCAGACTGATTTCTTCGGTCCAAAACTGGAACAGTAGAGGATATCTCTCTCTGTCTTTCTCTCTCTCTCTCTCTCTCTCATCAGCAGTCTCATTCACATATTACTTGTACGATGGAAATTTATCCTTCAATTAATTTGATTACTAAATTATTTGTCTTTTCTTTTTGTAATTGCTTTTTTCAATTGTATTTGTCTGTACTCAATAATTCTCGATAATTTTGATCTAATAAATTCTCTCTACATAACTCCATTTTTTGTTGTTCTCCCAATTGTGCAGGTGGAGCAGAACCAGCTCTGCATTCCTGAATGTACCTCCAGTAATTGCAGCAGATCATGACGTCCCTACTTACAAGTATGCTTCACAGTTCCACGTGGCAGGCTCCAATTCGCACTCCCAAGCTAGAATCACTACTACATGATATACTGACCAAACTCCTTTTGGTGTTTTTCAGAATTAATCCGAAAATACTAAAAGCCACACAATTATGTGTCCTGTAGATTTAGGAAAAGCCCAAAAGACACCAACTTGCTGTACATTCCTAGCTGAGCTCCAACTGCCTCTTCTTTGCAGTTTTGCTTTGCGGTCTGTGTGTAGTACGAAACAAGATCCTCTCATGAGTCTCATGTCGTTTTTCATATGATACAATATCAGTGCCACAAGAATAATGAACGAGCTGTTTTATGTTTTAGCTTCGATGCTTTCATAATTATTGCAAAAAAATCATGTCAATCGGATATTGGTATTTATTTGAACGAAATATATTGGTAACAAAAAAAATAAATACTCCCTTTGTTTTTATTTTAATAGTCTTGTTAGGTCTCCAATGTAATTTATAAATTGTTAAAAGTATTCAATCTATAAAGAAATTTTCATGAAATATTGATCTTATATGATAGGAGTAGTGTTCTAGTCCGGGAGTCCCGGATCTGGGACTCCATGTTCCCGATATTTTTTTTGACGATCCGAGCCGTCCAATGTGTTCAAAAGGTGTTTTCCAAGGCCCTCGCGAGAAATCTTCAAAAAAAAAATACCGGGAAGGGTTTGATCCAAGCAGTTTTCGCAAAAACTTTATATTTACAGTTTTTGCAAAAATATACTTGGATCAAGCCCTTCCCGGTATTTTTTTTTGAAGATTTCTTGCAAGGACCTTGGAAAACACCTTTTGAACACATTGGACGGCTCGGATTTCCCAAAAACAATGTTTAAAAGCATCAAAACACCGAAAAATGCTCCAGTCCGGAAATTCGGGATCCCGGACTGGATCACCGGTGTATATGATAGATCTCAATTAATTAGGTCTATTATACAAAGTTTTTAAAAATTTCAAAAATATTGTAGATTGAAAAATAAGAACAATTTAAAAATTACATTGAAAACTGAATCAGATCGTTAAAATGGAATGGAGGAAGTAATTTCGATAAGCCTTCGCCAATTTTTGATTGACCATATCGGTGAAAATGTGCAGCTCGAATTGTCGAATAAGATTATCATGGTGATATTTTGTGAACATGAGAGAATAACCTAATAATAGTGCAATTACTTACATGAAGTATTGGGTTATGTAAAAATTCGCTCATAATTGTAAGACTCTTAAAAATCAAAATTAAGCTTGTTCAACTCATTTGTCAGCTCTAATACGCAAACTCGAAATCTTTTTCATTTTCATTACTCAAAAAACTTGATCCACTCACTTAGATATAATATATTAATAATAGATACTGCTCAAGTGGGTGAGCTATAATAGTAATAAAATTTGCACACGCGTTTGTAAAATTTTTTGGTCATCAGATGATACATTTGTGTGATAAGCAAAAAAATATATATAAAAATTGTTCTAAGGTTCATTATAGCTTTTTATAACATCTCTAATCCACCTGATATTTCCATAACACCTCTAATCCATTTTTTTGAATTTTCTAAGGTGTAAGGTTCACTATCTATTTTTAATAGACAAATAAACTCTCACATTGATTTTTAAACATAATAAATCCTCACCGGATATTCACCGGAAAGTCATTGGCGCTGGAAGTCTAACGGGAAAGTTTACAAGCGACGGAAAGTTGCCGGAAATTGGACTTTGCCGGAAAAGTCATCGACGCCGGAGAGTTCGCCGGAAAAGTCACCGGCGTAGATAACCATATCTGGAGTCAAAAAAGGTGGCTATCTGGTGATTCTAGATATTGGCCTATTGCTATAGGGAATAGATTGGAAAAGTCGTTAGCGTAGATAACCACATCTTGTGAGCCCAGATAACTACATTTGGTAATTCAAGATAAGGGCCAGTTGCTATAAGGATCAAATTGAAAAAGTCATTGACGTAGATAACCACATCTTGTGAGCTTAGATAACCACATCTTGTAGATGACCACATTTTGTGATTCCAGATATGCTGCCAGTTGCTATAGGAATCTGATTGGAAAAGTCGCCGGTATAGATAACCACATCTTGCAGATAATCACATCTTGTGAGCCCAGATAATCACATCTTGTGATTATAGATATGAGGCCAGTCGCTATAAGAATCAAATTCGAAAAGCCATTAGCCTAGATAATCACATCTTGTGAGCCCAAATAACCACATCTTATAGATAACTACATCTGGTGATTCCAGATATGAGACCAGTTGCTATAAGGATCAGATTGGAAAAACCATCAGCCTAGATACCCAAATCTTGTGAGCCTAGATAACCATTTCTTGTAGATAACCACATATGTTGATTCTTGATATCGGGTGAGTTGTTATAGGGATCAAATTGAAAAAGTCATTGGCGCAGATAACCACATCTTATGAGCCCAGATAACCATATCTCGTAGATAACCACATCTGGTGATTAGGATGTAAATTTATCTTTATAAGGATCGATTGGAAAAAGTCCAAGACTGATAACTACTTCTTATAGATAACCACATATAGTGATTCTTGATATGGGGTAAGTTGTTATAGGATACACCCTAGGATTTTAGGGTAGGGTACCCTAGGATCTTAGGATATCTTAAGAAGTGAGGATATTCTTGTAATTGGTACACGTGAGTGGACTAGATGTGTCTGAATAATATTAGGTGGACTAAAAGTGTTAGGAAATAGTTATAATGGATCCAATATCAATTCTTCAATATATATATATATATATATATATATATATATATATATATATATATATATATTGTTCATTCGTGGGACTATGGTTATGAAATGATTAAGAAACAATCAATAGTGGTTTCCAAATTATTACAATTATTAATTTACTCCTGCCTAGAGAATCAACCCATGTTCCTATGTCATTATCTCTAAACATAGGCACGTCTAGATATAATTTCATATGATATTTGAGGCTATGATTGCATATATTTTTTTTATGATTACTTATTGGTCGATTGGAATCTTGAAAAGCCAAAAGGATTGATTTGGATGATTGGAACCCTATGAAGCCTAAAGAAGAAATGACCGCGAAATTTCGGCTCGCTTTTGGAGTTTTGGTTGACAAGCCAAAACACCTCTCTCAATTATGCAGTGTTTTATACTACTACATTTGCTTCCCTTCTCTCCCAAAAAAAAAAATTATGCGGTGCTGGGTTAACATTGTTTATTCGGTTATACGGATTTGGTACCAGAAATGGGTGAACTTCAATCACTACAGGGCCAGAAATTTAGGTTCAAATTGTCCCATCTCGACATCGTTAGATTCGGATTTAATCCAAACTCATAAATAATTTGAATCATTCATTGTTTAGATTAAAATCGGAGCGTTCATTTCTGAAATAGACGATCAAATAACCTCACTATGATCTTGTATTGAGGCACTCACTATAGGAACCTTAGACCCTGATTATACGAGTAAATTGATTCAGACACTTGGAGATGTCAAAAATTGTTTATTTGATTGTTTTGAGGTTGAAGTTAGCCGTAAATTGTGTCTAGATTCACTCCGACCGTCCAAATCTCGAATCATTCAAATATTAACAATGAAGACTGTTTACTTGTGTCCTTTCATAAGCACTCATTGTTTTAGTTTTGTTGATTTTCAAATTGATTTCGGGAAAGATTGAAAAATATAAATCTTAATGGGTGGGTGTGGCAGACTAGCATTGCTATTAGAAATAATTGATGAGATACAAGATGGTGTAGAAATTTTATATACATTTCAGAATCAATTGACAGTGAGTGAGGGGATGTTAAGAAATATTGTCTCACGTTGCTTGGGGAATGAATAAGTGATCATTTAATATAATGTTGAGACCTCTCCACTCATTGCCATTTGATTTTACGATGGATACAAAGTTTTCACATGGTATCAAAACGGGACCCATTCCACCCCATATTTAAAAAAAAAAATCACAATCCACACCCCACGATGATAGACCAGCAAAAGAGCTGCATTATGATAGGACCAAAAAAGTGGACCTCAAATGTGGCTGCACGAGGGTTAAGAAGTGAGGGGAATGTTAAGAAATATTGCCTTACGTTACTTGGGAAAGGAATGAGTGATCATTTAATATAATGTTGAGACCTTCCACTCATTGCCAATTAATTTTGAGATGAATACGAAGTTTTTACAGATGGGTCATACATGTGTAACATTATGAGCATGAGATGTATCATGTGAAGTGTGAAGTTCGTTATTTGTAGTAATAACTTTTGAGCTATGTGATTAGGTTACAGGTAAGCAAGTTAGCTAACACTACAACCCTTTCATTACAGGGAAGGTACTTGGGTTTTTCCTGTTGGGGGTAGGATTGCAGTGACAAATCTCCTCAGGCCTTAGCTTAGGCATTAATTGCCACACTCGGAATTTGAGAACTCTTTTATGCAACTTGAGTTAAAGAAAAGAAAAAGAAAAAGAAAAGAAAAAGAAAAGAATCAAATCTGACGAGAGAAAAAGAGATATGAATGGAAACAAAAGTTAAAAGGAATAGGATATGTCTGGTTGCTGGATCTCTGTGTAGCAATGGAAGCATACGGCTGGTCACGCCCGACCACCTACTTTATAATGTGTGGCTTATGTCTCATTGCTTTGTTTCCTTCTCATTATTTAACGCTAGCGGCTCGTTTGGATGGAGCCTTGATAAATGGGGCCTTATTTATGGGGGTGCCCATTTATACTACAAAATCATTGGCTGTAATATGGAATAGTTTATTTATAAGTGTAGGGTGTTATTTATCACCCCCTTCAGTGCAGGGGTAGTTATTTATTGACACCCTGCGGGGGCCCATATTTATGACCCTCTAATACCCCTTGAAAAATGACCATTGTACCCCTTTTAATACCCCATCCCAATACCCCTCCCAAGACAATCACATGTACTATGTTTTTTTTATTTATTATTATTTGAAAATGTACTAAAAAATTAGGAGTATTATTTACCCAAAAATAATAAAACATTAATTAGTTTTTATAATAAAATAATTATAAAACCCAAAAATCTCGTTAGTATACATTCTTTACCCAAAAATCTCGTTAGTTTTTTTGACATACTTTTTGAAAACTCCTAAAAGATGATCCGATTCAATAATTTTTATAATAAAAAGTATACATATAAATTAATTTTTATAATAAAACAATTAATATAAAAATTAAAACCCAAAAATCTCGTTAGTATACATTCTTTACCCAAAAATCTCGTTAGTTTTTTGACATACTTTTTGAAAACTCCTAAAAGATGATCTGATTTAATAATTTTTATAATAAAAAGTAAACATATAAATTAATTTTTATAATAAAACAATTAATATAAAAATTAAAACCCAAAATCTCGTTAGTATACATTCTTTACCCAAAAATCTCGTTAGTTTTTTGACATAGTTTTTGAAAACTCCTAAAAGATGATCCGATTCAATAATTTTTATAATAAAAAGTAAACATATAAATTAATTTTTATAATAAAACAATTAATATAAAAATTAATTACAATTAAATCTTATAGCTTAATTAGTTATTGAGTTTCAATAATAAATAAATTAATTATTAGATTTGTCTAATTAAAAAAACACATAACTAATACGAATATTCAAACAAGGGCAAAAAAGTCTTTTGACATTTTTTTACATCATCCACCCAAATTTAATACCCCTTCTCACAAAATCATCCAAACCAAGTACTACTTAATCCCCCCTCTATAAATGTCACATCACTGTGGGACCACCCTCCATATATATTACCCCCTACTATCTTATACTCCCTCCATATTTAATACCCCTAAAACTAATCCGGCATCCAATCGGGCCATAGAGGATAAATTCAAGAATCCATTGGGTAAACATTTTCCATATAAATAATATAATGGCAAACGCAGAATTAGTGTGGAATAAGGGTTTGAATCACGTGTACTTTTATATTCATAATAAGTTACTATATATTTTGTACGTGTATATCTCTACTTGTGAGGTCCGAAGAAGAGACAATATTATGTGCATGTGCGTAGTCAACAGTTAATTTATGCAACTTAAAAAATCATTGATAACTTGAATTTTTAGGAATTTTTACTCCACACGTGTAGAAATTTTAAGAAATTTGTTTAACTCAAGGGACTCGCAGGAGCCAATTCCATATAATTGTTTTTAATTAACTTAAAAATTAATATAATACGTGAGGATTCTTGGAATTTTGTAGGGGCTCGGGTCACCTTTGCACCCTCTTGGGCTCGGGTACATTCTCATACCAAAAACGAAACTCATACTGATTTCATTCGACTATCTGAACAATACAAGTATCCAGTTAATCTGACATCGATAGTCTTAGTTGATTCACTCCTCTTGTGACAACTAATGTCCGATTAAAGGTATCAAATAATGCCAATGCCCAATTAACTTCATATTTTGTTGATAGAAGAGAAGTTGCGTTTGGTTTATTGGAATGAAATGGAATGGGAATGGAAAGAGAGGAATAACCATTCCTTTCCCGCTTTTGGTTATGCTTAGGAATGAGTTCCAAAATTGCACTAGCGATAGTAAATTTGGAGTGGTAATAGTGAAATTGGAGTGAAAATAGTAAATTTTGGAGTGGCAATAGTGGAAAATGGTGTGGTGGTATCAATTTGGTGTGACATCAATGATTTGAGGAATGGAAAGATGATTCCTTACTTTTTCTAATGGAATGATTATTTCTTCATTTGAGGGAATGAAATTTTCATTTAAACTGACGATTTCGTAGTTTTTTGATAAATCAAACATAGGCATAAATTTTCATTGGAATTGAATGCATTTCATTGGAATGGACATTCAATTCCAATGTCAATTCCATCCAATTAAACAATGGCTTGCCTCTATTTTTCACACTTGATAAACTCAATGACTCCAATCATTCTTTTGAGGTTGAGATGGACCCACATTTCAGTGGCGGCAGAATTCAAGGGGTTTGTTTGGGAAAAAATAATTTTATTTATCTTTATTTAATATTTTTTCTATTTGTTAATTTTGGGGTTATTTTTTGTGAATAATTGGTTTGTCTCAACAAGAGTAATTTAAAAATTACAAAATTATTATCAAAATTTTAAGAAAGTTCACTAAAGAGAAAAAAAAAAACCAAATTTTAGTGAATTATTGAATTATTTTTTTATTCACAAAAATGTTAGTTCGGTTAATATTTTTTTACACTTCTTTCGTCGAGAGAAACCAATAATGAATCGACACAAAATTAGTAAATGCAATAAATTATTGAATAAAGACAAAACCAAAACAACCCTAGGTCCTATTCCATGGACAAAATGAGGTGAAGTACATATGTAAGTGAGGTAATAAAAATACAAGTTTTTCTTGCTCTTCGAAATATAGAGAAGCACAAAATGCTGGTTCCAACAGAATTCACTTCCTGTTCATACAAAAAGAAAAGATAGAAAAAACCACAGAATTCACTTCCAATGACCCATCAATTATCGCATTATAATACATGCCCAACTCATGTTAAAGATACTAATAGTTTGTGTAGAATTTCAAATAATAAGATTCATACAGAAGGTAAGAAATCACATAATAGTACAATTTACACGAGAAAATACTAAGAAGAATATGGAAAACCAAAAACATCAGACATAGATTATGATACCATGGCACTATGGCTTATAGCTGCTTTCACTTTCTTGAATAGTACTACTACAAAATTGTTCGAATTCTACGACAATTGGGCACTGATTTATTCTTTATCGAGGAAGCTCGCCGGAGATTTATTCCTCTTTAGCTAGAGAATATGTCAGTTATGAGAGATTTTTTTGTTAAACCCTCAAAAGATAATTGAGATAACTCAAACGGAAGGTCCCAGAACGATTGTATTATGAAAAAGAAACTCTCAATCATACCTTATGTTGGGATAATCAAGTTGCAACATTGAAATCACTAATTATTTCTCTGACCGCTAGGTAAATAGCCACAATTAAATGGGACCGTATTCAGGGGCAACTCCACCCTATGAATATTCATAAATAGGGGGGTCAACCAACCCCACGGGGAATAAAATTACTTCCAATTATACCATTTTTTTTAAATATTCATAAATGAATCCCCTAATTTTGGTGGTGACACTACTAGATAACTCCTAAAAGTTTATAAAAGTTGCTTCTTTATATGCTTTGTTTGAATCCTTGTCAATCATTTTGTTCTTTTGACATGGTGAGATTTATCTTTTTTGTCAGGTTGAGCTTTAAATGTGATTTTTATTGGAACAAGATTTTTAGTTGTCATTACTGTGACGTTTTTCTTTAATTTATGATTGATAAAAATATTTGAGATTTATGAGTGACCCCATGCATCTGAACTCTTAGAATCGCCACTGACCGTATTATAGTAATCAATCGTGCATGCATGCATATTTTTTTTTAGTGACAACATACATGCATTGTTCAATCACTCAATTATTACTAGAGAATGAATGTGTAATTCATCTTCCACTGAATGTAGAACAATTTCAAATCACTTAACCAAAAAAGAGTACCATAAGAAATGGAAATCTGCATTTCTTTTCTTAGTAGAAAAAAAATTGGAGGGTTGGATTCAGTGTGCTCAAATTGGTAAATAAGGGACTAAGGCTTTTTTTCGGAACCCAAAGAAAAGAATAGAAAGGAAAGGAAAATAATTTTTTTTCTTTTTCCTTTGGTTGGTTTGAGAGGAAAAGAGTAGAAAAATAACTAATAAATTATTTTAACTAAAAAAGTTTCTCCCAACTTTCCTCAGTCTTTTTTTCATTTTTTCTTCCTTTTATTTTTCTTTCTTTTCACTGGCTACCAAACTGAGCCTAAAGTGACATTGATGTAAACACAGGTTGGAGATTCTCTGTTGCCAAATTTCTCTGTGCCACTGTTGCAAGGAGTTTTGAACCGTTGGATTGCGAGTTTCATTTTTATGTCTTAAAAATTTGTTGTGATTCAACGACCAAAAACCTCTTATAGGAACAAGGGAATTTTGCAACAAAAGATCTAGTTCCGTAAACGCGGTTATAGATCCTCTGTTACAAAATCTCCCAATGCCTCTGTTGCAAATCTCCCTATGCCTATGTCGCAAGAAGTTTTAAACCATTGGATTGTTGGTTTTATTTTTATGTTTTAGAAATTTGTATCTGATCCGATGGCCAACAACCCTTTAGGACTTTTCTGATTAAAAATCTCATCACATATCTGCAGACTGCAATTGTCTGTATATATAGACTCGCAAAACAGAGTAGAAGGGGGGAGAGGCGGCTGAGGTCAGAGGGAGGCGGAGGAGGTGGGAAAACTCTCTGACTCAGGTGGAATTCTAGAGAGAGAGAGAGAGAGAGAGAGAGAGTGAGAACACCCAAGTAGAAATGGGGGTAGAATATCAGCTAAAGAACAATCACTACGGTGTTAAAGGAGAAGAAGGGCAGTTTGAGTCTGCTGCTCCTTTGATACTTGGCCTCCAACCGTCTGCCCTTGTCGACCACGTGGCCAAGGTCGATTGGTCCCTTCTCTCTCAAATTTCCGGCGAGTCTGGCGGCTCCTTCCCCGTAAGTCTCTCTCTCTCGTGTCCCTCGCAACATATACATACAGATAGATATGCATATATTTATTTGTATGTGCGTGTCTGACTTGAATTATGCTAATAATCTCTGGCGATTGCAAATGGGTTTCGATGAATTGGCGATGATGTGCTCAGCTTTGATGCTCGTAAGTACTAGATTTGGGTTTGCGATTATGTTCTAATCCCATGTTGCTTTTCAATCATCAGACATTAGATTTTTGGGCGTTCATGTGTGTGTGTTCAAATCAAGTTGTTTCTTCGTTTTGATAAATCTGTACTTAATTTTTTAGAGGATTTTGTAGGGATTGCTCTGAATTGAGTTCTTCAAATTCTAATTTATATGTGCTATATGCACATGCCCAAAATAGATGTATGCGTTGCAGAAAGGAAAATGATCCATTTTTCTCGGTCTTGATAGATGGTATGAGGTGTATTGATTGATGTGGAAATGGCAATGGTACCTTTTGGATGGCAAGAAAGGGTGGAGAAAAGAAAAGATAATAAGAGAGAACTCTTTCACTTATTTGGATAGCTAGAAATGGTGAGAAATGAAGAAAAAGATGGAATCTTTAGTTGTTTATTTGGTTTCTCGCCGAATCTTGTAATTTTTTGTGAGATTTGGTGAGAAACCATAACCCTTTTCTTTTCGCTTCCTTCCTCTCAATTCAAAGTGCCTGTTACACCCTTATGGTCAGTGGGATTCTGTTGCTAGGAGAAATGGAATAAATGGTTAGTATGACTAAGAAAAGCGTGAATGCTTATTTTTAGCTTGAGAGGGTTTTGGCTAATGAACATTATACAGTTGTTGGCAGTGGACATAGAAAGACACTGAAGGTTTAAGTATGCCTGCATCTAATGACGAGTTTATTGGATGATCACGTGTTGTTTGCTTTGTTTATTTAAATTTTTTGTTTTCTGGATTTATTCTAAAATTACTAGAATTGGTCTATTGTTCTCTTGTCAAGTATTTTTGTGATACATACAATAGCGAGGAAATGAAGATAATATCAACTGAAGGTTGTAACTGTTTTTTTAGGTTTGCTGATAAGAATGCAACTATATTAGTAAATTGTGAGTTCTGTAAAATAGTAACTTGATTCTATTTATCCGATATAGGTTGAAATCGAAGAGCTTGAGCATATATTGAGTGAAGTGAAAACCCATATGCTATCTTCCACTATTGATCCAACTTCTTCAAAGACAATAGCTGGAGGCAGTGTTGCTAATACTATTAGAGGCCTGAGTTCTGGCTTTGGGCTCTCTTGTGGTATAATTGGGGCCTGTGGAGATGATGAGCAAGGAAAATTGTTTGTTCGTAATATGAGCTTTTATGGAGTGAACCTCTCCAGACTAAGGAGGAAGAAAGAATCTACTGCTCAGGTGAGCTTCATATGGTTCCAAGAATGGGCTCGTTCTTACTACATTCATTCATTAAGCTTTTGGGATGATTGGTGCTCAAATTGCTGGTATGGCACAGTGTGTTTGCCTTGTGGATGAGTTGGGTAATCGTACAATGCGACCCTGCCTCTCAAATGCTGCTAAGATTCAGGTGCATACTCTTTTAGTATATACTTTGTGATTATTAAGTAAATGGAGATTTTGTATTGGGATGGGAGTACATTCTTTTTAACTATATTTTCCTTTGTCAGGCTGACGAACTACTGAGAGCGGATTTTGCAGGTTCCAAGGTAATGCACCTCAGTATAAGTCTAGATTTGTGTTGGTTTTTCCGTTTTTGCCTGAATTCCGAAAACCAAAGTTTTCGTAAGCATATTTTTCTTTTTTAACTGTGTTTGCTCCTCTTTCTTCGTCAAGTTGTGGAAAGTGAATCACTTGTAATGCCGATAAAAGAAAGTTAATTACTTGTAATCTAGTACTAGACTAAATTTTGTCCAAGGCAGTATCTTGTGATAAAAAAAAAGTTAATTACTTGTAATCTAATACTAGACAAAATTTGTCCAAGGCTACCATCTTGTGATTCATGTCGTTTGTTTCGCAAATCCAATTTCCTACCACACAATACCAATGGGTTTGTCAGGTGCTCAATTAGTAGGTGACTAGGCGTGATGCCTGAGTTCGAGTCTTTAACTTTGCATTGCATCCCCTTGCCTTTCCCGTCTTGTGAGTGACCAAAAAAAAAGTCCTACCAAGATGCTCCTTGTATTCATTGGAAACATGAGATTTTGTACATTCCATAAATTTGGTCAGCGTACTTATTAGCTTTGGCCTCCATCTTCTGAAAGATACCCCTCAGAGTCTCCAGCTTATTTGCTTCCTCTTATGTTTACAGTGGTTGGTAATGAGATATGCAATATCCAATTTGGAAATCATGCATGCAGCTATTCGAATTGCCAAACAGGAGGGCCTTCTAATCTCACTTGATTTGGCCAGTTTTGAGGTAATAATTTCTGTGAATGCTTCTTGTTTTCACACGACACTCCACTTTGGTTTCTGGTAATTATTTAAATATGGATTTATTTCATTTGGCGTCCGCTTAATCATTTGGTTTTAAAGTTGTATTATCGAAAGTTGTTACCAGATGGTTCGGAAGTTTAGATTGCCTCTCCTACAGCTGCTGGAGTCGGGGAATATAGACCTCTGCTTTGCCAATGAGGACGAAGCAACAGAGCTGCTAAGGTGACTGTCAGCTGTTTCCTTTGCATACCATGCAACAGATTTAATGGAGAAAAATGAGAGTTCCATTCAAAATTGAGCTAAACTGGCCAAGTTTTGGAACATTTGTGATTACTATTTGTCAAAACTATAAAGAAATCTTGTACTTGTTTCTTAAAACTGAGCCAACCGAAATTGCCTTGTGCCAAGTTAATAATTTTCAATTTCTCTTCTTACGATTCTAGGGGTGAGGAAGTTGCCAATCCGGAGGCAGCTCTTGAATTTTTGGGAAAATACTGCCAGTGGACTGTTGTGACATTAGGCCCTAATGGATGCATTGTGAAACACGGAAAAGAGGTCAGTGATACTTCTAAAACATAGTGAATTTGCACTTGTTATTTCTCCTTTGAAGTACTTTAGCTGAACATAACCCATCTCTATTCTTGTTTAACAGTCTGCATTTTTAACATTCATTCCATCCCTCAGAGCTGAGAGATTCTCAAATTAATGTGTTCTGTCTTATTGATTTTTTTTCTAGTACATGGAAGAAACCTAATCTAATCTAACCTAGAAGATGGAGAATGGAATACCAGGATGAGAATTGAACCGAGTACCTAATCCTGATAAAAGTGAAAGCCTGATCACTTGGCTATTCCTTCGTTCTCCGCCCTTGTTGATTTAACTGCAGTAAGCAAGTGCAAGTTGGTAGCCAAAAAAGGATGAGATAAGAAAAGCAGAAGGATTAATCCTATACCAGTTGTTATCAAGGATATTTTTGCTTCCCCCATACCCCTTGTTACTTGTACATCAAATTTCTTCTGTTGCCTGCCTAACGAATGAGATTTCGCTATCTCTTCAGACTGTTCGGGTTCCGGCCATTGGGGAGTCGAAGGCAATTGATGCCACTGGAGCAGGGGACCTGTTTGCCAGTGGATTTTTGTATGGATTGGTAAACGGGCTGTCGCTAGAAGAATGCTGCAAGGTGGGCTCGTGCAGTGGTGGCTCTGTTATTCGGGCTCTTGGGGGTGAGGTGACACCAGAGAACTGGCAATGGATGTACAAGCAAATGCAGACCAAAGGCCTAACTATACCCAGCAGTGGCAAATGAGTACCGAGGTTCTGGGGTGCTGTTGCCATTGTTTCATGAGACAATGTCATTTGTTTACCATGTTAGGTGATTTTTGATTATTAACCAGGAGATAAATAATCTCATGGAATGAGTTCTCTCTCCTGACTAGGGAGTACCATTGTTACATTCCCTAAGGTACTTGATATTACATGTTCTGACTCCAATTGCACCATGTTGAACCAACTCCAAACCAATTGGAAAAAGAGGTTGCTCAGTCATACACATGTTTTGGAGGTTATAATTAATCGATGTGGAACAAATTCTAACATTTTTTCTCATTTGCAACTCTTGACCTGTAAGTGGAAAGGTAAATAATTGATCCAAAACGTGGTATCACAATGAAACAAGGTGTAAGGCACGAGCAACATGACAATCAGTGAGGCAGGGCTGCCGGAAACTTCCGAAAATCTGTCTTGGAGAACTAATTGATAACCAGTTTCAACCCTGTTCATAACCAGTTTCAACCCTGTTCTCTTCCTACCGCTTGTTGACGACGGAATGCATTGCCAATTACCAAATTGTAAAAGCTATTCCGTTCATAATTTGATTTTTTTTTTCACCAAATTGTAGAACTATTTGAGATCTTTAATTTGGTGTGTATAAACTCATAAAATCATATATGGAAGTACTTTATTTTTTATCTTAAAATTAATCGTCTTTTCGTAATAGACTATCATAATGAGACAGATGGAGCAAAACTCTTGCTTACCAACCCTGTTGGGTCTTTAGTAACAGAGTTAGGATTTGAAATTAGAGGTGGCACCCAAAAGGATCAATATACTTTCATCATCCCGAAAAGATGTCTAATGAGAACTTATTATAAGGAATACGGCATGCATATGGTTGGAACTTGGAAGGAAGGGAGTGTTGAGGTTGAGTTTACCGGTACTTTCAGTATTCTTGAACTAGAAGTTGTCAAATCATCAAGTCATCCTCCTCAAACATCAACTGATTTGATAATTAGTTCAAAAAGACCGAAAATAGCGTAGTGGAAACTCCTCCGAAAACCAAAAATACAAGTGTTTAAGATTAATCATATATCCTAGAAAATACATGTATTAATAGGCAATGCCGAAAGCTATACATAGCCCATGTGGAAAAAAAATTATATGTAAAATTTTAGCCCATCTTATTTTGTGTGTAGCCCAACCCATTATGATCTTTGGCCCAAACACAGCCCAACCTAAACTCTTCTTTGGGAAAAAGAAAAATTCGAAAATCAGCCCATTAGACTGTTATTAAAGTTTAAAAAATATATTAAATTGTGCAAAAAGTGCATAAGAATGTGCAAAAATATATAGAAAATTGAAAAAGTACATTGGGATGTGTATGTTTTTTGCCTTGCTCTTTCTTTATTGTCAGCCTAGCTGGCTAGCAATAGAAGGACCCTTGAAAAGAAATCAGATAGACGTTTTCTACTTTCTCGCCCTACGATGAAAGTATATTGATAAGGGGTACGACATATGGATGGAACTTGGAAGGAAGGGAGTGTTGAGGTTGAGTTTACCAGTACTTTCAGTAAGTATTCTTGGACTAGAAGTTGTTTAATCATCAAGTCGTCATCCTTAAACATTAGCTGATTTGATAATTAGTCCAAAAATACTCGAAAATAGCATAGTGGAAACTCCCTTGAAAACCAAGAAATATTTAAGATTAATCATATATCCTAGAAAATACATGTATTCATAGGCAATGGCGGAACATAGATGGGGCTATGGTGGGCCATATATAGCCCATGCGGAAAAAAAATTATATGTAAAATTTTAGCCCATCTCAATTTTTGTGTAGTCCAATCCATTTTAACAACATAGTCCAACCTAACCTCTTCTTGTGAAAAAAGTAAAATTCCAAAATCAATTCAGTGGGCTTTCGTTAAGATTTAAAAATATATTGGAATATGCGAAAAGTGCATAGCAATATGTGAAAGTATATAAAAAAGTTGAAAAGTACACTGGGATGTATATTTTTTTGTCTTGTTCTTGCTTTATTATCAGTTAAGCAGATTGTCAATAGAAGGACCCTTGAAAAGAAAACGTACACTGGGATGTATATTTTTTTGTCTTGTTCTTGCTTTATTATCAGCTAAGCAGGTTGTCAATAGAAGGACCCTTGAAAAGAAAACAGATAGACCCCCCGGGGCGATTATTGTGCTCAGCTTCAATAGTAAAAAAAAGTTTTATTTTTTAATTTTTCGTTTATGTATTTTTGAACATTTACGTATCTATGTACAAATTTGAGCCAGCTTAGGATAAATTGGATTCCTTGTTAATCATCCCTCAACAATAATAGTAAAAAAAATAGCCATGCATAAAAATTGGTGGGAAGTTGTGAATCAAAGAAATGATTTTTTAGTGGAAGGTTGAGACCTGAGGGTGGCCCGAGCCAAGGGCGGAGCTAAGCTTGGACTGAGGTGGGCTACAGCCCAGGTGGGCTTACAAAAAACCAAAAATAAAAATAAAATTATAGAGTAAAATTTAGACCCAACAAGTTTTAGACCACCCCAAAATGTGTGAGAGAGAGAGGGGGAGAGAGAGGGGACTTGAAGTACACATGTCACATTTTAAGTTGACAGAGATACCATATCAGCATATTTAACGGCCCAAAACATCCAAGTCAGCATATCCCATTAGATATTTAACATATTGAGACAGAAGGAGTTATTTTGATAACGGAATGAAAGTTTAGGAGTAAAATTGAGTTTTTTGAAAGTTTGGGAGGCGATGAGACATTTGGTGTAAAGTTTGGGGGGCATTTTGAATTTTCCCTATCAGAAACCCAATCTCAGACCAATGTAATAGAGGGGTTAATGAAGGACTAAGCCTCGGAATCATGTTCAAATGTTGCAAAATAGCGTTGACTGATCTTGCCGTGAAAAGAAAAAGAGAGATCTGAATGGGAAAGAAATGAAGATCACAAAACTAATGTTCTGAATACCGTACCTCCCTGGGTACCTGTTTTCTCACTGATGTGGTACTTACCGATACTAGATACATACTCGGTACCGTTTTAGATTTAGCGCTATTACCATTATGAAATCAGTTTTCAAAAGTACTTTTGAGAAACTTGCTTTACAGTAATTGTTAGTAATATAAACGCCCATTTTTGGATCACCAACTGAAGTTTTTAGCTTATAGTCATATGGCAAATTTTGAAAAAAAATTGAATCAATGAGTAAATCAGAGACCTATAAAAATAGACATAATTCCTCCTGTTTTGTAACTTGCACATGCTACCAATCAATACAATGAGTCATTGAACAGGGACAGATCCAGAAATTCATCCGAAGTGGAGGACCTTATAAATTATAAGCGTTGAATTTTTTCTTAGTCACTGATCTTGCTAAATTAAGACATTCATTCTGGGCTATAAGTTCGTAATGCATACTTTTTATAAAAAAATATCAAAAAATAAGCACACAATCTTAGACAAACTTTCAGCGTATGGTTTACCTTGACATTGACAACTCTTTAGAATGATCAAGATGGTTTTACTGATGACTTTTTAGAAAATATTTTTCATAATAGATGACAAGTGTTACCAACAGTACTCATGTTAGGCTGTTACCAAGCCTATAATAGATGATCAGTTTTACCAACACTCGTGTTAGGCTGTTTAGATGCAGAGATGGAGCCAGGATTTTATATTCCGGGGGGCCGCAACATGAATAGCAAGATTTTAAAAATTCAAGTTTTAATATCTAAAACAATTAGTAAATGTTTAAATAGTACCCAATGCAAAATACAATATCTAATACATACTCTTAACCAACCAAAAACAACTAAAAAGTAAAAAAATAGAAGTATTTCAATGGAGTTTTCACTACGGTACATTTGGTATTTTCAGCATTTTTGGACTACATACATTAACTAATTTGACAACTTGTAGTTTCAAAACATTCAGCCCTAATGTTCTTGCAAGTCCAACAGATTTTCGAAACATTAAATCTTTTCTGTGCCTCCACTTGCCAAACTCCTCATATTCAGAGTTTAAAGAAGAATTGTTCTTGTTACTCTGGACAGCCTTTGAACGTCTCCGGGTGTTGAGTTCTGTTTGTGCTGAATGCCAAAGAGAAACAAAAATACGAAATCTAGTTCTTTTGAGATACTTAGCAGTTAGGTTAACGAGACGAGAGCGTTCATTGTATCGCCATTAATTTCAAACCTCTTGAACCTAGAGACCCTTAACCTTCAAGTTTGGGGGTATTCCAACTTCATTCAGTTGTCTCCTGATATTTTTAAGACGGTTAAGTTGAGGAATCTTTATAGTAAATATGGCATATTCAAATATCAATTTTGTTTTGAAGAAGCAGCGAGAATCGGTTTTGATCATTCCTCCAAGTTTGATAGCCTACAGACCTTGCATCAACTATGTGCTTGTGAGGATTGCCGAAGTTTCTTGGTGAGGACTCCCAATCTTAATTAGGAAGCTCGGGCTTAAACAAAATGAAAAGTTAGGTGATGGTAGTTTCATGTCGCTTGACCTGGAGTTCTTAGAATGCCTTGAGACGCTTAATATTACTGGTGTCATTCCTACGGAATGCCAGAAACTTCCTTTGACCGTTAAGCGACTAACTTTGGTTGCGATGTTCTTAAAGTGGGAGGAGATGTCAATCCACCAAAAGCTGCCGAGCCTTGAGGTTCTCAAACTCGAATGCAATACCTGTAACGGACCAGTTTGGGAAACAAGTGGAGAGGGGTTCTCCCAACTCAAGTACTTGAGTTTTGACGAAATGGATGATTTCAAGGAGTGGAATGCTTCTGAAGATCAATTTCTGAGTTTTGAGGTTTTAGTGCTTGAAAATTGCAGAAAACTGGAGCGGATCCCCATTGGTTTTGCTGATCTAATTAAATGAGCTTCGTGAAATTAGGTTACTGTTGTGCAGTTGGTCTCTTGAGAAATCGGCTAGGGAGATTCAAGAAGAGTAGAGAAATAAAAAAGGAGATGATGATTGCCTAAATCTCATTGCCAAATCTAATGGCTGGGTATGGAATGACGACACAAATAAATTCTCCTGGCGTTTTGAATAAACCAGGTTTTAATTGATTTCAGTTTCTTGAAGTTAGTCCTTATGTAGACCCTAAGAAAAATTTGAGTCTATTTTTCTCTCCATTGAAACTTATCCTAGTTTGTTATATGTTTTTTACAAGAGCCTCAGCAAAACGTAGCAGTAAGAGAACAATGGCCCATGGTTGAAGACAAGTTTTTCTTTATCTTGGTTGTAATTTGCAGTTATGTGAGCGTGGATATTGTGTAATATGAATTTTGGGGATGTTATGCATTTACATATGCAATCTGACAGATTATCAATATTTACCAATGAGAATCATTCAATGATTTTTGGTCATAATTTTTACTATTTTTCAATTTTTTTGCTTCCCCTATGTTTTAATAGTGGTAGTTCTTTTTGAATTCAAGATGCAGTTTCTCTCTAATTTTGTGACGAAGCGGAATTCGCAAGAAACTAATTGCGTACTAGTTCAAACGAAAATATGGATCGAATCCACGAGGTTCTTGAATCCACAAGAAAAAAGAAAAATAACTCTGAATTATATTTGATTAAAAGCTGAAAGCTGAATAATAATAGAGGTTACATGCCATTTTATAGGGAAAACTAGCAAACCCTAACAAAAACTTACCAAAAAATAAAGTATCCCAAAAATTGGGGAAACTTCCAAAATTGAAAACTAGAAAAAAATAAGGAATTCCTGTAGACACCCCAATTTTAATCCAAGTGTTCCTTCATTATCACCTCTTGATCGAGTCACCCCTGTTTGTCGCTCAAAAATCTGACTAAGTATGGAAAATTAACTTTTTTGGGAAGATCAAATTTGGCCAATAAAAAGTCCCGGTAATTGTTCCTTGGATTTTTCTAATCAAAATGATATAATCGGAAGTTATTTTTTAGCAAGGCAAAGTCATCTTTCGCCCATTTTTTCGGAGAAAAATGTGCCCGTTTTTTATTTTGTACTAAAAGGGGGGGGGGGGATGAGATTTTGATTGGATTGAGATATTAAAATTCTGACAATGCCATTGTTTCCGAAAGGGGGGTACTTCCTTATTTTCATAAATAAAGTAAAGTAAAGAAAACTCAAAAATCTTTACTTAAATTTGGTTTATGAAAATAAGCCCCCAATGATGAAAGAAATGTTCAGTGGCACCTTGGGACAGCTTGGAACAGCCATCTTAGATTTCAGAAGTTTTGGACAAAAAATCCCTAACCGTGTGGCTCACCCCCATAACCGTACGGTGCACCTTACCACACCTCAACCGTACGGTGCTAGAGGTTTACCCTCTCAGCCGTACGGCCATGTCTCAAGAAATATTCGTTTCGTGGCAGCAGAAGCATCTCATCATTTTTGTGGCAGATATTCGCATTCATTTTATTCCGTTTCCCATCTATAAATAACCTCCTCCTCTCCCATTCTCAACACACAGTAGCACCTCCCCACTCCGGCGACACGCTGAAAAAATTCCCCGGTCATTTTCCGTTCGATATTCCGTCCAAACTTCCCTGGAAACTTTGAGCCCATTCCATTTCTTTCGTTCAAATCCCTCTTCAAGACCCACTAGTTCGTATCGAATCCGTTTCCAAGGAGTTCAAACCCAGAATTTCTGAAGCTTTTGGACTGTTCAAAGTTCTCGCAAAGGTACAGCTGTACTTCTAAAAACTGGGTTCAAAACCTTGGTTGTTTGAGGGGATCCGCTCGGGTCGAGGATGGTTCCAGTAATCATTCCTAAGCTCGGGTGGCTATGTTTTTACTAAAATCAAATCTCTTGAATCCGTATCGGGCGATATTTTCGGTTATCGCAAGGTACGGTTCTTGCGAGGAGATACACTTCATTTACTACTTTCTTTCAGTATAAAAACATTTCAACAGAAGTTATTTTTATCAGAAAAAAAATTAGTTTTTACAAATAAAACCAAGCTCCTGTTGAGAAAACAAATTTTTGAGAAATCCTTCAAAAAGTTAACCGTACGGCGTATATGAGTGAACCATACGGCACACTTATGTTAGCCATGCGGCTAACCTTTTTCAATATAAAAATTCCTCTGTTTTTCCTCTGTTTAGGCTTTGTTTTTTTCGATTTTCTGCAATTTATTTATTACATTTTTTTTCCTTCTACTTTTCTATTATTGCTATAAAGTCCTTTTGTTTAATTTTATTTCCGTTATGATTCTATTTAATTTCTTTATTTACTTGTTTATTTATCAGAGTTTTCAATAAAATGTTTTCTAAAAATCCCACAAAAATTTAGTAGAGACCGGGAATTTCCCGGGCGAGCGGGGTGCTTTTCAACAAAACCTTCCCCGTTCGTAACCTGGTTTCCGAATCCAAGAATCTTTTCGCAGATCAAACCTTTTCTAAAACGGCACAAGAGTCATTAATTACTTTCAACGGTTTCTCGGGTACCAACATCACTTTCTAAGTAAATCCCGGGTGGCGACTCATTTTCCATCAACTTTCTATTTTTAAACCAAAGAGCCGTGTGGATCCGACCGTCCACAATTCCCAACTGGAAACAACGAAAACGGAATTACACGCTAAGAGTAATTCGTAATCTAATTATTACCTAAAATAGAAAAATTACTAAATTGAAGGGCTAAACGAATGAATTTGGCCGAAATCCACCATCAGTCACAATTAGGGTGGTGAGTCTTGATCGCAGCGCGATTTTGTTTCATCCCACCAAGTTTGGGTCTATTCCGGGCTCGTCAATAAATTGCCGAAATTGAAAATTTTCAATTAGAAGTTGTTTGGGCCTCTTAGGCTTTAATCGGTCCAATTGATTATAGAATGGGGCCGCTACTTGTTCTGCATCAATTTGTTTCATCTTTTTGTAAGTCAGTTCCTAAGAAGTTTTGAGCTAGACTTTGGATGCTAATCATATTACTTTTGATGCTAATCATATTACTTTATTCAATCTATAATAATTTTTTCGATTTTAAAGATTTTTCTTAATAAAACTAAGTAAAATTTATGAAATAAGATATATATTGCATATATCATTCATTATAGTTTAAAAATAGGGAGAGTAGCTATAAGATCCACTATAGCTATTACCTAACACTTGTAGTCCACATAACTTTTCTCTAGCATATCCAGTCCACTCACACATCTAAAATACGACAATACCCATCAGACTCAAACTTCTCCCCCTATTGCAGTGAAGCCGCAAAAGAGGCGAAGCCTTTTTTCACTAGAGACACGACCGACTGTTCTGGCCGTCTTCCATCAACGGCGGCGAATGGCGGTGGTGATGATGGTGGGTAACTTGGGGATACCGGCGCCGGCGACCGGCGAAGCCATGGCACCTGCGAGAAGGAGCGGCAGTCGGAGTCTGGACAGATGAAAAGGGTTTCGATTGAGGTCCATGGCGGGATCGTAATTGTTGGCCGTTGAGCTCCGACCATCTTCGCCATCTCTCTCTCTCTCTCTCTCTCTCTCTCTCTCTCTTTCTCTCTCTGCCTCCTTCCTCTCTCTCTCTCTCTAGATATGCAAGGGATTCTGCTCGTTAATTTGGTTTTCCAACTGGGTTCTCTAAAAAGGGGTTCTTGTTCCTGCTTTTTTCTGGAAATGAATATATGTATATACAATGGATTGTATGTATGTATGTGTGAATGCATGTAAGTGATTAAGGGTCATCATCAGGCCGGGCCGGCCCACGAACTTCCTGCCCAAGCCCGCTCGCGGGCCGGGCTTAGCGGGATTTTTCTTTTTATTGGGCCGGGCGAGCTGGGCTATCTCTCAAAAGATGAAGCCCAAGCCCAGCCCACGGGCTTATCCTAGTCTGGCTAGCGGCCGGGCCGGGCCGGGCTAATTAGGTGGGCGGACTCTCTCTCAAAATGTTTATTGCCTAAGCTCTCGGTTTGAAGAAGGTAATGACCCTCCACACAAAAATTCTTTGTAAATGTCGGGAAAAAAAATTCATTGTAAGAGTACTTTTTGATTAAACGGAACCCATGTTGTTGCATACCCATGCTTTCCTGCCGAAGAAGCGGAGTTTCAGTTGAATTAATGGGATTTGGTGCAGCCACCCACCATGCTATTGTGTTTTTTTTTTTTCATGCTTTTTCAGTTTTTTAAATCTTGGAATCAAAACGTGGGCTTGGTAGTTCCCCATAGTAAAATGGGCTTGGAATCATTCCAAAAAACTTGAGCATATTTATTACATATATGTATATTTGTTACTAATAAATGCTACGCATGTATAGGGTACCGGGTTACGGGTGGGCTAATATCCCAGGCTGTCGGGCCGGGCTCGTGGGCGGGCCAGCGGGCGGGTGGGTTGGAGCTAAAATTTTCAGGCCCAAGTCCGGCCCATGGGAAGGTCGGGCTGGGCTAGCCCGCCCATTTGATAGGCTCGGGCCCGGGTAAAGCCTGGCGGGCTTGACGGGCTGCGGGCCAACGGGCGGAATGATGAGGCTTATAAGTGATGTCTTTATCGGGATTGATTAATGTCTGTCTTATCTTGAACTTTGTGGACTCCATTGCTTTCCTTCTTTATTAACTACTCCTACTCGGGTCTCGGGCATAATACAGTGAAATGCAACAATAGTGTTTGGGTGGATGAGGATTTGATCACAAGTAAGCTTTTTTTAAAAAAGATATAGTCTAGATAACCATATTTTGTTAGTCTAGATAACCACCTCTTGTGAGTTAAGATAACCATATCTGATCCGAATTAGGTTCTACAAAAAAAGATATAGTAAAGATAACCACATCTTTTGAGTCTAGATAACCACCTCTGCGCCGGCGACTTTTCCGGCAAAGTCCAATTTTTCCGGCAACTTTTCCGGCGCCAACGAAATTTCCGACAAACTCTTCCGGCACCGGTAACTTTCCGGCTATAGTATGTTATGTATTAAATTTAATGTGAGGGTATATTTGTCTATTAAAAATGGAGAGTGGACTTTACACCTTAGAAAATGCAAAAAGGTGGATTAGAGGAGTTATGAAACTAAGAGATGGACTAGACATGTTACAAAAAGCTATAGTGGACCTTCGAACAATTCTTTATTAAAGATAGAAATAGTAATTTTTTGAGAGATTTGACTAGTGTTTTAGCCTTTTAGGTTATTCTTTTTGGGACATTTGAAGGTTAACTTGACTCTGATGTCATTTAAAGCATTTAACTCAAAATTGATTGATACTAGGTGGGGAACCCGCTTGGACTTATGTAGAAGAATTCTAATTAACTAATAATAAGTGGCCGGAGAAGCTTTTCAGCTTTATATCCGACTTTTGAGAGTTATGATTAAGAAATGTGGGACAAACTCTTACCACTGATTCTAAATCTTCGATCTTATGAAATTACTGTCCCATGTATCTCATGTTTAATCCAGCAAATCACACTGGCCCTTGTGGTAATAATAAATCATTAGTAAGTTACACTTGGGAGAACTGACACGGTTAATGCATACATAGAGAGAATATCATTCAAACGAGACCCCATAAATATAAAACCCAATCTCAGACCAATGTAAGAGTGGTGACTTCAGCAGGGCACTTTGGTCATCAGCACCAGGTTCAGCTGAATCTCGTCTTCTTCTGCTGTTGGAACTTCTTCCTCGACTATCTCACATTATCAAACCCGATGGCGGAGTGGAGCCAGGATTTGAAGCTGGAGGTGGCACCAAAATGACCAATATATATAGTCTCACCCACTGTCCCAAAAAGAGTCTGATCCATCAAATCAAGAACTTATTAAGAATACTGATGTAAATTATAAGCTTAATTAGGGGTATTGTGGATATTGTTTATGTGGTGTTTTGGTGAGAGACAGAGAAATAAGAGAGAAGATGCGAGTAAGTGAGACTGGAGCCAACCCAATGGTTTTTTCGGTGATTCAAATTTCAATGGGAGGAGCAAAAATAGGTTTGCAAGAGTGGATGTGATCGAGTGCTTTGTTTTGTGTATAAGATGGTTGTGTACTCCTATATATATATACGAAAAACTTCTAGTCCACACCTCCCAAAAATAAGAAAAAATTGATTTTTTTATGTTGTAAATTATTTTTTGGAAAATCCGAGCCGTCCAATGTGTTTAGAAGGTATTTTTAAGGGTCTACGGGGGAAATCTTCAACAAAAAAAAAAAAAACCGGGAAGGGCTCGATCCAAGTAATTTTCGCAAAAACTGTAAATATAAAGTTTTTGCGAAAACTGATTGGATCAATCCCTTCCCGGTATTTTTCTTTTAAGATTTCCCCCGTGGACCCTTGAAAACACCTTCTAAATACATTGGATGGATCGGATCGTCAACAAAATATTTGGATCATGGATGTCCGGAAACGGGAATCCCATTTTAGAAGCATTCCCATATATATATATACCGAGAGCTTCTAATCCGGGGGAAATCTTCACACAAAAAAAAAATACCGGGAAGGGCTTGATCCAAATAATTTTTCGTAAAAACTGTAAATATATGATCAACTTCTAATGAGGGATCCCTCATTTTAAATAAAGTGAGGACCTCATACTTCCCGACCAAATTTCGACACGTTTTTAACAAAAATAGATCACATAAAGCCCTTTCGGGTATTTGTTTGGACAAATCCTCGCGTGGGACCTTAAAAACACATTTTAAACACATCTAACGGTTTGGATCGTCAAAATTCAGTCTGGAAAGTGGAAAATGGCTAGATCCGCATTTATATAGGATCAATTTCCAATAAGGGATCCCTAATTTTACATAAAATGCGGACCTAACCATTTTTTCACTTTTCGAAATGAATATCGATGATCCGAACCGTTAAATGTGTTTAAAATGTATTTTTAAGGTCCAACGCGAGGATTCGTCCAAAAAAATATCCGGAAGGGCTTCATTCGATCAGTGTTTGTTAAAAACGCTATATATAGTGTTTTGAACAAACACTGATCGGATGAAGCCCTTCCGGGTATGTTTTTTTGGACGAATCCTCGTTATGAACTTTAAAAACATTTTTTAAAAACATCTAACGGTTCGGATTGTCAAAATTTGGTCGGGAAGCATGACATCCTCATATAACGGTCCTTATTATAAGTTTACTATACATAGGAGTACTGATTGTTGGTATTGTGTGAGACAGAGCTGTGTCCAAGGGGGTCTCCCCCTACACCTGTGAGTACTGATTGCGTGTGAAAGAGGAGTTGTTATTCGATCACATTGAACTTTTTTCCAAATGTTAAAAAAATAATTAAAAAAATTCATTGATATATACCAAATTACCTTTTTAAGTTCTTGTTTTGCACACCAGACAATTCTTGAGCGAATGGAGTATTCCATACCAAGAAAATACACTTGTCCATTAATCATTCGTCAACAATAGTCAAAACACATATAGCCATACATTAAAATTGGTGGGAGGTTGTGAAGCAAGGAATGATTTTCCCCTTACACATCATCAGAGAGATCTTCCGATGAGGTTGGATGCGATTCTCCCCAACCTAAGTAGAAGACAGCAAAGAACTCCCTTTACACCTCATGGGAGAATTCCGATGACGTAGAACACAGAAAGTCCATGAACTTCAAAAGGTTATAACCGCCCCTCTTCTTGTTTCATAATCATTTTTGAAAAATACTTTTGAGTAACTTGCTTCGCCCTTATTCCAAAAGTGAAAAGATATTGAGTAATTTTAATTTGTCAAGAACGCATTCTAAAAGCATTTCTAGGAATAACGCTCTAATATTTGTACCGACGCTGTTTCATTAGACCTCACATATTCAAGTTGCGTGGTTAGGGTGAATTATTGTGCATTGGTTTCAGACCTCATCTAACCTGTCTTGTTATAGAATTTGTTATTTATTTATTCTGCACACAACCATTTTTTGATCACCAACTGAACTTTTTAGCCTACATTTTGAGAAAATATTGGATGAATGAGTAAACAAAAGACTTATTATGGTTAAAAAAAAAAAAAGACTAGTATTTAATTCTGCATAATTCTACGGGTGTGCGTTGTGTCAATTCGTGTTTTGTTCTAGTCGTCATTTAGGGTTCTTGTCGAAAGTAAATCCGTTTAGCGTAATTGACAGAAAATGAGAACTCTGGAAATAATTTCATCAGCATAATTCATTAGAACTTTTGATCACAAATTGGATGGATGCTGTAGTTGGCTATTGACAATGTAAATCTGGCTTTTTGGGCCATATACGTGCATCTTGTGGAGCCCAGAGGGTGAGTTAGTAGGTTAACATTCGAAGGAGGTTCCAAGTCTCTTTATAGACTCCAACCCCAAAACTCTCTTTTTAGAGCATCATTAATGGTATAACCAAAATTGGATAATCAAAAGTTGTCACATCAGATATTGATTATCTATACAAGACATTTATAAAGTTAATAATGTGGAGTGTCACAATGGTATTATGTGTCCATAAGAATAAATAAAAAAAAAGTACTACTTACTTTATTTTTAAACATAAAATGGGCACAACTTTAAATTTGTACATATATTTTTTATAATATTAGTACCATTTAAAAGATATTCACGATGCCTCTAAAATTACACTAATCTTGAACATATTTTCAATTTTTTTTATTGATAATTTCAAATTTTTAGAGAAAGTGCAAAAAATTGAGTTTTGAAGTATTTAAAAAATTGAGGGAGAATGTTGTTACTTTTGAATCCATTTCTATCAAAAAAGACTTATAAATAGGGTGTGGTCCACAAAATTTGGTTATTAAGTTTTGGTTATTGAGAAAATGTTATTACTTTTGATTATCCAAATGCCGAAATTTGGTTATTGGCTAAAAGGTTGTTTGCTTTGATTATGCCAATGTGAGCTAATTTTTGACAAACATTGCTAATTTTGGTTATTTAGATGTTTTGATTATCCCATTGGGGATGCTCTTAGAAGCTAAGAGGTACTATCAAATGGGCTAAAAGCCACATCTATTGACAAGCTAATTTACACAAACCATCCTTTATATAGGGTTAAAACGGCTGAACTTCTTTTTCCTATGTCATTTTTGTGGTGAGGCAGTTTGGGGTATATGGTGTGAGGTAGTTCAGTGGTGGGGGTTATTTTGGGTGGTGCCGAGGTCAGTGAAGGATTTATTGAGTCCAAGGTGGAAGGTCAGAAACGAACTCATTTTTCAAGGTGTTGTTCCAAGGTGGAGGGATTTGGGAGATCATTTAACACAGGATTGCTTGTTGGTTCCAGCCTTACCATGGAGCAAAGAGTTTTTCTTTTGGAGACATTGTGTTCAATTTTCCCTCCCTTATTGAGTCCCTATAATCTGCTATTTAGGAGCTTATGGCAGTATGGTAGTTCATGCTGGGGAGATTTCTCTTGCTTGGAGTTGATTTCTTGTTAACTCTTTCTGTTTTTTCTGTTTCTCTTGTTCCTACGTTTTCATTTGGTCTGGCATTAAAAGCCCAATTGTGGGTTTCTTTCCCTTTCCTTTTGGACGTGTTGGATCCCCTTGTATTTCTTCTTTTCGTATAATATATTCTTTCTTTGCTGATCAAAAAAAAAATTTGTATCATAATCTAAAATTCCTAAATCACTCTTTGTTGACTTCAGAGGGAATGGCATATGATCACTACTAAGGACACACCACTCCACCACACAAACCTACGTGGCATTGCATGATTGGTAATGCGAGAACAAACACTTTGAAACTACTTTACAACCACCAATTATGGAGTGTCATGTAGGCTTGTGTGATTAGTGGTATTGTGAAGTGGTGTGTCCCTACCATTATTGTTTCCTGACTTATTGTCAAAAAAAACTCAAATCGCATTTATTCTCTCTTATAAAAGGGAAGATGATTTTTGCCTTTTCGGCTTTTCCCTATTACCCGCACAATTAGAGAGATGCTACAATGTGCACCCCATTTTTGGGTCAAAAAATGAAATTTGGTAACAACAAATATGAGTTTTGTGGCTGAAAATATGAAAGGGCACACCATGTGCAACTTTGACCAGATCGACGGACGAGATTGCGCCACATATGCAAAAAGTGACCCCCTATACCGGTCATTTTTATCTCATATGGAAAACCAAAAAAAAAATCATAAAACCTTGCGTGATTTCTCATATAACATTTTGGGTTTCAAAAATCTCATATATGAAGCAACAAATACTCATAAAAAGTACCACAAAAATTCGAATGAGCCACAAAGTCTCATATTTGCAAAAGTCAACCTCATAAAACGTCCCAAAAAATCTCATATGATAGTTTTGGACTGTAGTGAAAATGTGATACATATTGTGTGTATATATATTGATGTGACATGTCTCATATAAGGTGCCACAGAAATACATATTTTCGCCTACATTGAGTCATATGAGATTTTTGTGGAGAACTTGCGGAGGAATATATGAGATTGTGTGACTTTCAAAATGAGTGTTTGTGAAGGAAAATATGAGATTTTTGTGGACCACTATAGTTCAAAAATATTGTTGTGTATTGATAGTGACATGTCTCATATACTTACCCATATACTCATATACTCAGCCACACATTCTCATATAAAATTTTTGGACTGTAGTAGACCACAAAAGTCTCATATTTTCTTTCACAAACACTCATTTTGAAAGTCACAAAATCTCATATGGATTTTTTTTTTCAAGCGGTGGGCCCGGTGACTAACCGGTTGCCATTTTTTTGATTTTTTTATTCCAAAACTTTCTCACATCTATATGAGATTTTGTGGTCTTATTTATTGTGTTTTGGTCTTCTAATATGAGATTTTTTGGCACCAAATATGAGATTTTGTGGATGTATACGAGACTTTGTGAGTCTCCATATGAGGTGCACACCATATGCCAAAAGGCATGGTGCACACCATAGCATTACTCGCACAATTAATAGAAAATGTTTTGGTAGAAAAACTTGGATATAATGATTTACATCTAAAAAAGATTAAATTTTAGATAAATAAAAATCTATGTGAATTGTGAAAAGGCCTATTTTAATTGCCGTCTTTAATTTGACCCCCAATTGCCTTGAGCCGGCAATGCTACCAGCATATCATGCGGGTCTAGTGCCGTTTTGTGTGGTCAGCTGACATTTTATTATTTAGGGGAATTTGACAATGAAGGATATCAAATTAATTACCCAATTCTATTAAAATAGTTACTAACGCTAGACTTAACAATCACACTATTTTCAAGAGTAAACTAAGATGCACAGATGACATAAATATCAGAAATTTGTCCACAAAATAACCTGGCGGGCAGTATTGGGACTTATAAACAAAGTATCCATTGATATCACAATTCATTATAATAATGTCACAACTACATCATTCTAACGGCATTGGGCTTATCAGATTCCCGATAGTTTTTCTGGGTAGAATAGTAGAACTCATCAAGTTCGTGACGTGGTGAGATTTCGAGAGATCCAAATAATAGGTCATCAAGATATCATCCACACTTGCTGATCCAAAAAAAAAGGATATTTTGCACACTAGATTGATTTTAACCGTATCTCAACCAAATCAAGACCGTTATACAAAAGTCTCGTTTATGATTTGCAGCACATGAGGTGATCTTAAAAATTATAATTCCTGAATCACTGTTTGTTGACTTTTGAGGTTAAGGCTGAGGATGACCCGAGCCACCAGCCCCATTAAAGGCTCCGCCATTAAGTTTTCCCATTGCTCTGTTATAAGGAGCCAATGGATAAAGTTGAGTTTAAGATTCAAGGAGTAGGACGTGAAAGGAAAAATTCCCCCTTAATTTTTTTTTGGTGCATAAAAAAAAAAAAATTCCACCTTAATACCTCACCGGAGGGAGCTTCCAATGAGGTTAGATAAAATTCCCCCTTAATACCTCACCGGAGGGAGCTTCCAATGAGGTTAGACAAAATTCCCCTAGCCTAGAAGTGGGTTAGTAATTTGCACAAGCTACCAATCTCAATGCAATGAGTTATGGAATACAAGTCACTGAAGTGAAGTCTACATAATTCCTGGCTCCTACGTGTAAACCACGAGTCATAGGTGGATAAAAGACTTGTAGTTTAACTCTGCATAATACTAGGTGTCAGCGTTGTGTCATTTCGAGTCTAGTTCTAGCTAGTCTTGTCATTTATGGTTCGTGTCTGTTAAACTTTAATAACGAGTGCGGAAACGGGTGGTTCGGGTTACATTTAACAAACTTTTACCGAACCGAATCTTTTAGTGAATGGATTACATACTCTGGATCATGCACTAAAACATCAACAATCTCTAGCGATGGAGTGATACTACGAGGTTCGAGTATCAGTCTCTATTCCATGGTGCAAAAGCTTTGAATCGTTCATTAATGACAGAGAGAGAACTAGGGAGAGAGTTTCGTAGAATTCAATGAGTGATAATATGCAGATTTACTTTGAATATGCTGCAGGCAATATATAGAGTGAGCATCCTAGATGCTTTAGAAGTCCTATAATCCTAAAAGTCTAAGATTACGTAAACTTCTCCTATCTTAACTCCAAGATAAGATAAGACTCTATAATAAATGGGTCACCGGATTATACCCACATGGGCGACTTGATTTGGTTCCAGACCCGACCCAAATTCCAACAATGTCAAAAGTAACGTGGCTTGGCCAAATTTGACAGAAGTGAGGACTCTTGGCACTAATTTGATCAGACTAAGGGAGGTCAGAATGTTTTCGGAAGAATACTTGATCAGAAATTTCGATCATAGATCGGATGGAGGTTGTGATTAGAAGCCAAGAGGTACTATTAGATTGTCTAAGACAAAATCTATCGACAAGCTAACACTTCTACAAAAACCTTAAACCATGACAGTTAAAAGGTGTCATGAATCACAAAAGATGACAGTTTTAAAATTGTCATCTTTGGAGGTGACATTAAAAATCTAGATTTGTTATGAAGTCAAAAAACGTCATTGAAACATATAAGATGACGGTTTAAACATGTCATCTTTGCAATAAGATGACAGTGTAAACATGTCATCTTTACAATCAACGATGACTGTTTTAAACTGTCATCTCATCTTTTTTTCCAATTCTAGTTTGAACACGTGGCTCTCGTGTGGCCGCCTTCGCATGACCGCCCAGTGGAGTTCACATGGAACCCTTGTGGCGCTTGTGTGGTTAGGTAACATTTGCTTGCCCCAGGACTCGAACCCAAGACCTTGACTTCCTCGCGCGAGCGCATGTTACCAACTAAGCTAGCACGCTTGTTATTGATAAAAGACCAACAAAAATATTTATACTATATTTTCGAAAATTTTTAAGTTTAATGACACTATTTGACAGTCATCTTTTATGATCAATTTCAATGTCGGTTCTAATTAAAACTGACATTAAAAGGGCTTAGTTTCAATGTCACTTTTAAGGAAATTGACATTCAAAGGTTATCCATATGGGCTTCTGGAAGCGGCTTGTTTTATGTCAGTTCTAAGCAAAAATTGACATTAAAGAAATAGATAATAATGTAACTTTTATTATAAACTGTCATCTTATATCGCAACGATGACAGTTTTTAGGATAGACTGACATCAAAACTCTACCCTCATATTTTTCAATTTTTGGTGTGTCATCTTTAACCATTATTGTAGTAGTGTAATTTACTAAGGTCCTCCTTTATATATTTATATAATTTGTAGCACTTGAGGTATTCTTAATAATAGTTTCAAGTTCTTAGATAACTGTTTGTCGACTTTGTGGGGAAGTGGCAGATGATCACTACTTCGCCCATTTTCTACCTACAAGCCAAAGGCCGGCTTGACCATAAGGCAAAAGAGGCATGGACTTTAGGAAGACTCAAATACGAATATAAATGCATGTATACGGGTATTTATATAAATACGAATAAGAAGATGTTCTATTGAGGACTCCCTCAAAGATCTCTTCCATGAGGATCACCCATTTTTTGATTTTCCGGACCAAAGTTCAACGATCCGAACCGCTCAATGTGTTTAAAACATGTTTTACATGGCCAACGCGAGGAATCACAAAAAAAAAATTACCCGAAAAGGCTTCATCCGAGCGGTTTTTCATAATAACCGTACATATATAATTTATTGAAAAATGATCGAATGAAGCCATTCCGAGTATTTTTTTTTGGACGAATTCTCGCGGTGACCCTTAAAATCACATTTTAAACACATTGAGCGGTTTGGATCGTCGAGATTCAACCCCGATCCAAGAGGTTCGCAAATTACGAGTTTGAGGGAGTCCTTACCCTTAGTTTTCCATTTGCTAAAATGGGAATTTGCTAAAATCAATTGGTTGATTTTAGCAAATTTTCATTTTAGCAAATGAAAAACTAACCAACGGAATCCTATATAAATATGTGTGTCCGCAGGTAACGTATTGAAAAGAAGCTCAAATTTCATTTTCGGGGTGGTTTTTCCTGTGATGTATCAATCCTCATCAATTTGAAATAGTGAAAAGACGACTATACATGTTCGCATCCTCATCAATTCCAAATAGTGAAAAGAGGACTGTATATCTTCACAACTGTCTTCCTAATTTATTGTCTCGAAAACCGAAATCACATTTCTCGCTCTCAGAAATTAAAGGAAGTTCTTTTTTTTTTTTTTTTACTTTTGCCAATATCCCATGCAATTAATAGATCATGTTTTGATAGCTAAACTTAAATACAAAGATATACTTTAATAATTTTTGCTTCTAAAAAAGATAAAAATTAAATAAATTCTAAACGAAATGTAAATCCATGTGAAAAGGCGTATTTTAATAGTCGGCCCCTAATTGTCTTGAGCCGGCATTGCCACTATTTGTATGGCGAGCAATATAAAAAATAGGCATTTCATCGTGCGGGTCTAGCGCCGTTTTTTGTTGGGAGCTGATAATGTAGTTGTTAGTGGGGGTAGAACACTGAAGGAGATCATATTACCCTATTCAATTTAAAATGTTAATAATGCTAGACTTAAATTATTGAACAATTTGTAAGAATAGATAAATGTATGCTAAATTTGTACGCAAAATGATGTGGCGGCCGGCATTAAGACTTATCCATTGAAAACACGTTAATTTCAATAATGTCACCATTACATCATTCTAATGGCAATTTTTTGTATCATATTTTAAGATTTTTTCGGAACCGGTTTTGATAGAGTTCGTTTAGGAATTATTGGTGAAGTTTGTGACGTATCATAGTGGAGCTTTTTATGGGATCCGGTTTGGACTACTCTCGAATGTCACCTTACTCACTTAGGGCCTTTGGACGATTAAGTCAGCTCGGCTTATCAGATTCACTTCTGAGAAGATGTAACGATTCCGCCCATGCCTTGCACAATATTGTCCACTTCTTATTAGATGAATGAGTAAATCAGAGACCTATATAAATAGACATAATTCCTCCTGTTTTGTAACTTGCACATGCTACCAATCAATACAACGAGTCATTGAACAGGGACGGATCCAGAAATTCATCCGAGCGGGGGCACCTTATAAATTATAAGAGTTGAATTTTTTCTTAGTAAATGATCTTGCTAAATTAAGACATTCATTATGGGCTATAAGTTTATAATGCATACTTTTTATAAAAAAAATATCAAAAAATAAGCACACAATCTTAGACAAAACTTTCAGCGTATGGTTTACCTTGACATTGACAACTCTTTAGAATGATCAAGATGGTTTTACTATGACTTTTTAGAAAATATTTTTCATAATAGATGACAAGTGTTACCAATAGTACTCATGTTAGGCTGTTACCAAGCCTATAATAGATGATCAGTGTTACCAACACTCGTGTTAGGCTGTTTAGATGCAGAGATGGAGCCAGTATTTTATATTCTGGGGGGCTGCAACATGAATAGAAAGATTTTAAAAATTCAAGTTTTAATATCTAAAACAATTAGTAAATGTTTAAATAGTACCCAATGCAAAATACAATATCTAATACATACTCTTAACCAACCAAAAACAACTAAAAAGTAAAAAAAATAGAAGTATTTCAATGGAGTTTTAACTACGGTACATTTGGTATTTCAGCATTTTCGGACTACATACATTAACTAATTTGACAACTTGTAGTTTCAAAATACCAAAAATACTGAAAATGCCCTATTGGAAACTCAATCTCTTAGAGAAAAAATTTGTTGGCCCATGAAATTCTATATTAAAGTAGGGGTGGCCCATCCTTAAGATGTTGTAATAGTATAAAAAATAAAAAATAAGTCAGTCGTAATTTTCTACTGGGGGTGGCCTTGGCCCCCAATAGCAAACCAATACCTCTGTCCCTGTTTAGATGTGTTTATTGTAGTATATATAAGTAGTGGCACATTCACATAAATGTGTTTCTTGTAGTGATAACGAATAAATTATTGGCTCAGGAGCTGATAGAATATATAATCTTGTGCATAAAGAAAACATTAGTGATTGCCCTGCTATTCGTTTTTTGCATCAAGGCCTACATCCTGATTTTGAGTTTGTGACAAAAATTTTAATTAGTCCTTCTAGATTAATTATTTAGGGAATAGGCGATGAAGATTAAAAGGATCTGGAGCAAGACAACATCACAATACAAAGCTAGCGTTCCAACTATGTTAATTGACACCCTAATATTGTGACAATCATACGTCACAATAATAAACCCAAAAAAAGTTGATAAGACGAAGATATCATCCACACTAGAAAATTTTACCATATATATCTCAACCAAATCAAAGACTCTTTTTAACTCCGGCAAGTCCATCACAGTACTTGTCCTCTATCTCTAACTCCCGGCCTTTGATCAGATCAATTTGCGTGCGCGCACACACACTCAGAGAGAGAGAGAGAGAGAGATGGGCGACAGTGCTGTTGATGTTTTCTTGGAGACCTTGAAGCAACTTATAACGAGCCCCCAGCTCGATTCATTCAGAGAAGGGAAACACCAACTTCAAGCTCTTGAGGAGGAGGTAAAGTATCTGAGAGGGTTTCTCAAGGTTACGGAGAAGAAACGCTACGAACATTCAGAAGTGATGAAACTGGTGATGAAGATTAGAGACCTGGTATGCTGGGCTGAAAAATCAATAGAAGCGATTTTAATTGGTGCTTTGAAGGGTAAGCATTTTAGCCGCGGCTCTCAGGTGATTCGGGTGTGCAGCGTACCTCGTGATCAAGATTTCCGCAGAATCAACGAGAGCGAACTAAAAAGGTACTCCCTCCGTCCCAATTTCTTGGTCCTTCTTTCCATTTTGGGATGTCCCAAAATATTTGTCCCACTTCTAAAAACATCCATTAAAATTGAGTCACTTTTCAATTTTACCCTTAAAAAGCATTTTTCCCATCTTAATTGGCTAGTCTATTATCTTTTATTTTATAACGGTTTTTATGATTTTGAAAATTTTGTATAATAAAACTAATTGATATCTATCAAACAAGATCCATATTGAATATGTTTTGACTTTCATATGATAAGTTAGCCTGACAAATTTGGTCACAGTAATATTGATTGAATTTAGGGACAAAATAGAAAAGTCAATACAAAATTTTCACACCCCTTAAAAACCCGCTTCCCCAAAAGGGGCCAAGAAATTGGGACGGAGGGAGTAAGAAAGAGAGAGAGAGATGGGAGACACTAAGGTTTAGAGCTAAATTTTGTAATTTTTAACCTAAAAATAATTTTATAAATTGCCCCAACTTGTTGAAAATGCATAAAATTCTCATGTTTTTTTTTTCTTTTGAGTTTATAGTATTATAAATGAGAATGTCGTACATTATTTTCAAAATACAATAAGTCATTGAGACCAATTATAAAGAAAAAGTACATGTATCATTTTAAATCTACATTATGGTTAAAAAAAGTGATAAAGGTACAATAAAAGTCTCCAACACATTCACATGATATGTGGAGCTCACACACAGAGACTGCTGTTGTACACCTATCATATTATATAGTTAATTAACCTCTTAATTTTAGTTATTTTCTTTATATGAGCAAATAGAAAAATAACTTATATATTGATCTAATTTTTTGACCCGCTAATAAAAAATCCAGCTCCACCGATATATTGCGCGAACGTGTCGAAGAGGTGGAACCGGTCGTATATGTAAGAGATTATCTCGCCCTACTCAGAGGGATCAAAGGGAATATGGAAATTGTTACGACTAAGGTGAAGCAGATTTACGACCAGAATATCCATGACATTAAAGGAATAGCAGAAAAAAAGCAATCGTCTGCCAGAAGTGGAGGTAATGTTTTAGTACATCTTTTCAATATCATAAAATTCCAAATTTTAGGCCATCTTTGGGTTTCATGTTTTCAGTTTTCCTCACATTTTCCCAATATTATTTTTCGGAAAAAGATTTAAAAATACGGGTCTTTACAGTCCCCATTGCCCCTTCACTGATATTTGTCATATATACCCCAATAAAAGTTACGAATTTTTTGTAAAAGTTACGAAGTTTTTAATAATAAAAATTAAGAGACACACCAAAATGATACGAATCATACAAAATGTTATAAATCATATTACTGAAAAGTTACGAAAAACTAAAAAATGTTACGATTGCCGATGAGGTAGCACAATCTGGACCATACAATAGATGCATAATTCTTTAGCGATGAGCCCTGAAAAAATAGTTTGTCCTCTCTAATGTTATCATTTTTTCAAGTGTCTGTCAAAAAGTTAAGAAACCACTCTCCATCTTTTTTAAATAAATTCTGATCCTTATTCGTTGTGTATATTAATATGTTCCAACATGGAGTGTCTCCTCGTTACACACCCTTTATTTCAGTGTTTGAAATTACAAAATTTTTCATAATTATAAATCCTTCTCATTTTTATTTTGCTTTTTACGATTGTGCGTGCCTTTTATAAAAGTTTTTAACAATAAAAAGATAAAAAAAAAAAGAGGTGCAAATAAAAAGATATAAAAGTTTAGATTCTTTAGTACAATAAAAAGTTTAAATTCTTTAGTACAATAAAAAGATATAAAAGTTTTGAAAATGGCATGAATATTTATAGGGTGCAAATAAAATTGAACAGAGGGCAATGTAATGTCCATTAATTTTACGCATTGAAAAATATTGCCTCGGTTAGTATTCAAAATTTTCTAACTTATCATCTGTACCATCAATCATAACAAGGCATAACATGGACCATAATAATTAGTAATATCAACGTTAAAAATAAAAAAGGGTGCATGATAATGCTACGATACGCCATTAAGTTGGCATTAATTCCATTGATTTGACAATACCACGAATGTATTTCATTTCTTCCTATCAGTTATATCAATTAGACAAGTGAAATACAATACTTCTAAATATATGGAAGAATGACAAATGGGATATGAGAAATTATTCAATTTCAAAACACAAATTAAATTTGTTGTTACACTTGCTATGGCCCCTTTCATAAGTTTCTTCGTATTTGCCAATAGGAGGTTCAGGTCCACCAGGAGGGATTAACACATCCAAAGTGGTAAAAGAGAAGCTGGTGGTGGGTTTCGACAATGAGGTAAATACATTATTAGAGAAGCTTGATGACAGAGGAGAGGGCAAGCCGCTAGAGATTATAACAATCATCGGCGCAGGTGGAAGCGGCAAAACCACTTTGGCTAGAGAAGTGTATGATCATCATTTCAAGTCGCATATCTTCGAAATTCGTGCATGGGTTGATGTTTCTCAAGAGTACGATAAGACTACTATGAAGAGGAATTTGTTAATTCGTGTTTTGAAATCAGCTTTCCCTGAAAAGGTAGAAGATTACGAGATGAGTAGTGAGGATATGTTGGGAGAAGAGGTACTCAGATGCTTGAAGGGTAGGAAATATTTAATTGTCATGGATGACATATGGAACATTGAAGCATGGAATGATATTAAAAGATCATGCCCTAACGAAAGCAACGGGAGTAAAGTGTTGTTCACTAGTCGACAACTTGTTCAATTTGATGGCGTCCACTTCATCTCTCATTATTTGGATCCTTTACCAAAACATCAGAGTTGGGAGTTGTTACAAAAGAAGGTATTTGCATAAAAAAAAAGATTGAAAATTCGTGCACGTATTTTAACTAAAAATAGCGATTGAAACAAATACTTCAATGTCATCATATGTTCCTATTAATTTGTAGTTTCTTTTTAAGAATTTTTAATGTTAAAACCTTTCTTATTCTTGTCATACGAACTATTAAACTCCTATTACTTGGATCGAGTTGTACGTAGTTACAATTATAGATATCTAATATTTTCCCATATATATCGAACAGGTATTCGGGATGAAAAGCTGCCCACAAGAGTTGGTGGACATCGGCGAGAAAATTGCAGAAAAATGTGGTGGACTACCGCTCGCAATTGTCGCAATAGCTGGTTTTCTGGCAAAGGAAGATAAGACACTCGACGTTTGGGAGGAAGTTGCCAATCATTTAAGTTCAATCATTGCCAAAAACCCGGAGGCTGGTTGCATGGAGATACTGGAACTTAGTTACAATCACCTGCCTCTTCATTTGAAAGCATGTTTTCTTTATATTGGAGCATTCCTCGAAGACTCTGAAATCCGCGTACGCGAGTTGCTATGGTTATGGATTGCGGAGGGATTTATTCAGCAAAGCGAGGGGGGGGAAAGCTTGGAAGCCGTAGCGAAAAATTACTTAATCGGTCTCATTGATAGAAGTCTCGTAATGGTAGCACAGAAAAGTTCCCTCGGAGGAATTAAAGCATGCCGTATCCATGATCTTCTGCGCATTTTTTGCTTGAAAAAAGCCAAGGAGGATCATTTCTCTGTGCGAATTTGCGAGGGTGATACTTTTGCACAATTTGCTAGAGATAAGCGTCGTTGCTTCTTATTTGACAATCATCACTATCGTCGTTTCTTCATTGACAATCATCAATTCTTTCGTAACTTTGAAAATATTTTTAAGCCAATCCGATCTAATTCTTATGCAACTGTAACAGATTTTCGAAACATTAAATCTTTTCTGTGCCTCCACTTGCCAAACTCCTCGTATTCAGAGTTTAAAGAAGAATTGTTCTTGTTATTCTGGACAGCCTTTGAACGTCTCCGGGTGTTGAGTTTTGTTTCTGCTGAATGCCAAAGAGAAACGGAAATACGAAATCTAGTTCTTTTGAGATACTTAGCAGTTAGGTTACCGGGAGGAGAGCGGTTCATTGCATCGCCATTAATTTCAAACCTCTTGAACCTAGAAACCCTTAACCTCCAAGTTTGGGGGTATTCCAACTTCATTCAGTTGTCTCCTGATATTTTTAAGATGGTTAAGTTGAGGCATCTTTATAGTAAATATGGCATATTTGAATATCATTTTTGTTCTGAAGAAGCAGCGAGAATTGGTTTTGATCATTCCTCCAAGTTGGATAGCCTACAGACCTTGCATCAACTATGTGCTTGTGAGGATTGCCGAAGTTTCTTGGTAAGGACTCCCAATCTCAGGAAGCTAGGGCTTAAACAAAATGAAAAGTTAGGTGATGGTAGTTTCATGTCCCTTGACCTGGAGTTCTTAAAATGCCTTGAGATGCTCAGTATTGCTGGTGTAATTCCTACGGAATGCCGGAAACTTCCTCTGACTATTAAGCGACTAACTTTGGTTGCGACGTTCTTAAAGTGGGAGGAGGTGTCAATTCTTCAAAAGCTGTCGAGCCTTGAGGTTCTCAAACTCGAATGCAATGCCTGTAAAGGACCAGTTTGGGAAACAAGTGGAGAGGGGTTCTCCCAACTCAAGTACTTGAGTTTTGACGAAATGGATGAGATCGAGAAGTGGAATGCTTCCGAAGATCAATTTCCGAGGCTTGAGGTTTTAGTGCTTGAAAATTGCAGAAAACTGGAGCGGATCCCCATTGATTTTGCTAATCTAAATGAGCTTCATGAAATTAGGTTACTGTTGTGCAGTTGGTCTCTTGAGGAATCGGCCAGGGGGATTCAAGAAGAGCAGAGAAATAAAAAAGGAGATGATGATTGCCTAAATCTCATTACCAAATCTAATGGCTGGGTATGGAATGACGACACAAGTGAATTCTCCTGGCGTTCCGAATAAACCAGGTTTTAATTGATTTCAGTTTCTTGACGTTAGTCCCTATGTCGACCCTAAGAAAAATTTGAGTCTGTTTTTCTCTCCATTGAAACTTATCTTACTTTGTTATATGTTTTACAGGAGCCTCAGCAAAACGTAGCAGTAAGAGCACAATGGCCCATGGTTGAAGACAAGTTTTTCTTTATCTTGGTTGTAATTTGCAGTTATGTGAGCGTGGATATTGTGTAATATGAATTCTGGGGATGTTATGCATTTACATATGCAATCTGACGGAGTATAAATATTTACCAATGAGAATCATTCAATGCTTTTTGGTCATAATTTTTACTATTCTTTTGCTTCCCCTATGTTCTAAAAGTGGTAGTTCTATGCGAATTCAAGATGTAGTTTTTTTTCTAATTTATTTCATCTTTTTCCAAGTCAGTTCCTAAGAAGTTTCAGTTTCTTCAAGTTTGTCCCTAGTAAGTTTCGAGCTAGACTTTGGATGCTAATCATATTATTGATCATGCTGAGATTGCTGATATTTGAGCTTAAAGTTAGCTCTTGGAGGCAATTGAGGAAATCATATGAGAATAGGTTGATGTATCTTGGTTGGAGTATTTGTTCCAAGGTTTTTGAAAGCTGCTTGAGGTAGGGCTTTTAGCCTTAGTTTTTTGCGTTTCATTTTCCCTATATTCTAAGATTTGGGAGGATGTGTTTAATTTCATGTGGTTTTGATGGCCTATTGCTTGCTTGATATGTTTCTAGGGTATGTCCTTTAGCACATGTATTGATCTGATTTCAATAAAATTTTGCTAAACTTTACTTACCCCCAAAAAAACAAGTTTTGAGCTAGAGTTCCTTTTTTTTTTTTTTTTTCTGGTTTTTTCTCCGTTGAAACTAAGGCGTTTTTGTTAGTATACGTTTTTGGAGGTCCCAGCAAAAAGTAGGTAATTTGCAGTTATGTGAAGGTGCCAAGGTGGACAACTGGACATTATGTAATATTATTTGTTGGGATTTTATGCATTTAATATTTGCATGTGCAACTTGCGGATTATCAATGAACAGGTTTGGTACAATAACGAAAAATTTTGTACCTACAAGGCTACAATTGTATTAACTCTCTCAAATGGAGTTTTTGAGGCCACAAGGCTTGTGGGACGCAAATATTCATGAAGTTTGTACAATCATTAGTATAAGTACTGATGTCAATATTTTTTCTCATCGTTAAAAAAGGAGATGATGATTGCCTAAATCTCATTACCAAATCTAATGGCTGGGTATGGAATGACGACACAAGTGAATTCTCCTGGCGTTCCGAATAAACCAGGTTTTAATTGATTTCAGTTTCCTGACGTTAGTCCCTATGTCGACCCTAAGAAAAATTTGAGTCTGTTTTTCTCTCCATTGAAACTTATCTTACTTTGTTATATGTTTTACAGGATCCTCAGCAAAACGTAGCAGTAAGAGCACAATGGCCCACGGTTGAAGTCAAGTTTTTCTTTATCTTGGTTGTAATTTGCAGTTATGTGAGCGTGGATATTGTGTAATATGAATTCTGGGGATGTTATGCATTTACATCTGCAATCTGACGGATTATCAATATTTACTAATGAATCATTCAATGCTTTTTGGTCATAATTTTTACTATTTTTTTGCTTCCCCTATGTTCGAAAAGTGATAGTTCTTTTTGAATTCAAGATGCAGCTTTTTTTATAATTTATTTCATCTTTTTCCAAGTCAGTTCCTAAGAAGTTTCAGTTTCTTCAAGTTAGTCCCTAGTCAGTTTCGAGCTAGACTTTGGATGCTAATCATATTAGTGATCATGCTGTGATTGCTGATATTCGAGCTTATAGTTAGCTTTTGGAGGCATTTGAGGAAATCATATGAGAGTAGGTTGCTCTGTCTTGGTTGGAGTATTTGTTCCAAGGTTTTTGAAGCTGCTTGAGGTAGGGCTTTTAGCCTTTAGTTTTTTACACAAGGAAGAACTTATGGGAACAAACTCTTTAGGGAGAAAAACTTCAATGGAATATCAACCTTTGGGGAGAGAACTAACACCACACTAAAAAGAATTAATAGCAAAACTCAATTCCTCAACAGCGCGAAAAACCTCCTAGCAGATTGGGCTCATTATTAGAATTTTCACAACCCCACAACACCCCAACGGGTCTTGGAAACAATAAATCACAGAACAAAAAAAACAAGTAATTGTGCGTAATGAAAAACAGAAAAGAAAGCGAGACACAGATATACGTGGAAAACACGCAAGGAAAAACCACAGGAGCCACACCAGTCCACTATGAAATCAAAATCAAGAGTACAAGTCTTCTCACAATCTCTCTGAGATCTGCGTTTTCTCTTGACTCTCTGTCTCTATTTTTTCTGAAAACATGTTACCCTAATTACAAGCTAACAGCGAAATAATTAGGTCAGGTCTATAGCTGAAATTATACACCAAGATCCCTCAAGTATCATTTTCCCCACACCCTCGGTAACTGCTAAAGGTTGTTTGCTCCCCGACACTCATTCCAGGGGTTTATTAACCGCGAATAATTATTGTTAATCACGCCACTAATTTTTCCCAGCGTTTACAAAACAAGCTGCAAGAGTCGGGGAATATAGATATCTGCTTTGCCACCGAGGATCGATGGAGCAACAGAGCTGCTAAGGTGACTGTCTACTACTTCCTTCCCATACCATGGAACATATTTTATGAAGAAAAAACCGGAGTTCCAGCCAAAATTGAGCTAAACTGGCCTAGTTTTTGAAACGTTTGTGATGTACTTCTCAAAAGCAAGCCTGGACTTGTGTCTTGAAACTGAGCCGACAGAAATTGGACCTTTTGTTGGGTAGACAGTGCTTGATTTCTCTTCTTATGATTCGAGGGGTGAAAAGGTGCCAATCCGGGGGCCGCTCTTGAATTTTTGTGACATTAGGCCCTAATAGATGCATTGTGAGACACGGAGAATAGGTAGGTTATACTTCTAAAGCATTGTGAAGCTACACATGTTATTTCTCATTGCAAATACTTTAGCCAAACTAACCGATCTCTGTTCTGCTTTAAGTCTACAGTATGGATTTTTTCAAAATCAATGAACAACAATTTCAGTCCTCGGAGCTGAGAGATTTCTCAAATATATCAATGTGTGTTGTCTTGTTGATGCGTTTTTACGTCAAGTATCTGTTGTTGCCTGCCTAATGAATGTAGTTCCTCTACCTCTTCACTTTTCAGACAGTTCAGGTCAAAGCCAATTGGGAGTTGAAGGCAATGATGCCACCGGAGCAGGGGACCTATTTGCAAGTGGGTTTTTGTACGTATTGGTCAATGGGTTGTCCCTAAAAGAATGTTGAAGCCTGCAAGGTGGGCCCGTGCAGTAGCGGCTCTATTTTTGTTTTATTTTTATAACTAGATGTCCGAGTTAGCTTACACACACCTCAACTGTTAGAACATTTTAATAAAAATAAAATGAAATACTAATTACCTATCATTGCTTTTCCTTAGTAATATAATTACTTAGTTGTTGACTCTTACAAATACTTAAAAGAAATTTATTTCTATCGTTACATACATGCACTAATGAATTCTATAAAGTGAAAAAAAAGAAGGAACAATCTTTATTGAGCATAACCCATGACAAAGAGAGAATTGATGAGAGAAATAAAATTATGTGCAATTATTGGTACAAATGTTAGTGGTCGTAGCAAACTTGATTGAGAAAATGCCACGTAGGAGAGAAAAACTACGAGACGCCTCCAATTGTAGAAAGAAACAACTTTCCTCTAGTATACTCGTATAGATTCAGCCGTTGTAATTTTACTTTCTAAAGCAAACATAAAGACATTCAAAAAAATAAAAGTATTCAGAGGGTGTACACAACATTTTCCTAATCAAACTTGGTGCAATGAGGGTCTATTCACAATTTCACGTGCCCGACCCATCCGCCCGAAAAGAGGACGATTTATGTTGCTGTAAAAATCTGGGGGTCTTTGAGAAATTGAACGTCTTGATAATGGAACTTGCTTTAAGGCACGTTACTATGTCGTTCTCTGAAAACAATATTCGCCCCCACCGCTTAAGTGTGCATCAGGTTGACCAGCTACGCCGGTAATGCGCGTAGCACCATAGGTGCCATGCCACTTAACACTATTTGAACAATATAATAGTGTTCCTATATATAAATCACTCAACCTTTCCTTTACTAGCCAATGTGGGACAAAACCAAAAACACTACAAAAAGGCTTTCTAAAGAGCACAAGGAATATTTTGATAAAACCCTAAATAAACATCCATTTATTTTGATAATTTTCAACAATCCCCCACCATTTTCAAAATAAAGATGAAGCCTTGGTTCCTTTGAAAAGACTTGTGCATCAATGAAGGCATCTCACGATTTTAACCATCACCTAGTGAAAAGCATCAAAGTTAGTCGGAAAGCATGGTAGACTTGTCTTTTAACCAGCGATCCTTCAACGACCAACGGGACACGTTTCACACACGCATCTTACCTGACTCAGATATTCAAAATTGCTGACACGTGGATTGGCCGTTTGTCTATATCCTATTTCGTGAGTGCTCTAAAGTTCTAGTCCATGAACCTATATAAGGCGGCACCACCCTCACACTCATATAGGTAGACTTTTAAGAATGCCCATGTAACAACAGTATCCGCCTAACTAAACCGTTAAAAATCTATGAAGAGCTAAGTAGTTCACCTCCTCTTTTAAATTATAGATACCAAACACTTTACCATAGGATGAGTATAACCGGAAAGTATTTGCCATCACGACTTATGATGTAATTTGCTCATTGAACACAAGGATTTGAAGCTAAATAAGCGTTGGGTCGAGTTTCCACCAGGAGTGATTATATTTTAGTGGGCTTAAGTCCCATCATTTGTGATGTTTTTCACACCAAATCTCTTGCAAGACCTTTTGTTAAAGGATCTGTCAGGTTTTGACATGCCTTGACATAATCAATGGTTATTACCGCATCAGTTATCAAATTCCTCACATAGCTATGTCGAAGGCCTATATGCCTGGACTTCCCATTATATACTTGGCTATAAGCCCGTGATAGTGCCGACTAACTATCACAATACAAAGTGGTATGTCGTTTTTGTACCAAAAATATAATTTATAAAACAGGAAATTAACTATTATTCCGAAGAACAGTGGTTAAGTCCGAGATCGTTCATGGAGAGTAAAAAGCTAAGTTACGGTACTTTCAACTGATTTCTAATTTAATTATGAGAACAAAAGAAATTTGGTTTGGATTTGATTGAACTAATGATTAAGATAAAATTTAAATAAAAAGTGATTGCGGTTTGAAAATAAGTGAGAGAAGGGACTAGGGTTACCGATTCAACCTCCCCTTATAATATAATTATGCGAAATCTAGAGTTTCATTCAACTAATAACCAGACCACCGTAGGGTAACAAATCCTATCGATAATCCCCAAAAATATTATCAAGATTCGTACTCCGTATAGGCTATCTTAACACGGCACGAATCGTCTCACCGGACTTAACGGGCGGCACGATCTGTCTCATGTCGTATAGTCTATCTCAGAAACTATTCTGCAACATTAATAACCACTGTATGATGGTATTTAATAACACACATATAAATACGATTTGAAAGTTGGAAGAATAAAAACTTCATAAAAATTATGAATCATCTGAGTCATACAATCAAAAGTTGAATATGAAACCCCAAAAATCTAACAATTATATTACTTGGAGAGACATCCTCATTACCCTAGTCGAATAGTTTAACTGCTCATGGAGTTAGAACAAATAATAATGCAAGAATAGAACTCCATTGAAACACAAATTGAAAGCGTGAAGAGAATAAAAGATTAAACTCTCTTGCTTTACTCTTCTTCCGAACTGTAGCCGTGGTGTGGTGCTGGAGCCCAACTGAAATTATGCTCGTGCATGGTGGAATCTGTTATGCACAGCTTCGTGAATTTTTTCGCATCCTCGTGATCTCCCAAAACCCTTTGTTCCTGCTATTTTTATATTGCTCACTGACCGACTAATCATCGAGAAAGGAGTTACCAAACTTTTCCACTAATGGGCCATCATTATGCATGTAACAAACCCAAAGGCTTGTTGACTGGGCCATATTCATGATTATATCAATTGACTTTATTAAAACCCAGCTGCCTCAAACTTGCATCACGTGCAAATCTATTTTAGTTTAATGCTTCGATTCCACCACATGGGAATTGATTAGGTGATTCTCCATTTTGTGCTCCATACTAAGCAACATGGGCAAAAGTGAAAGAAATATATGAGAACCCGGTGTTATGATTTCAAGCCCTTAAAGGTAGAAAACCTTCTCAACTTGTTCCATTTAATCTTTGTATCCACTACATTTGACTAATTAAACCCTTTCTTGTTGTTCAGAAAAAGGAAGAAACCCTGCTGACCAAAGCAGGACGGAGAGGAGGCTTCATGACATTGCAAAAGACAACATGGTGGGCTTTGCCGAAGCGACAACAAGTCTAGTTGGTCACCTCACTGAAAAAACTAAAGGCCTACAAGTAATCCCGATCATAGGTATGGGTGGGCTGGGGAAGACAACTTTGGCTAATAAGGTTTATGTGAACCCAAGAGTTTCGCATGAATTTTCAACTCGGGCCTGGATTCATGTATCTCAAACCTATAATAAAAAGGACTTGTTCCTTTCCATTTTGAAAGGTGTTATTAAAGTCACAAGCACCATGGAGGAAGATAGCTTGGAGAAACAAGTCTGTGGCCTTCTGACTTGGCAATAACTAATAGTTGTGGATGGTGTGCGGGAAGAGAAGGATTGGGATAGCATTAAGAAGGCATTTGCTAACCACAAAAACGGAAGCAGAATATGCTAACGAGTCCACTCAAATCCGTGGTTGCGCATGTTGATCCACACTATCACTTAGCACCTCACTTGAAAAAATGCTTCCTCTATTTTGGAGTCTTCCCAAAATATTACCTCTGAGATCCCTGTCTTGATACTTTTCGGTAAGAAAGTTGAGAATGTATGCTTTGAGGAGATGGCTGAAAATCACTTGGAGGATTTGGTTGCGAGAAACTTAGTGTTGGTGGAAAAAAAGGAGTTTCAACGGTCGAATCAAAACATGTGGAATTCATGATATGTTGCGTGACTTGTGCTTGAGAGAAGCTCAAAAAGAAAACTTCTTATTGGAGATCAAAGGGCTTGGGGGTAATTCACCAATCTTACTTAGACAACGTTGTCAATCGTCGCCTTTGTATTCATTTTGGTGTTTTGAAAACATTTCCTCCGGACCTTCCGGACCCATGTCCACTCTTTCATGTATTTTGGTAAGGATAAAATCAACCTATCCACTATTCATGTAGGGTACATTCTTTGAGAATTTAAATTGCTTAGAGTACTTAACATTCAGCCTATTAGTTCGCCCCACTTTCCTAGCCAGATGGAACTATTAGTTCATCTCACGTACGTAGCCTTCTTCCAGAGCCGGCTTTGGGCTAAAGCCCGTAAAGCAACCGCTTTAGGCCCCTAAATTTTGTCTAATTTTGGGGGCCCCCAATAATATAGCTCCATAGAGTTATTAGGTATACATAAAAAATAAGGCCCAAGTGAAAGGGCCCAAAATGAAATATGATTTGGCCCCTATTTCATTGTTTTGAAAAATTAAGGGTCCTAAGTGTCAATAAAGGAGTTAAACATCATGGGGAGTTAACATCATGAGCAGTCACCATTAGTCTGCTCGAAAAAATTAAAAACCCCACAGCCCTCCCTCCTTTCTTTATTCCACCAACTGATGAGTTGCCTAATCAACAAAAAAAAGCTCAACAATCATTGAAGGTTCGTGATTTCTTTATGGGTATTTTTTTTTCCTGTTCCTTGTTTGACTAGATTTTCTTATTTTCTCTACAGGTTTCCATTTTCTTTGGAAGCCGATTTTTCTTCTTGTGCACAATACTTTTTACTGATGCTCTTCCTTTGATTTACTCGTCTACAGAAGTTGTTTTTGTTTGGGTTTGTGGATTGCCGATGACTTGAGGTTCCCATATTTGTAGCCCTTGAAAAAGGAAAAAGCAAATGATGTTTTGATGCCTCGGTAACTTTACTTGACCTTGAACTCTTTGAAATTGGGATTGATCTTGAATCTTGCTTGTTCAGTAATTGATAGAGTTGTGTTTTCGATTCTAGGTACTTGTGGTCTCAAATTATTGTACTGCTTTTCGTATGAATTTTTTTTTCTTTCTCTTATTGTTCACAATGCAAAAAAAGATTGAGGGCCCATTTTTTTTCCTTTAAAAAGTTCGCTTTAAGCCTCACAAAACTCAGAGCCGGCCCTGCCTTCTTCGATGGCATCAAAACTATTCCTGACTCCATGTCCAATCTTTAGATCCTACACTCTCTTATTGTCGAACCGCCTCACGCACCATTGACATCAAAGCAGACATTTTTGAAAATGTTACAGTTCAGGCACCTGCATACAAACGGGGTCAATCAGTTGCATGGTCCTGGGGCCCAAAAAGGTAAGGATTGTGATAATGCCTTTGCAAGTGAGAACCTACAAACCCCTTCAACCATCACACCCAAGAGTTGTACCGAGGGCGTCTTAGGCAAAACTCCACTCATAAAGAAGCTTGGAATCCGTGGGAAACTAGCCGCTCTCCTAGAGGAGAAGGGAAGGTCTCTTTTTAATAACCTTACCCAAGTTACAACAACTTTGTCACATTGAAGTTGTTGAATGACTCATTCTCTCGCCCTTCTGCTGAATCTAAACATCAAAGTCTTCCCCAGTGGTACAAGTTCCCACCAAACTTGAAAAAGCTAGCCTTGGTCGATACCTTTCTTGAATGGGAGCACATGTCTGTGCTGGGGATGTTGCCAGAACTTGAGAAGCTCAAGTTAAAGGACAATGCGTTCACAGGGCTAAGGTGGAGTTTACACGACAGAGGTTTCAAGAAACTCAAAGCTCAGCAAATTTGGAAGACAGATTTGGTGTAATGGGAGGCTGAGGCTCATCATTTCCCAAGCCTTCAACACATTTTTCTTAAGGACTGCACATGGCTATGGGTAATCCTTCTAGTCGGGCCAATTTAAAAACACTCCGGACGATTAAACTTCATCAAACATCACGTAATGCTGCAACTTCTGCCAGGGGCATGATCAAAGAGCAGCAGCAAGAAAGCAATGGGCTAAAGATTGATATCTTTCCTTCAGATCTTTGACAAGGCTCATCTCCAGATTGTTAAAGATTTTACCTTCGCAGTATATGCTACGTAGTTTCAGATCATGGATTTCAATAGATAAATAAATCGTAAGGAGAAAAATCACAGAATCAATTTTTTGTACTTGGGCCTACCAATAGGCGGTTTTTCTTTTTGGCAGCTGTTCACCTCCTAATCTGACCCAATTACAAAAGTACTTTACGTTTACAGTCTTTTGTTTCTTTTGTTGTAGTTTTCTTGTATTATAGTCCTCTAAAGTCTAACTAGGTTAGTTTCTCTTGTTGTTTTAAACACTTGGAGATCTATTATTGACATCTTGACAAGGAAAACAGATTAATTAGTTAATACACACTAATAACTAATAAAGTCAGCTCAATGATTATTGTAACTTTTAGAGCTGTCAATAAGGTAAATAAATAAAAATAGAGAGCCCAATGCTCTAGAGAAATAAAGAACGTACAGCATTTGGGTATGCAAGCACTAAGCATACGGAGATGAAATAGAGAATGGTATCTCAATATGATCTCTTTCTTTTTAATGCTTTTGATGATAATGTCGCTTTGCATACCAGTAACTAATATGACGCAATAAACCTACTACCTCAGTCAACCATGTTACTTTGAGAAGACAACTGTTTGAGGTAGTCTCTAAGAGCTGCTATCGATCTAGTCAACCATGTTACTTTGAGAAGATAACTGTTTAAGGTAGTCTCTAAGAGCTGCTATCGATCTTGCATGCTCAAATTATGGAATTGCTTCACTTTTGTATTGGAATTCGTTGATAGCAAGTAACATAAATAGCTAGAGTTTCTTTAAGTAATTAACAGATATGGGGGGAAGAAGTGCTATAAAGCAGTTTCTTTAGAGTAACCAAGGTAGAGATTGTTGACCGGTAGTTGCGTGGCTCTCTCCTCTTCAATACAGCCCCCTTAAGGGCCCTAGTAACAACCTCATCTGTCTAGTTTTCAGCCTTGTCCATGGGTGATTAACTGATCCGCAAGTGGTCGAGTGTTAGCTTTAGAGTTATGGCTTTGATAGACGTTTTGGCTATATAATCTGACCTCTGGCTTGCATATTTGAAGCCTAGCAATGTAAATCAGAGGAGACACGAGCGAAAGAGAGAGAAGAGTGTTCCTCCCATCAACGCTTGTCTCCATTTAATCTGTGTTTGCTCTGATTCCTCCTTGGTGTACCTGATTTGGGGAACCACATAAGAATCTGCCTCTGTGTTTGTGTCTCTGTGTTCGTCTCAGTTTGAATTCCTGGGGGCATACCAAGATCTGCATCTGTTGTTACATTTTCACAATAATCCGTTATATGTGCAGATTGTGTGTCATAAATAGAAGATTGGAGATAGATACGTGGAATGTCAGATGTTAAAGAAACTGGATCTTTGTATATAAAACAATTCTTTTATACATTAGTTGGAGGAACATTTAAGATAGTAACCCAATTGGGTTGTCATACTGGTTAATTGACTTGCCTCGGGGGGCTTATACCTCTAAGGTCACATGGTTAATTTCCCTTGGCAGCTAGAGAGAGAGAGAGTTGCCCAAACTCTCCTGAACCCAGGACCAAATCATGGGAGGAAGAAGACATGGTGATCAAGTGTAGTCATGCCCGGCCAACGTGAGGTGAAATAAACAAATTTAGAATGTTCGGTGACTACGGGGTTGACCCTACCCATCAATTTGGAAGTGTAGAATTCATTGTTGACCTCTGTTTTTTTCAGAATCTGTTCTGGAAATTGTGATGTTAAATGAGCAGTCTTTTGCAAGCGATCATTAGTTTTACTTAAACCAACGGTCAAACTTGGCCTGACAATTGTAAAAGTAGATTATGTTAACTTTTTGCCACCTGAACATGTTCATCTAATGGCCTCGTTCTGTATCTCTAGTAACTCAACTTTTATTATAGGATAAAAATCGGGTTTTGGAATGAACTAGATTAAACGGGTGATAAATCCGACGGGTTAAGCGGTCCCAATTTCATTATTTCATTACTAATTTAAAGTAATTTAGGATAATAATTATTGTGATAGGTCCGTCGGTCAGAGGTTGGGGTCTGAATGTCTGATAATGTTTCTTTCTTTCTTTTTTTCTTTCTTTTTTTTTTTTTGAATGGAAAATCTGATAATGTTATTAATGATATTAGTTGTCACAATACAGTCATAATGATTAGTCGTTGCATTATAAACTGTGGTACAGATTAGCAGACTAGCATCATATGTTGCATTCACGGTATTCTTTTTCTGGACACCAGGCGAGTAGTTTACTTTAGCATGTCTTACCTCTCTTTGGAATCCTCTTGAGCCAAAGACTAGCATCATATGTTTCTCAAGATATCAATTGTATTCGATTTCTTTTAAAGCACACATTTTACTCCTGATATATTGGCTTACCACTTTGATATTGACATACATTTTGTTTCCTTAGATCACCGACATTATGATTCATTGAATTTGTTGGCAGCTGAGGGAATAGTCTTGGTGCTTGTGACTCCAATGCCTAAGGTTTGTGATTCTACTGGGACCATGGGTATGCATGTGTTGTGGTGGTCTAGGAAAAAATTAACCTGTGAAACCTCGAGGTGACTTTGGCTTAGGGATCACAGAACCATGAAATATCTTGGTGGCTAGTGGTCAACGGGATAGAGAACAGATCGAAGCATTAAAATCGAAGTGACTATATTGTACATTGACTTTGGGAACAAACCTCAACGCCACCCTGAGATTGACTCTTTAGTGTGATAGTGGATCCAATGTGTGATGATACCCGAGAAAATAAACTGGGCTTTCGTGTTTATGGTTCCCAGGTTATTGTTGGATATCATTCACACGCTGTCGCAATTGTTTTCTATTACTTTTAAGTTGCTAGGACTCGTGTGATACCTTGTTGAGATGCATATTTGTTATTGATAATATCTTATTGAGATGCATATCCCGTTCTTGATAGTACTCAACAACTCGTTGAGATGCATAATTCTCTTCATATTAGTTTATTTCCATTTATTCATATGACGCATTCACATGCACTTATTCTTGGCATGCTAAATTACTCACTGAGCTTTTAGATGATAAAATTATTCCTACCAATTTTCAGGTGATTATTTGGATGGTAATTGAGGACTTGCAGCATTGGGACTTGGGACCCGCTTGTTGGAACCTCTAGGGCGTCATTTATCTCATATTTCTGTTTCATAAAGTACTAGTGGTCGGTTTTGAATAAGTTGTTGTACTAGGACATCATCTATCTCGTATTTGTGTCTCATATTTGTGTTGTATTTGACTAAATGGTGGATGTGTTTATCCCACCAAAACGTATGGACGTTGATTTGAACTCTTGCATTTCGGTATAATTCAGCAGTTGTTTATAACCTATTGCATTGTTGGGTTATTTAGGCTTTGTGTCCGGAATTGGGTGTGACAGTATATGCCGTTATTGGAGAGGTACAGAAGTAGACTAAGTACAATTCAACTGTACAACTCGTTGAGCTCCCATTATTGGAGGGGTTAGATTGAGTTAAAACTCTTCAATTTGAACCTCTTACCTCCAAATTTTGGTCTTTCCATCATGTGATATCGCTCAATATAACGCGTGTCAAAACAACTTCGTGCCTAATGAGGTATCGAAAGAACACCTTGTACCAAATGGAGAAGTATAGTCGTCCCGGACCTTTTTGGATTTTGTTTCTTTCTTTTCTTTTGTTGTTGTATGTTCTAGTTAGTTTTTGTTATATAATGAAGTTGTATGTTGACAGACAATGTTGACTGGAGCAAAAGTAATGCTATTCCTTTCCATTTTTTTTCCCTAGAAGCTGAACATTAGGTTCATTTGCTGTGATTTATTGTGTTCTTGTAGTAGAAAGTAGCGACACATTCATATAGATGTGTTTATTGTAGTGATAATGAAAAATTATTGGCTCAGGAGCTGAGAGAATGTATAATTATCTTCTGCATAAAGACGCCATTAGTGATTGCCCTAACAGAGAGCCAGTGCCAGTTCATTAGTTTTGGAGGCCTGAAACGGACTTATGAGATGAGACCCTCTATGTATTTTCCATTAATAAAATTTTTTAACACATATCTCGTAAAAAAACCATTACAAAATATTTATTATTGTACAAATTTTAAGTCTCACTACTGCTAATGGGGTTCGGCTGACTGACCCTACTGATGTTCAAGGTGAAATCTTAGTCTATTATATTGGGCTTCTTGGTTCTCCTTTTGAGCAACAAGTGGATGCTACTCAGGTCTTAAACCTTGCTGTGTTGCACAGATTAACGAGTGTTATGAAGGAATCTCTTACCAAACCTATTACTGGAGCAGAAATAAAGGCTGCTATGTGGAGTATCAATGGGGATAAGGCCCCAGGACCAGATGGATACAACTCGGCATTTTTTCAAAAGAATTGGGAGATAGTTGGCAGTGATGTGGTTAGTGCTATTCAGTCGTTCTTTGCTACTGGTATTTTGCCTAGACAGTGGAATTGTACTGCTCTTACTCTGATTCCTAAGTGCCAATCTCCTATTTCCATTAGGGACTATAGACCCATTGCCTGTTGTAATGTGGTCTATAAGTGTGTTACCAAGGTGCTCGCGAATAGGTTACAACCTTTATTACCAACTATAATTAGCCCTTTTCAATCTGCATTTGTTAAAGGGAGGTCCATCATGGATAATATCTTACTTATGCAAGAGATTGTCAAGAATTATCATAAACAAGGGGGGCGGCCCCGCTGTGCCATAAAGATGGACTTGATGAAGGCCTACGACTCAGTTGATTGGGGTTTCCTGTTTACAATGATGAGAGTTATGGAGTTCCCAAATAAGTTTGTCCAATGGGTGAGGGTTTGCATTACTTCTCCTATGTTCTCTATCATTATCAATGGGGAATTAACAGGGTTTTGTCCGGGAAAACGGGGCCTTCGACAAGGGGACCCTTTATCTCCGTATCTTTTCCTCTTAGTCATGGAGGGGTTCACTTCAATTCTCCAATATAGAATCAGCCAATGTCAGTCCTTCGCTTTCCACCCCAGGTGCAAGAAGCTCAATCTTACTCATCTTATTTTTGCTGATGATCTTTTTCTCTTGTGTGGAGCAGAGTGTGGTTCTTTCCAGTTAATTGCTGAAGTTCTTTCTGTCTTTCATCGATTTTCTGGGCTTAAGCCTAATCTCCAAAAGAGCTCTATTTTTTTCTCGGGTGTTAATGACTTAATGCTGACACAAAGGCTCTACTGTGTGATATTTTACCTATTCCTGCGGGTATGCTTCTTGTTAAGTACCTTGGTGTACCTCTTATTTCAACTCGGCTTCGGGCTGTTGATTGTGAGCCATTAAAGGAGCGCATCTTAGGAAGGATACAGTCCTGGGCAAACACCACTTTGTCTTACGGCGGCCGAGCTCAGTTGGTGAAATCAGTTTTATTCAGTATTCAGGTTTATTGGTCTGCCATCTTCATTTTGCCGCAGAAAATTCTGAATGATATTGAGAGCCTTTTAAGGGCCTTCCTTTGGTCCGATTCTGAACTTAAGAGTTCTGGTGCAAAAGTAGCTTGGCAGTCTATCTGTACTCCAAAGGAGGAAGGTGGCTTGGGTTTCCCTCAGTTGAAGATATGGAATAAGGCTTCTATGTTACGACATTTGTGGGCTATTTGTCTCAAAGCTGATACTTTGTGGATCAAGTGGATTCACACATATGTTCTGAAAAATCGCAGCCTATGGAGTGTTCAAGTTCCTAATGAGGCATCATGGACTATTAGGAAACTTTTGAAGTTAAGGAGTCTTGCTCAACCTTGGATTAAGTGTGTCATAGGGGATGGGTTGTCTACTTCTCTTTGGTTTGACAATTGGCACACTTTGGGACCCTTGAATAAGAAGTTTGATTGTGTAGTGGAAGTTAATCTGGGCAGTTCATTGAATGCTACAGTGGCATCTATTATTCACCAAGGTGGGTGGAAATGGCCAAGACCGAGAAGCTGGATTACAAGGGAAATTGTGGCTAGCACTTCCCCCACTCTCCTCCCTAATACATCTATGGCAGATTATGTTCGATGGACTCTCACTGGTACTGGCGTTTATTCTGCTTGGTTTGCGTGGCAGGCATTGCGGGAAGTGCAACCTATTGTCCCCTGGGCTAGGTGTGTATGGTTTCCTCACCATGTTCCCCGTTGGGCTTTTATTGAGTGGTTGAGTTTTTTGGGGCGATTGTCTACGAGAGATAGACTTCTCAGTTGGGGTATGGGAGTGGATGATCGCTGCTTGCTGTGTTCTACTGCGCCTGAGACTCATAATCACTTGTTTTTTGAGTGTGTTTACTCCAGAGCTGTGTGGAGTTTGGTGTTGGAAAAAAATCATGTTTTTAGACCATGTCTTGGGCTGGCAGGTGAAGTGGATTGGTTGTGCAATAATAGGAGAGGCTTTTCTAGCTTTTGTACAGTGTACAAGATGTCCTTAGCCGCTGCTATATACTGGGTTTGGAAGGAGAGGAATAATAGATTTTTTCACGGCAAAGCTATGCCTGCTTGTGCTTTGGGCCTCCAGGTTCTTGATGAGGTCCGGGCCTGCCTATGTTCATGGAGACGCCTCAAGTCAACGAATGTGAATCATTTGCTGGCTAGAGATTGGAACCTAAGTCCCAGAATTTTTGGGCCGTAGCTGTGCCCGTAGTAATTCTTGGGGCTGGTTCTTTTGTTTGGTTTGTTGCTATCTTGTTTCTAGCGTCTTTTCTAGCTAGCTAGGAACTTTGTTGTGCTGCTTGTAGGGATGCTTTCCCGCATGTTTTTTGGTTTGTTTGCTTAATAAGATCTTAATTTACCAACAAAAAAAAAAACTTAAACATATAGTCATCCAAAAATAAATAACCATTATAATATATAGGATGCCTACATGTTTGCCGGCCCATATTTTTTATATTTTTTAGGGGGCCCGAAGCGTTGGCTTCATTGGTTTATGTCATGAGCTAGTCCTGCAGGGAGCAATGTAAAGTTTGTTGAATTGTACTGCTACTAGTTTTTTCTAACTTACTATATTTAATTTTCGGAATTCTATAAAGTGAAAAAGAAGGAACAACCTTTATTGAGCATAAGCCATGAAAGAGAGAGAATCGTTGAGAGAAATAAAATGATGTGCAATTATTGGTACAAATGTTAGTGTCCGTAGCAAACTTGATTGATAAAATGCCATGGAGAGAAAAACTACTGGTGGGTAAAAGAGAGTAATTCACACACAACTAAACTCACTCATTTTTATTAATTCTTTCACATATACAAACATACACTACTCACATATTTCACACTCTCATACACACCTACATTTTACTGGTGGGGGAGACCCCTTGGAGGGGCTCCCCACGGCTCTCTCTCCTCTGCCCTCTCTCCTTACTCTTTTCTCTTTCTTTTTCCACACAACTACAAGGCACATACCCAAGCACTTATATTCACCAATAATGCAACTCTCCCATCTCCCCATTTAATTCCACCGAATGGTACAGCTGATTTTTTTCTTTGGCTTGGCCCCCTCTCATTTAATCCCATCTCCATTTTTGTCTTTTTTGTCCCTTACCCAAATCACAAGCAAACCACACACACAATAATCAAGAATCTCTCTCAACAAAAACTGTCAAGAAGGAAATAACTTTCCTTTAGCATACTAGTATAGATTCAACCGTTGTAATTTTACTTTCTAAAGCAAACGTAAAGATATTCAACAAATAAAAGTATTCAGATGGGGTACGCATCATTTTTCTAATCAAACTTGGTGCAGTGAGGGTCTGTTCACAACTTCGCGTACCCGACCCGTCCGCCCGAAAAGAGGACGCTTTAGACAGCTTATTCAGCCGATTTACACCACCCGACCCGCCATAAAACGGACGGTTTAGATAGGCTTGTTCTGGTCCACTTTGCTTGGAAAACGATGGCGCACCCACTCTTTGACTCTCATCCCTCTTCCCCTCTAGACCACAGCTGCATAATTCAGGTCCATTTTGGTGCACCTTCTCTTTGACTCTCTCATCTCTTCACCATTTTCCATCAATCTACTCGTCCTCTGCCTCTACCTCCCTTTAACTTAATCAATTGGCCGCTGGAGAGAGAGAGAGAGAGAGAGAGAGAGAGAGAGAGAGAGAGAGATGGGAGACACTTCTGTTGATTTTTTCTTGGAGACCATGCAGCAACTTATAACGAGCTCCAAGCTCGATTCAATCATAGAGGAGAAACACCAACTTCAATCTCTTGAAGAGGAGATAAAGTACCTAAGAGGGTTCTTAAAGATTTCAGAGAAGAAACGCAATGATCATTCAGAAGTGATGAAACTGGTGATGAAGATCAGAGACTTGGTATCCGAGGCTGAAAATATCGTAGAAGAGTTTGTAATTGATGCTTTCCAGTCGATCAGGACACTCTCCTTTACCACCAAAAAAAAAAACCTTTCCCTCGAACTTGAAAGTGCCAAAAAGAAGATCAAGACTCTTACGACAAGGGTGAAGCAGATTTATGACGAGAATATTTATGACATTAATGGAGTAGTAGTCAAAAAATTCAAGCACTCTTCTACCAGAAGTGGAGGTATTGCTAGTTTTGTATACATAACATGGACCATAATAATGACTACTATGAAGTATGAACCATAAAAATGTGCAGGCGAATGCTACTATACGCCCTTAATTTAGTTTTTTGTTACACTTACTACTGGCCCTTCCATAACTTATTTGCCTCGTCCTTGATCATAAACTTCCTCTTATTTTCCAATAGGAAGTTCAAGTTCAGCAGAAGGGAGCAATACATCGAAAGTGGTAAAGGAGAAAGTGGTGGTGAAAGTGGTAAAAGAGAAGGTGGTGGTGGGTTTCGACAAGGAGGTAGAGAGATTAATAGAGATGCTTGATTACAAAGGCGAGGGCAAACCGTTGGAGATTATAACAATTATCGGAGCAGGTGGAGGTGGTAAAACCACTTTAGCCAGAGAAGTGTATGATCATCCTTTCACGTTGTATACCTTTGAAATCCGTGCATGGGTTGATGTTTCTCAAGATTATGATAAGACTACTATGAAGAGGGATTTGTTAATTCGGGTTTTGAAATCAGCTTTCCCTCAAAATCAAGAAGATTACGAGAACATTAGTGAGGTTGTGGTGGGAGAAATGGTACACAAATCCTTGAAGGGTAGTAAATATCTAATTGTCATGGATGACATATGGGGCATGGAAGCATGGAATGATATCCAAAGATCATTCCCTAAAGAACGCAACGGGAGTAAAGTGTTGTTCACTAGTCGACAACTTATCCAACTTGATAGCGTCCACCTTGTCCCTCATTATTTGGATCCTTTGCCAAAACATAAGAGTTGGGAGTTGTTGCAAAAGAAGGTATTTGTTTCAAAAAAGAAAAAGAAAATTAGTGTACGTATTTTAACTGAAAATAGTGATTGAAACAAATACTTCATTATAATGTCATCATATAAGTTTCCTATTTCTTTTTAAGAATTTCTATTTTTAAACCTTAACTTATTCTTCCCATTTACCTTCGGCTTCCCCTTCATGCTCTTTCCCTTACCTTTCGACTTTTTTTACTGCTTTCACTGTCCGGATTTTCTGAGGTTCCCAGCCTTCTCCCTACCTACTTGCTATGCTCTTCCACATTGGGGAGGAAGCTTTAAGGTAACAGATTTCACTGTAGCTCTGGAATAGTCTTGAGATGGCCTGTGCTGAACGCTAGGGGTCATATGAACTGATAAAGTCCTATTACTTGGATCGAGTTGCATGTAGTTACAATTATAGATGTCTAATATTTGCCCATATATATCGAACAGGTATTCGGTATGAAATGCTGCCCACCAGAGTTGGTGAACATCGGTGTGAAAATCGCAGAAAAATGTGAAGGACTACCACTCGCGATTGTCGCAATAGCTGGCATTCTGGCAAAGGAAGACAAGACACTTGACACGTGGAAGGAAGTTGCAAAACATTTAAGTTCAAACATTGCCGAAAACAAAGAGGCTGGCTGTATGGAGATACTGGAACTGAGTTACAATTACCTACCTCTTCATTTGAAAGCATGTTTTCTTTATATTGGAGCATTCATCGAAGATTCTGAAATCCGTGTACGCGAGTTGCTATGGTTATGGATTGCAGAGGGATTTATTCATCAAAGTGAAGAGGGGAAAAGCTTGGAGGCCATAGCAAGAGATCACTTAATCGATCTCATTGATAGAAGTCTCATAATGGTAGCTAGGAAAAGTTCCCTAGGAGGAATTAAAGCTTGCCGTATCCATGATCTTCTACGTGTTTTTTGCTTGAGAAAAGCCGAGGAAGATAAATTTTTTGTGCAAATTTACGAGGGTGATCTTTTTCCAGCTTCTATGACAGATAAGCATCGTCGCCTCTTCATTGGCCATAATGAGTTCTTTCGTAACTTTCAAGAATTGTTCTTGAGGCGCCGAACTTCGAAAACAGTTTGAAACATTCAATCTTTTCTGTGCCTGCACTCACCAAACTCCTCGTATTCAGTGTATGAACAAGATCTGTTATTCTTTCAAACCTTTGACCCGTCTCCGGTGTTTAGTTTTGTCTCCGCTGTATGCCGAAGAGAAGTAGGGATAGGAAATCTAGTTCATTTGAGATACGTAGCAGTTAGGTTACCGAGACAAGAGCGGTTCATTGCATCGCCATTAATTTCCAACCTCTCGAACCTACAAACCCTCGACCTCCAAGGTTTGGGGTATTCCAAGTTCATTCAGTTGCCTCTTGATATTTTTAAGATGGTTAAGTTGAGGCATCTTTATAGTAAATATGGGATATTCGCGTATCATTTTTCTTCTGCAGCAGCGAGAATCAGTTTTGATCATTCCTCCAAGTTGGATAGCCTACAGACCTTGCACACAATATGTGGTTGTAAGTATTGCCGAAGTTTCTTGGTAAGAACTCCCAATCTTATGAAGCTCGGACTTAAAGTAAAAATCAGTGTTTTACTCCCCGACTTGGACTTCTTAAAATGCCTTGAGACACTCAATTTGGCCTTATTCACTCTTACGGCGGAGCTGAAGCTTCCTCTGACTCTTAAGCGACTAACTTTGAGTTGGACGATCTTAAAGTGGGAGGAGGTGTCAATCCTCCAAAACCTGCCGAGCCTTGAGGTTCTCAAGTTTAAAGGCGACGCCTGTGTAGGACAAGTTTGGAACACAAGTGAAGAGGGGTTCTCCCAACTCAAGTACTTGAGTTTGTACCATATGTATCAGATCAAGGAGTGGAATGCTTCGGAAGATCAATTTCCGAGACTTGAGGTCTTAGTGATTGAAGGTTGCACAAACTTGAAGCAGATCCCGATTGATTTTGCTGATCTAAATGAACTTCGCGAAATTAAGTTAATTCACTGCACTCGGTCTGCGAATGAATGTGCCAGGAAGATTCAAGAAGAGCAAAAAAATAGAAAAGGAGATGATGATTGCCCAAATCTCATTGTCAAACCTAATTTTCTTGGGAACTCGTCAGACGAAAGTGAATGAAACCCCGGTAATTGATTTCAGTTTCTTCATTTTTCTCTGTCATGTGGTCATTATGGTTGGAGAGAAATTGAATCTTATTTCAAAGAGCTGAATTTGACTGGGAAAATCTGTTGGATAAAATTCAAACAAGAGTGACTTTTTGGTCTAAGGCTAACTTTGATTTGAAGACTTACTCAATTGAAGATTTCAAAAGATGTCTACAGGGAATTAGAAAGATCAAGGCGGCTATGATTGTGGTGAAAGGCTGAAATTTTCTTGGAATATATTGGGGTAGTGTGTGTTCTACCCAACATGATCAACTCTGGATTGAAGTTCAACATTTCAGGAATCTGCAATTTCTTTGCTCCTGTTTGGCAGATTGATTTTGATGATCCTCTATAAGTAGATTATTGGACGTCATTGTGATGTACTTTTTTGCCTTTGAATTTTGGCTGGCATCTCGCCATCCCTTCTTGTTTGGGTTCTCAGCGGCAAATGAATGTCCATTCCATAGGTGCCAACCTAGTTAGGATGTATGGTTTTGGTTGTGATGTTTATACTCTTTTCCCTTTAATCATTGTAATTGTTCCCCTATTGCAGTGATTAATAAATTTTGCTTATTAAAAAAAAAAGTTAGTCCCTAAAAAGATTTGAGCTTGTACCTTGTTTTTTCCTTTCCTCAGTTAAAACTAACCTCTTTTTGTTATATGATTTTTAGGGGTCCCAGCAAAAAGTAGCGGTAAGAGCACTTCTCCATGGTTAAATATAATTGCTATTTTGTTCATCATCATTAAAAGATATTGGCCTCATTACTATTGATTAAGATGGTATAGGCCTTCAATACACTTTTTGATAATGATGAGATTACTTGTTTTGCAGGATCTACACTATATCAACCAATAGAAATAAGAGTAATGTTAACCATCTTTTAATGAAGGTGAACACAATTAAATTCATTTTTTTCTTTTATCTCGGTTGTAATTTAATAGTTATGTGAACATGAACACTACGTAATATGATTTCTTGGAATGTTATGCATTTATACGTGTCCAATCTTAGAGCATCCTCAACCCTTACTCAAATCCTAACCCATATTTGAAATCTAAGAAAAAAAGCCCTAAAAAATCAGCTCTAGTCCTCTACCCGTACCCATATCAAACTGGGTTTTACTGTAACGAACCATGCCATTTCACCTTCTAACACTTAGCCTAACCATGTGGCTCAAAAAATAAAAAGAAGGAACTCAAGAACAAATACAGAGCAATAACAAATATACATAACAACCAAGTCTCCCTAAGAGAATGCAGTCCAAGTCCAGAGCATAATGGTAGCACCATCAAAGCCTAGTCAGTAGCAGCTATAAGAAGTGAATCGTAGCAGAACCCAAAGAAGATCACAGCCACAATCTTGAGACTTATCAGAACCCAACAGCATACCAGTAGATACAAAGTTTAGCAGAAGCAAACAAAGGCAGCAGATACAAAGCGCAGCAAGACCAGTAGTAGTAAATCTTAGCAGAACCCAGAGAGAATACCACAGCAATATCGGCATATCACAGCATCAAATAGATAATCCAAATATAGGCAGCAGAAACAGAGTGCATCAAGACCAATGATTCACCAAAACACTTGCTAAATAACATCCAAAATACTTCCCAGATTGCGAATAAGATCATTGATAAAATATGTATTGGGTCCCCATCCTGTTTTAACCCAAAAAGCAGCCCTGAGTTTAATAAGATCCTTCACCTCCAACCAATTCAGAGGTATTTTTCAAAATGATATTTGTTTATCATGTTCCATATGGACCACAATACCACAAGTGGAATACAATCCCAAATCATCTTATGGCTAGCTTTAATTTTGGAACAGCAATACATACACTCCCTGAGAGCCACTCCTAGCCACACCCTCTCTCACATGAGGTGTGGGGTCCAGATGTGGGGACCACACCCCATGTGAGAGAGGGCTCCCAGGGAGTATATATATATCATTTTTGTTAATTTTGAGGTTCATCCACCAAAGGAATAAATCATTGACGCTTCTAGGAGTTACCCACTGAATTCTCCACCCAAATAGCATTTGACACCATATATTCCAGACAGAAGTACAGTGTAAAAATAAGTGATTCCCAGACTCAACCTCGATACCACATAACTTGTGCAAAACCTCCTCATGATTATGAATGATCCCCAAGTTATATGAGTGCGGGCATTGTATATGTAACATTACTTGTTGGGATGTCATGCATGAAATTTACAAGTGCAGTTGCTTCCAAAATTAACCTCCTTGAAACATTTCCTGTTTCCTTTGGTCTGGAACTAATATTCCTTATTTCGATAGTATTCAGCTCAACACTGGAGGTTTTCCATCATCATGGTGAGGATAATTTTGAACACCATCCCCGCTCATGACAGCTATTATAGAATGCAAAGAATTTTCTCGAGCAACAACCATGCCACGCGTGTGCATCACACGTGAGAAGTACATAGAGTGTTGAGAAAATTGTAGGGTGCTGAAAATATTTGCATCACGCGTGTGCATCCACACTCTTAACAACCACTATAGAGCACTGAGAATTTTCTCGGCAAAATCATTCACGCTATATTTGTGCATGACTTTATACCAATTATAGAGCGCTGAAAATATTTTCAAGCACCATCCACAGTCATGATGACAACTACATAGAGCTGAGAATTTTCTCAAACAACATCCATGTCACCTATGTGAATAGCATTTGAGAGATACTATAAAGTGTTGAGAAAGTTCTCATCCAGCATTTGTGCCATGTATATACTTGTGCAGGAGACCAACTTAGGGGAATTTTCTTAAAAGCAACCACCTCCATAGGGGCGGCTCCATTGGACAAGATCTGTTATTCTTTCAAACCTTTGACCGTCTCCGGGTGTTTAGTTTTGTCTCCGCTGTATGCCGAAGAGAAGTAGGGATAGGAAATCTAGTTCATTTGAGATACGTAGCAGTTAGGTTACCGAGGCAAGAGCGGTTCATTGCATCGCCATTAATTTCCAACCTCTCGAACCTACAAACCCTCGACCTCCAAGGTTTGGGGTATTCCAAGTTCATTCAGTTGCCTCTTGATATTTTTAAGATGGTTAAGTTGAGGCATCTTTATGGTAAATATGGGATATTCGCGTATCATTTTTCTTCTGCAGCAGCGAGAATCAGTTTTGATCATTCCTCCAAACAAGAGTGGCCTTTTGGTCTAAGGTTAACTTTGATTTCAAGGCTTACTCAATTGAAGACTTCAAAAGATGTCTACAGGGAATTAGAAAGATCAAGGCGGCTAAGATTGTGGTGAAAGACCGAAATTTTCTCGAAATATATTGGGGTGTGTGTTCTGCCCAATATGATCAACTCTGGATTGAAGTTCAACATTTCTGGAATCTGCAGTTTTTTTGCTCCTGTTTGACAGATTGATTTTGATGATCCTCTATAAGTAGATTATTGGATGTCATTGCAATGTACTTTTTTGCCTCTGCTATTTGGCTGGTATCTCGCCATCCCTTTTTGTTTGGGTTCTGAGCATCAAATGAATGTTCATTCCATATGTGCCAACCTAGTTGGGATGTATGATTTTGGTTGTGATGTCTGGGCTCTTTTCCCTTTAATCATTGTAATTGTTCTCCTTTTGCAGTGATTAATAAAATTTTGCTTATTAAAAAAAAAAAAAGGTTAGTCCCTAAGAAGATTTGAGCTTGTGTTTTTTTTTCCCCTCGGTTAATCTCTTTTTGTTATATATTTTTAGGGGTCCCGGCAAAAATTAGCGGTAAGAGCATTGCTCCATGGTTGAATATAATTGCTATTTTGTTTACCATCATTAAAAGATATTAGCCTCATTACTATTGATTTGAGATGGTAAAGGCCTGCAATACACTTTTTGATAATGATGAGATTACGTGTTTTGCGGGATTTACACCATATCGACCAATAGAAATAAGGTTAATGTTAACCATGTTTTAATGAAGATGAACGCAATTAAATTCATTTTTTTCTTTTATCTCGGTTGTAATTTAACAGTTATGTGAATATGATTTCTTGGGATGTTATGCGTTTAATATATACATGTCCAATCTTAGAGCATCCTCAACCCTTGCTCAAATCCTAACTCAAATTTGAAACTAGAGAAAAAAAACCTCAAAAATAAACTCTAGTCCTCTACCCATACCCATATCAAATTGGGTTTTACTGTAATAACCCGTGCCATTTCACCTTTCTAACCCTTAGCCTAACCATGTGACTCAAAAATTAACCTCGAATTATTCAGTAGAGAAGAAAATCGTCGTCGTCAATTTTCGAAGTTTTTATGACGAAGGAGGAGATCGTCGTCAATGGAGGAGATCATCATCCTCGTCAATAGAGAAGGACATCGTCGTTTTTAATTTTTTGAAGTTTTGTTACTTCCCCTATGTTCTAATAGTGGTTATGACGTTCTTTTTGAATTCAAAATGCAGTTTCTTTCTAAATGATTTCAAAATTTTCAATCCAGACCAAAGGATAATTGTAAATTACAACCAAGATCAAGAAAATTTGTCTTCAATCATGATGGTGAGGATAATTTCAAACACCTTCTCCGCCCATGACAACTGATGAGAATGTTCTGAAACATCATCCATACTCTTTACAACTGGAGTGTTGAGAATTTTCTCGACAACATCAATCTACACTATGTATCTACATATGACTTTACACCAACTATAGTGTGTTGAAAATATTTTCAAGCACCATCCACAGACATGATAACTTACAAAGGAAAAAATTTAGGGTACCACGTGGCCATGCCGAGCACAATCGCGGCCGTCCAAAAGCGGCCAAGATTGATTCCCTCTCTCTCCTCTCACCCGACCACTCTCCTTTTTTTCTCTCTCCTATTGCAAACTGTTGGATAGCATTTTTGACGGTTAAGATTGCCGAGCAGGTACCATGTAGACCATATCCACTCGGCACTGAAAAATTTCTCACTACAAAGAGTTGAGAATTTTCTCAAGCAACATCCATGTCACTTTTGTGAATAGAATTTGAGAGCTACTATAAAGTGTTGAGAAAGTTCGCATCCAACATTATAATGGGGCAATTTTCTTAAAAGCATCCACTCCTATGGGGGCGGCTCCATTGGGGTTTCAGGGGATTTGCTTAAACCACCTAAGTTTGAAAAATATATTAAAATTTTAGGTATCTTTGGGTATAATTGGATATTTTTTCATATAGTCAACAATAGCGAACAACCATGAGTTTGAATTGCCCTAAAATTTGGTAGATTTTTTTCTATAACTTGATATTTCTTTCATATTGTTTACACTGAATTAGTCTTACAAAACCACAGTAAACGTTAATTCACTCAAATTGGTACGTAAGTTGATCATATTGCTCAACCTAATAAAATAAACTATAGGCTCGACAAACTTTCAATGAAAATAAACACCTTTATTTTATAGTGTCTCGTATACAATTTTTTCGTATATATTATTTACACCGCTGAGTTACAATACAAAAACTGTCTCTGCACCGCCACCTTACTTCACCTCCCCGACAACCACACCACCATTACTTGACTATCGCTACAACCACCACAACTGTCACCACTACCACTTCACCACTGTAACTCTACCACCTCCACCCCGAAAAGAAAAAAAAAAACTCAAAGAATATTCAAATCCAAAAAATTCTCAAAATCATTTTGAAGTGAAAATATTCTCAATAGTAAAATATGCCACCATCACTTCAAAATCACCACCACCACCGTACTTTCAACACCTCCACTATGATTTCACACACTACGGCCACCACCACCTCTCCACCGCTCAACTTGTGCTTTGTGAACCTATTCTTTCATATGATTAAAGTTATTATTTTCAACCAAACAGAAGGGGGAAAAGAAAAGGATGCATCAACGGACAAAGCACCAAGTCTTCTAGCCTACTGTCACTACCTTGGTATCAAACAAAAAATGAAAAACAGATTACAAACTAAAGATGCTCAAGTTCTAACACACTCAAGGATGAAAAGCATGAATTAGAAGAAGCAAAAGATGGCTGCATTCTAAAAATGCAGCCCCTCAAGATGTTATATGCCAGGAATAGGCAATCATAAGCCAAGGACATGAAGCATTACTGCATTCTGTGCGTGCATACGGTTCCAGGCTTGGGGAAAGACAATAGAGTTTGGAGCTTCAATAACTTCATCAGTAACCTCCACACCTCTTTCTGCCGGTAAGCAGTGCATAAAATAGGCTTTTGGACCGGCTAGCTGCATAAGAGCTTTATCCACCTGCAGTTAGTAGCAGGAGAGAATGTCAGAAAAGACTAATAATGTTAAATATTGTGTCAATACCTCGTCCATTGCCGAAACTCATGCCGTTACACCAATAAGTGTGCAATTTGAAAAGTGTCCATCACAATTGATTATTCTAGCTCATGTAAAGCATGTGAACTTAACATAAAAATGGAAGCACACTCAACTGAAGCTCAATGCAACCAATCCTAGATATCAAAAACTGAAGCTAATCAGAGAAAGTTCCATTTAGGTGTATACCTGGAATCCTTTGAACGCTTGATGCCGATAAGCAGCTTCTTCCTTTTGGCCCATGCTGGCCCACACATCCGAATACACTACGTCAGCTCCTCTAACCGCTTCCTTTGGATCGTTTGTTATCTCTATTTTGCTGATTCCAGCCTGCCTTGCCTTCTCAACTGTCTTCACATCTGGTTCAAAACCTTTAGGGCATGCACAGACAAAATGGAATGGAACAACTGCTGCCATCAACAGCCAAGAATGTACAATGTTGTTTCCATCACCCACGTAGACAACCTGTATTATACATTGCAATCATATCAAGACGAATCTGAACAAAAAAACTATGAATGAACGATATCGTGAGAAAAATAGAGATCATACAACATGGCTACAATTTAAGGGCTAACCTTTGTTCCTTCCAGCTGACCAATGTGTTCAATTATGGTGAGCGCATCAGCCATTATTTGACAAGGATGGTTGTAGTCTGTCAGCCCATTGATGACAGGGACGGTTGCATACTTCGCAAGATCCAGAATGTCCTGAAAAGCAATATGTATGTGCTACACTTTCAAAACAAAACAAGGCTTTGGAAGCTAGAACATCTTAACAAAAGCTTTAGTAACTTTTCCAGAGCCCTTTGTTCATTTCAATACGTAAGAAGATACGAATACCCTGATGTGGCCATGAGTACCCGTGTGTGTAAACAAGAAAGGAAGACCGATATCCAAGTGGTAAATACATGTAAAAGGAGGTGAAAATCATACGATTACTCACCAGCATACCTGATGAGCAAAAAGGCGAGCCATAATGACATCATTATAGCCAGAAAGCACACGAGCCACATCACGAGTTTCCTCTCGCTTACCCATTTGGATATCGTTTGGTCCCAAATATAAAGCATGGCCACCTAGCAAGGAAAACCCAGTCTCAAATGAAACCCGTGTCCGCATGGACGGCTTAGCAAAGATCATTGCCATGGTTTTCCCATGGAATGGAAGGTATGTCCTCTGCCCTGATTTAATCAGTGCCTTGACCTCTTTGGCACGATCCAAGATCTTCAATATAGTTGCCTTGTCAAAGTCAATAATGTGCAGAAAATCTTTAGCCTCTCCTTTTGCTGGATGACAACTCAGAAAAAATAGAATTCAGATAATTTGTTGTTTTTTTCTATGCACATGATATGCTCATAAAGTAAGATTCTGGCAACACATTAGGAATCATCTACACATAACACAGGAAAGAAAGTTGCTATTTACTATTTAGGACTAACACAATGGTCAGATGGGCAACTATAAGAAAAATCTAACAACTTGAAACAAGATACTACTCCTAGAAAGACTGTTCGCTCACTTTNACGGCTTATAACAAGCAAAAATAAGCAATGCTGCTCGGTGTTCGAAGGTCTGGTAAGACTTTTCACTGCAGAAATGGCAATGCAAATAAACTAATGTACAACGTATCCACAAATGGGTCGTCACCTCTCACCAAGGAGAAGGAATTTCATTGAACAGAAGAAGTTAATATATGAAGCTGACAATAATGAAACCCATTTGCTTCTGCGTGAAAGTTTATGTATGTCAGTAACCAGAAAATAAAAAAGGTACCAAAGAGAGCAATCATGAACGCAATACCTGAAAGCCAAATCAAAAAGATATTGCTTCCACTTAGACCCACATCCCACAATTTGAGTGTGGTTATCGAGCACAAAAAATGATCATGAACCCCAATTTCAACCAAAAAGGTTTCAATAAAACTACCTGAAATCGACTCACATCAAGCAATGCAGACAATTCAAAACCATATATAGCACTAAACAAGTTAGCCTTCACCATATCCCTTCCTTTCAATGCTTAAACCCTACTTCAACTGCGTTTCGAATCAAAACACCAAACAGATTCCATTACATGAAAATGAAACTACACCTTCAGCAAGAACATCAGGCGAAAGAATGTTGAAAATCTCAATAACTCCAATGGTGCCAATGCCAATAATTACGGCGCTTGCATGCCTTATTAACATTATTGCAGTTTTTAACGACCAAACAAACCTGGCTTTTAACCTTAACTACAAGTCCACCATCTTCCATTCGCTGCATTTCTGAAAAATTGTATCTTTTATGCATCATCTGAAACCCCCGCAGTTTTTAACGTCCAATAAAAACCCATCTTTCCAAGTACCAGATTTCCAGTCACATATTATACATAAACAAATCCCTAATGAGTAATGATATGAGTACTAAGCTTCCGTATGGGCTTAATGTACGGAGTATTTAACCAAGGTCTTTTAGGTTGCTTTCTCTTAATCTTTACGAGAATCTGGTTAATTGTTTTTCAGATTAATGCTTGTCTTGATAAATAAAATCTAAAAAGTAAAAAAAATAGGAATAAAGTTGCAAAAAAATTCACTAAAGAGAGAAAAAAAGTTTGATAAAGACAGTTTTCTTTTTTAACTTTGGTCTATTTTCTAATTCCCTGTCAAGAAGAAGGATGTAACACTAAAATATACGACGAATAGCTAAAAAAAAGGCAACTAAAAGTTAAAAAACAAATAAATTTAGTCCAAACCAAGCCTAAAAGCAGCACTCACCTCCCGTAACTCAAAAATCCAATCTATATTCATAATCCATTGACCACCATTGAAACAAATCAACACAAACTAAAAAAAACAATCAATTGAAATAAATCAAAGCAAAACCTAATAGATAAGTAAAAGCACTGACCTTTTTCATCTGCGGCAATTGAAGGCGAGGAGATCGCAGAGGAGACCTGACAAGAAATTCGTTGCCGAATCGCGGGAAGACTGGACGGAAAACGCAGGGATCGCCGGGATTTCAGGGCGGAGAGAGAGGAATGGTAGGAGAGGGAAGCGGCATCGGAGGATCGAACGGAGTAGAGGTGAGAGTGAGGCAAAATGGCGGCCATCGTTTTGGGTTGGAAGCAATTGTGAAGTCCGACTGTGGGAGTGTGCTTGGAACTACACATATAGCAACGGTAAATAACACTAAAGTCCCCTTAACTATGGATCTTTCCCTCTTTACGTCCTTAATGTTTAAAACTCTATTTGTGTTTTTACCAAATGCCAATCTGACGAGGGGCAACAAAACTGGACCGATACAAAATTTGTGCTTTTAATCAACAACTGGCAATGCTATTATTTTTCTCCAATCGCTTCTACTCCCTCCGTTCTTATTTGTTTGTCTTCTACGAAAAGTCGTGTCACTTTTCAAATGAAAAAATAAATTATTTTCGTGTATCATTTTTCAAATTTTTTTACACCAAATTAAAGTACTTATCGTGTACTTTAATGCGGTACGAAAAAATTTGAAAAATGATACATAGAAGCACTTAATTTTTTGAGTTAAAAAAAGGCAAGAGAGAGAGTGTGGAACAAACAAATAGGAACGGAGGGAGTATTTGTTTTGTTCTCGAAACCCAAAAAACCAAAATTACTCGTGCAATTTGTAGTATGATTTGTCTACTCGACAAAAGATTGAGCGTTACATTTGAATGTGATTGGTTATAACAATGAAGTCTACAACTTTTATCTATACATGTTAAGTCGGTAAACATAATTCTCAATCTTTCCTTATTTTAAGCATATGCCAAATCACATGTGAGCCTACTGATCAACATCACCTAATGTCAAAATCCAAAAGAAACAAAAATGCTAGCTACATCAAACAAATTGCATTATCTTAGCATAGTGGCCAACAAAGCATACAAATCACCTCAAAGTTGAGTGCGATTTTATTCACTCTCATTAAAAGAGGGTAAACATCACCATCATTCTTATTGGTTGAAATGTTAAATATCTCACTCCTACTATACATTTTTCGGTAACGATGAAATTATTTTTTGGTGACACTCACACTATTTCAACACATAAGAGTGAGGGTATAAACTTTTTTGAAGGGCAAGCAAGATAAGAAAGAAGATTTCAAAAAATTGAGCATCTTTAGAGGGTTAGAACTAGTTCAAAGTAAAGGCATGGATGCCTTAGAAGTCGAATCAGACTCCGCCGCCGCCATTGCTCTCATCAACGAGGAGGTGCCAGAACACTCTCCCCACTTAATCTTAATCAAGGAATACAAAGCTCTGATGGAAAGCACAAGGTGCAATCTTAAGCACATCTACCGCGAGGGCAACAAGGTAGCAGATAAGCTTGCCAACATGGGTGTTGATCAAGACGATAACTGGGTCTCTCACATTTCGCCACTTGAGACCATCATCCCCCTCCTCAAAGCCAACACGAGGGGTGTAGCTTTCGAAATGATGTAGTGGTTTCCTCTTGTTTCCATGGTACCAAAAAAAAAACAAGACTTCACAAGGCCCATTCTTGGACCCAACTCTTGAATTAGCCTAGCCCACAAAGATTCCCCAACTAAAAAAAGCCCATTAAACCCAAAGATGATCTCAAAGCCACATGCCCACATCCATTCTTATTGGTTGAAATGGTAAATATTTCACTCCTGCTACTACTATACATTTTCCGGTAACGATGAAATACTTTTTGGTGAGACTCACACTATTTCAATCCATAAGAGTGAGAGCATAAACTTTTTTGAAGGGCAAGCAACTTTTTTGAAGGGCAAGCAACTGAAGCAAGATAAGAAGAAGATTTCGAAAACAAAAAAAAAAAAAAACAAAACAAAAAAGAAAGATAAGCAAGATTTCACAAGGCCCATTCTTGGACCCAACTCTTGAATTAGCCCAGCCCACAAAGACTTCCCAACCAAAAAAAAGGCCATCAAACCCAGAGACGATCTCATAGCCACATCCATTCACAACCCCCTTCATCCGATCGCATCCAACCACTATATCCTCACTCTATCTCTCTCTAGAAATGGCGCTCTCTCTCTCCACCTCCACATTCCTCCGACCAACACCTCTTCTTTCCACCAGAAAACTCTGCAAACCGCCGCAGCGATGGATCATCACTAGCAGAAAGAAGGCGGAAGAGCCGTCGGCAGACAAAAGCATACACCCACCGTTCTACGAGGACGCCAAGGTCTTCTGCAACGGCGAGCACGTCCTGACCGTCGCCGGGACCCAGAAGGAGTACGTCGTCGACGTATGGTCCGGTAACCACCCGTTCTACCTCGGAAGCCGGTCGCAGACGATGGTCGACGACGATCAGGTTTCTAAGTTCAGGAAGAGGTTCGGTTCGATAACTGACTTCATGGAGATTCCGGTGTTGAAGGGAGAGATAGTTATCCCGCCCAGGCGTAAGAGGGTTGGCAAAGACGGCAAGAAGAAGTAACTTCTTCTGGAAATCTGGTTAGGGTTTTCTGTATTTTCTCTCTCTCTCTCTCTCTCTCTCTCTCTCTCTCTCTCTCTCTCTCTCTCTCTCTCATTGTGTTTGTATTTTCGTCGATTGAGATGTGGTTCGTTTGCCATCGATGAAGATCAATGTGGAATTCTTGGTCTGTATATTAGTGTTATAGATGTTCAATGTGGCTTACGTTCTTATGAACTGCCATCTAATATCTACCCAATTGTTGCGCAATAATTTGACTTGATTTTATTTATTTCTGAATTTATGAATAGGCAATAGCCCAGGGAAAAATTTTTTTTTGCAACATTGTCATCCGGGATACACATTGTGAGACCTGTATGAGACATCATGTGGTTTCTGCGACATCGTTGTGTTAGCAGTCGTCGGATGCATGTTGAATTTCAGAAATGTAATATGAGACATCATGTGGTTTCTGCAACATTGTCATCCGGGGTACACATTGTGAGACCTGTATGCATCATATGGTTTCGGCCGCATCTTTATCCGGAAATGTATCCTCAACATTTCTGGGTGCACATTGAGGGGGAAAAATGTATATTTGCGAACTGTAGAATGAAACAAATTTTTTTCCCAACAGAATGGAAACCATGTTATTACCAAGAATTGTGCGCTTGGGAAAAACTCTGTGGTCACCTCGTGCCGAATGGCTACAATTGAATTCGGCACTACAGCAAAACCATTAGCATTGCTTTAAGGGCTATTTTACTGTGGCAATGGTGTTCTGCAGATCAGAATCCTCTTTGCGGCAGTCTTTTCTGCAGGTCCATTTAAGGTATTTAGGCATCAAATTGACAATACAAGAAAACCTGTTCAAATGAATGGTCGCTAAGTCTGGCATTCCCACTGTGTTTGGTTGCCGAGAAAAATATTAGATGGTAGTATCAAATTTGAAATGTCGATATTTGCAGTTGGGGACGGAATTAGGTATAAAACATGGTTGGAGGAATCTGTAAACACTTAAAGCCCATATTGTACTAACGCAAATGGTTGTAGGACTGTGTCTGCATGTTCTCACAATCACATATAGACCTAAAAAGATCTTATTTATGATAATGCAACTTTTATGATACAACGAGATGATCACCATCAGTTCCTTGATGACTGATAAAAGTTTAATGAAGGATTTATACATCATACATCGCACCAGCATATTTTCTATTCATCAGAAACTTCATTTATAATGTTGCAATCAAAGAATTACCCCCAAACAAAAACCAACCAGCAAAGTGGTCTGCATTCATCATAAGAAGAAGAAGAAAAAGAGGAGGGGAAAAGACAGTATGACACCTATAATAGAATCTACATACCATACAATCAAATCTTCGTTGGTAAAATCTTTTCCTTAACCGCAAAACTTCTTCTGCTTCACACACAGAGATTCAGTGGGAAAATAAGTACTCTTGACGAAAAAAGAAATAGTAGTTGCAATGGCAAATAGAAATAGTATTTGCAATGGTAACTAGTTAAATCTCCGAGTGCTCAATGACAAAAAAAAGAAATAGTTGTTGTAATCTCAACTTACTTGGAACTTGGCAGCCTCTTGACGATCCATATACGCAAGGAGTTCTTCTTGCCTAATTAGAGCCTCGTGCAGTGCCTTGCATCAGGAAAAGAAAGGAGGGAAAAAAAAATTAAAGCAACAAAAAAAGTAGCAAAAGGTATCAAATTAAAGATGAGTCCCCAACACAAAACTTGTATCTTTCTTCCTGGCATATACCTTTTTTTTCTGCTTTTTAACTGTGATGCATGGCTTTAAACATTGATTTATATAGATTGGGTATAAGGTTGAAATCCGATATAATAAGTTGATTTTTTCTAGGTGGAAGGAAGCTCGAGGGGAGATGGTGTATGTACACATACTTTCAACTACTTATATTGTCATTTGCAAACAATTTTTTGCCGATAAAAGAAAAAAAAATGCTATTTGCAATGGTAAATAGAAAATTGGTAGCTCATAGTTTTTGTTTTTATCTAGTAGTTCAAAAGCTTTTTTTTTTTCTTTTCCTTTAATCAAAATACTCTTCACATTGTATAAGGTGGCAAATACAATATTTGTTAAATTTTGTCATATCTGTCGAAGTCACCTTAATTAAGGTGAAAAAACCAAAGTAAAGAGACAACGGAAAGGTAAAGACAAGATGCATTACCTTCTTTGTAACAATTAGATCTGCTTCTAAGGCATCCACGCGACAAACAGCAGCATTAAGAAGTTCCTCTTTCTCACTGGGTAATGACTTTGTCCGTAACATATCTAGCTTCCTCTCAAGTTCACCCAATCTCCACATAACAGTAGAACAGAAGTCTGATTGAGGGAAACCAGAATTTGGAGGAAGGGGGAATTGCTTCTTATTCACATGGTCTAAAAGTGAAGCAAAGATATTAAAGAGGGTCGTAACAAAGGCCAGCAGAGCGACAGAAATCTGAGCACAAAGTCCTTGTGGAATTTGCACTCGTAGCAGAGAAAGCACCCCTGTTTGAAATTTCATTGAAGCTGATTACCATGTGATCAAATTCATAACAGCAGCTGGGGAACCTCATATTTGGTAAGTAAGGCTCCTTTCTATTTGATCAAATTCATGATGGCTAAGGGTGGAAAACCCATACTCGGTTAAAGTGATGATGAATGGAATGAAGTTCAGATCATGAATAGCAAAAGAATGAAAAATAAGGCTCCTTTCACGTGGTCCAGGGCTTAACAATGCAAACCATGGGATGAAAACAGTTTACTTATGCTCTAGCGACAAAACACATGCATATTCGAAATGCCTCCACATTTGTTCAAATAACAGGCATGACAAGTAAAGGTTGATATCAAGTGTCAAAAAGGGAATACAACTATTTCAAGAAACCAAGTATGAAACAAGAAACATTTCATCTCCTCGTGTGATGCCATTCATTCACCCATGCCTTGCTCGCAATAAAATACAAGGGAAAGGGCAACGGAAATAATAGTTTCCCGAACCAGTTTAAATCAAACTTAACATACATGGAAACCCCCTCACTGAAAGATTCCCGCGGGGGGGGGGTGGAGAGAGAGAGAGAGAGAGAGAGAGAGATAACAAGTAGGTAAAAATGACATTCCAACAAAGGCGCCTCCATTTTAAATGAACTACACGTGGTCTTTGACTGTATCACAGAGAAACAAAATTGCAATTCAAAAAATATTGGATGAAGCAAAGGAAAGGACAAAGGTGAAAATTTACTAACCTCGGGAAGCATCAGGATTTTGAAGGGACAATGGTTTCTCACATTTTGTATCCACAGCATCGTCAATTACAGGGATGTTCATCATGCCCTGAGAAGCTACCATGTTCATCACGCCCCGACAAGCTGCCTCCGGAGTCTGCATTTCCAAGCACCCTATCCTAAATAACGGTTAGAGCATGTTAACTATGATTTAAAATAGAGTGAAGAGTGAAGCAATTGCCCATTGTTTACCTGATTGGACTTTAGGTCATTCGTAGACATGTCATGCCAATACAACACAAAACTGAGGTCAAAAACTAATTCATTAATTTTGACACTAGGTTAGCATTAAAGCACCAACCTTTTTTTGTATTTGTTTTCCAGCTGTAACACTAAGTTCTAAAAAGAGAGAGAGAAAGAAAACAAAAACACTGTTGATGAGAAAAAATTAACTTTGCCAGCATAACCATTAGCTTGGAAGTCTATGCTTTCAATTTGAAACATCCATTCAAATCCTATCAATAGCCATCAAAGAATTATCAAACTGGGGAGCATCACAAATGGAATCTAATTAATTGATCAGTTGCAATACAATGCAAGGGAGAAAAAAAAATGATCCATGGATCATTTATCCAAATAACCTCCATTACAACAAACCCCAATTCCATCTGATCCGAAGATCTTTATTTTTGTATGACATTTGCAGCCATTACTAATTACAACTACTTCTTCAAGGACAAGAGTTAACCTTGGTTCTGGATGTGCCTTTGTTTCTTTGGGAGAGGCAATTTCTTCAGCTTCGGATCCTGACTCAGCAGAGTTGTCACCGCTTTTTACCTGACTCATCAAAAAGATCACAGCTACCTTTAGAAAGATTTGAAACATCTTCAATCATACCCGGGCAAATGTAAAGAAATAAAAGAATTATCCAGAAGTTAAATGAAACATTCAATTTGCTAACAATACTCAAGCAGAGAATACCATTAGATCATGCGTCTTTCCATCACCAATTGTTCTCCCCTCAGAGTCTGAAATGGTCACCATCTGTCTGGACTTTTGTGCTTTGCCATTACAAACCATCTGTATTAACACATATTTATATGAAAGCATATCAGAAGGAAGTTGGCAGTAAATGGGACTTGCAATGCCTAGTGCAAATTAATTAAATATCAAACTGGTTGATAACTTCAAAATAAGCACCAAAACCTTCATTATATCAGGGTCTTTCCATGGCCCTCTTGTAGACCTCATACAACCTCCCTGATCTGCACAAGTACAGCTTCCACCTAGGAAATCGGGCAACTCACTGGACAAGCAAAAACAGAATCAAGAGTTACACAATTGTGATGCTCCTACATGAAGTTAAAGCAAACATAAGAAATAAAATTGTACTTATTTACCTAGCTTCAATCATTTCAAGCAATTTACTTTGGTACTTCTCGCCAAGAACCTGAGACATTTCTGAAGTAATATTAGTCTCTTTTTTTCTTTTTTTTAACAGATGAGCTATATTTTTTCGTATAAGATTTTTCTAGATAAAATATGAACCAATATCAAATATGTACATAGTTTTTATTACAGAGAATATTAGTCCAGTACATAATTTTGTTTATGCTTTCTACAATCAAGAGACATACTTGAATCTTTGAAGATGTTTTTGGGTCAAGAAAAGATTTCACTGTGTTCCATAGCAGCCTAAAGCCAGGACCAGCATTTACAATGAACATACGACCAAGTGTCTGCAAAATTTTCATTCCAAAGTTAGCAATATCTCAAGCTAGCGCTTGCTTGAATATATTAACTTTTTGAACCCACTGGATCATACCTCAGGATAGTTGTCATTATCAATCTGCTGCAGCTGCAAAATGACTTCTCTTGCTGGTTTAGTCAGGTTCTTTAAACCCTACACCATTAAGATAGCAAGAATGGACTTTAATTTCATCCCACGAAGCCAAGGTGAGTAACACTTGCTTTACAATGATAGGCAGATATAAAACTATCTTTCGTCAAGAAAGCATACCACGCCTTGAACATCTAAGATTGTTGTACCATAACCTATGTGTCTCTTTGCAGCAATAGAGCAGGCTGGGTACTTGATAGAGAGACTCTGTTCAAACACCTGCACATGGTATCTCACAAACCGGTCCATAGTCGTCACTTGCAAAAGCTTGTTTGGATCAGCTCTCCCAAGCCTTTCAATGTAAATAGGCCTTCCCTCCTTGTCTACGCCATGATAACCCTGTGGGTAGTGCTCTAGAACTTTATCCAACTCATTGAACTCAAAATCCTGTTAAAAAATATCAAGACGAAAGCATTTAGAAACAACAAATAGGGATAGTTTTTAATCCAGCATTAACTTTAGGACAAACAATCAACTGGAGAGAAGAAGTTTGTCAATAACCAAGTTTCAACTGAACAAAACCCCAAAGATTAGGTTTAGGGAAATGATTTGCTGGATTGAACATCCGTAATAAGACAACTAAGCTCAACTAGACCACCAAACCCTACATTGATGGAAGAAAATCTCATCGCTAACCAACCCTTCAAATTCCCTTCAAAAGTTCAAACCAGACCACCCATACTCTGTCTATTTACTTTCCATATTTCAAAATCTAAATTTCATGCAGAAATTATTGAGGCCACAATATTTGCAAGTACCAAATAGTGGATAAATCCAACAATATACCATATTCCGATATCAAATAGATAACTGAAGAACTTGAGCTCAAATACTTATTTGGAAGTTTTAAGAGTAAATGAGCTATACAGCCTCTAGTGTCTCTACAACCCACTTGCTTATGAATGGTCTTAAATGCACCAAACCCAAATCACTTACTTGAATGGAATGGGTTGTTAAAATAAGAGAGAATAAGTTGGTTGGCATCTCTTGAAGTTCCCACTATAAATCAACCCCAAGGATTTGGCAAAGTGGGCATGAGAAAGCAATAAGTGCTTGACCATGAGGTCGCATGTTCGAATCTTACGGAGGCAAACCATCCTAAACCTTGGGGCCACTAGGGGTTACACCTAATCATTACCTCCAAGGCCCCGGAATTAGTCGAGGAGTGCCCAAGCTGGCCCGAATATCCGGTCATCAAAAAATGAAAAAACAAAAGTTCCCACTATAAATCTAAGGCAGGAATTTGAGTCAAATGAAAGAGGTTGTCACGAATTCAACAGGAAATCATCAATGTTACCTCCATGATAGTGTCAGTCCCAAAGTTTTTCCTCCACTGAAGCATATCAGCCCACATTTGCCTTGCTTTCTCAATATCAAACTTCCTCGCTTTCAAGAATCTGAAGAGAATTAACTCTTAGAGAACAATTTCAACATCATCTCACCATGTAATCAATCACATGGAGAAGAAACGAAGACACGTAAAATTTTGTCGCATGCAAAATGTCCAGTAATTTTGCAAGTCAGAGAGTAGGTAATTTGCCATTGTTACGTAGCAGTAGATACTCTGGTGAAGAGCTTTAAGTAGGAAGTAGACAAGTCTAAGGGCTAATGTTCACAGCTCGCAGCTGGCATGGCCCTAAGCTAATTGTATCTACTAAAAGTAACATGCTGTCGGTTTCTTCAAGCGTACCAATATCTTGTTCTTACCAACAGTATCCTACAAGCTTATCCCAACACAGACACTACACATACATAAGCTAAAATCAATCAAGACCAGCACAGAGTGCGAACAAAATAACTTCCAAACTACATGAATTCAGGCCGCAATGGATATGTTATTAATGTGAGAATTTTGTCCTACTTGTTTGATTGTTGTAGACGTGTAAATGTTCACGTTAGCGCCCCCTAATTTATCATTGTTAGGTCCGTTTATATTGTTGCTTGGAGTATAATGCATTGTTTGTGTGTTTTTGTAGATACTTGGAGGCTTCGATAATAAGCACAAGAGTTGGATTTTACTTGTTTTCGAATTAGAGCCCGTGATCAAATTAATTGGTGGACAAAGCTTATAATGGAACCAACAATGAGAAGCACCCAATCATTTTACTATGTAATGAAAATTTGGGCTTCGGATTTACATGTGGCAATGGGCCAGCCAACAAACTGCCGTTTGATAACACATGCACTATGGGTCAAGTATTGAATTACTTGGTACACATGCAAAAGAAAGGCTGTAACAAGGAATTAAAAGGGAAGTCAGCTAGGGCTTCACTAGATGAACCGACTTGGAAATAAGGAACAAGGGCGGCAGATCTTAATCTATATAAACAAGGCAGTAGCCTTGGAAAGAGGGAGATATCACGGATCAGAGGAAAGGAAGGGTTGGACACAGCAACAGAATAACAGAGAAGCTGCGGCTTCTTTTGACAGACGATATCCGGCTAAACTCTCCTCTAAGGTATAGATGAAGCTTGTACTCCGAGTAACATAGTTTTTATTGTTTTTGTTGGATTAATTATTCGGATTCGGTTGTGTGAACTAAATGATTTCATGTTATGAAATTGGTTTTATTTTTTCCATATAATTGTGTGTTTGATATCCGCGGTTTCAAATACTTTTTGCACAACGGTTTTTAATTGAATTCGTAGTAATTAACTGTGATAGATTATACTATCGTAAGACGCGTCGTGCTATTAGATGGTCCGTGCCATAGAGACGGATCGTACTAGTAAGACGATTCGTGCTAGGCGGAGATAATCTATGCCGCTTGATGATCTATGGATATTTTTATGAGATATCGCTAGGGCCCACAAACCCTAATGGTATCCGGGAAATCCAAATAAGAAATCCCACAATCGAAATAAATCTAGGTTACAAAGGGTCAAGTGGATTCGAAACCCTAGACTTTTCTCTCATCGAATCTCTTCACTTTTTAATTGCTTTGTTTTAATTAGCTTTCATAATTTTAGGAAACAAAACCATCATCTCCTTTGATTGAATTAATTTAGAAATCAATTGAAATTTTGCAACTTAGCCTTTTAATCCCTGAGGAACGATACTTGGAATATTTACCACTATTCGTTAGAGTAGTAGTAATTGTTCAATTTTATAAATTATTTTTGATACAGAAATGAGACAATCAATTGTTAAGAAGGGTAACCCATAACTTCCAAAGTAAAATATAAAGATTAACAATCAAATCTAGCCGGACAAAATTCTCACATCAATAACATATTCATTGTGGCCTGAATTCATGTCTACCCATAGAATAGTAGACAATTGGATGTATAATGTACGTTTATGCATGCATAACAAGAAAAATTAGTTCAAAACCTTAACTATTTGTGTGTGTATAACATAAACATATATAGGTGACTGGATTTCAAGAATTCAAAAAAAAGGAGCACCTCAACATCATATGATAGTCATCGTGTCTCACAGGGAGCAAATCATGCAAGATCAGTTCTTGCCGGAAGGCTTCTACGGCTTTTTGCTCCTTAGCATCACGGATATCCTCTATCAGAGGGTAAGTCTCAGTCTCGCTTTTCCTTCTGCTTTTCTTCTTCAGCGAATTCCTTAGTTTACTAGATACACTTGATGCTTTCTTCTTAAAAGCCCCAAGTCTCGTCCTTCTTTCATCCTCCGAGATCTCATAATCAGATTTCTGTTCTTTTCTTTCCTCAAAACCTGAGGAACTTTCAAAGCCTACAAAAACCAATTGCATCATGGGTCATAACTGAAAGTAACTGACAACTTTTCTCATAGAAAGCACGACCAATCTCTACACCATATGCAAAAAACTGCTGGAAAAGCCTCTGTATCTCTTTAGTAAGACAAAGGAGAGTCATCCTGCAATCTGCAAGGCCTGTGGCGTTACTAAATTCTTTAATTACTATCTAAGGCCACAAAAGGCAACCGACATTGCCTCAGTAACTGGTACTCTTAGTGTGAACTGTGAAGGACCATTTTAGCAAGCATCATGTCGCCACTGTTAATTTCAGAGCTGATTATTTCCACTAGAAAGCTACACATTTTTGTCACCAAAGGTCCATATCGGTAATATTATCAAATATTAAAGGCTATGCCAGCATTCCAAGAAGGTTGCGGGCTTTTTAAGTTTTACCATTAGGTCACATGACAGGATAACCTTCCGTGTGGTTGTGCCCAAAACCCCCCAAGATTTGAGGGAATATCACACGAAGTTTCTTGGCTTTGGAGACGGCCCAAAACGTGAGCTTTCGGGCCAAATAAAGATTCAAGTTTCAACAGACAACACACGAAGATATCTGTTGCATCTATCCATCACGTTCAGAGTGGTAGCACATGAAGTAAATTAGAATCTTCATATAGCTGTAAGCAATCACTACCTCCACTCCACAATCACAGTTCTTCATGAAAAGTCATGTTATCTTTCAAATTTTTGGTCCCCATTTTAAAGATCCCTATTACTTCTTTAAATTGGTGATTAGATATTCTTCCAATTGGTGCGCAAAAAATTCTAAAAATTTGAGGGGAAAATTTGATTTATTTTTTATCAGGATTCAGGAATATATCATGATTTTTTGTAATGTGCTATTATTCTCGAATGGAGAGACTAATTTAGCAAGCCAAAACAGGAACAGAACAAAATAGGCATGATAGTGCTGCAAAAGCTACAGAAGAAAAATTAAGTTTCAGAACAGTAAATTGCAAGTGACAGGATGCACATAGACAGCACAAAAAGCATAATAATGTTGGGTTCTGTGAAGCTTGATTTGGGCTCATTCGTGCTTCGCTAACTATTCAAGGGCTATTTGAGGTTCAATCTGCCCAGTGAGGTCATCGGGTCCAGGGGCAGCACCCGCAGTGGGGGGTTAGGAGCAGCGCTCCTATAACCTAGACAGGGGTATTACAGTAATTGGTGATTAAAACCTAGGTTAAAAGTACATTCTATATACACCCGATGTAATTGAACCACACTCTTTATCCAATACATGGTGAAGATTGGTGTGAGCCGTAGATGTACTAAACTATCCATACCACGTAAAATCTATGTGCCTTGTTGTCCGTTGCCTTTCTTAATTGTTCTTCGCGTGTCGTGTTTTTGTTGGTTTGGCCGATTTCTCAATGAATAAACGATGGAATCCAAGTTCAAACTAAACAATAGCAACACGAACACTATAATTCCCGAACCTAGAGAAGAACTATCGCGTATAAAACATCGAAATCTAGAAGAACAGCAAAAAAAAAAATTCAGAAAACAAAGATCAACTGTACCAGACATAGCGGATAGCTGATATTCTCCAAAATTCCAATCTTTACAGAAATGCTCGAGTCGTTAGGAAGAAACAAGCTCTACTTTCTTCAGATCCTGCTCTAATTCGAAGAAGAAACAACCTACAGTATCAGAACAAATTCGACTGAAATTGCACGAAACATTGCGGAATGGTGATGTAGAGAGAGAGAAACGTACCTAAGAATTGTTGATGGCGATGAGAGAGAGAGAATCGAAAAATGCTTCGGCTCGGATTGAGAAGGCTTCTCCTCAAATGCTCTCTCCACGTTTGATGGTGAATTGGGCACCAGCTGCTTCGGCTGATGTGAGAGAGAGAGAGAGAGAGAGAGAGAGAGAGAGAGAGATTTAAATTACATACGCGAACAGAAAGCAATATATAGTAAAAAAACTATAAAATGGAGACAGAGTTTGTAACGGCGTCTAGTGCAGATGATGTTCACATACACGTGCATATTTGAGACTTTGGGATTTGGGTACATTTGGCAATTTATAAATCTTTGATTTCGTAAACTCCTTTGTGTATGATCTAAAAAATTATGTTGATTTGATGATGTTGGTAATCATATAAGCAAGCATCATTGTCACAGTGTTTTGAACACCCTCGATAAAAATAAAAAAACAAAAAATATCATTGTTGCAGAAGAAATTGATTGTCGAGCTTTGATAATTTATATTTTTTTGAAAATTTATTTCTGCTAAATTTTTGCAGTATTTAATTAGCTTGTTGTTTGCAATAGTACGCATGTCAAAACTTACAAGATGTTGGATTAGAGTTGTCAATTAAAATCATGGTTTAGTCTCTTTCTTCTTTTTTTTTTGTTGTCACGAGAGAATTACAATCAAAATTAATTTGTTAAGATTTTGATAGTTCATAATGTAACAATTAATTAGTTGAAACATTTGCATGATCCAAAACTAAATAAATAAATACTCTCATTGTCCAAAATTTCTTGTCTATTTTTTCAATATGCGAGTCATTTTTAACTTATTATAATAGTTTTTGTTTTTTCTATGATTATTAAAACTTTATTTAATGGAAGTAATAAAAATCTATGACACCCATAATGCATAATTAAAAAATATATAAAACATAACTGTTTTTTTTTAGTTGCCCGTAGTAGTGGAAATTGACCAAAAATTGAAAATGGATGGAGTGGTGCATAGTAAATAAAGTATACACGTGTAATACAAAAACCACAAATGAAAGTAGATTATTTGCGAAAAAAATAAAAACCCTTACGAAACAACTTTAAAATAAAATTACGAACCACGTTGCGTGTGGACCCATACATATCTAACGGAGCCGAACACAACTGTGTTACTGTGTTCCTAATAAATGGGATCGAACAGGTGTTGTAATAACGGCGTTTCGGTGGTGATACCGTTAACTTGTGCATTCAAGTTTCGTGAAGCGGTTGGGTTTGTCGGTGGGGTCTACTTGAAAGTGCCACGTGTGACGTCAGATTGGGCGGGAATATGCCTAAGTTGGCTAGTATCTGGTGCTTTTATTCCCCCTTGGACCTTAATTTTTAGCCTTACATATTCCTTTTTCCTTATCAGCTTAACTTTATGGCTTTCTTCCCATACCTGCACAATGGAATTGGGGGATGGTCTTGTCCCTAAAAGTACAACATTCATGTCGTTTCCAATTTGAGTTGTCCGTGCTCGGCAATGGACGGCTTGGATTTATTTGGTAGCGGACGGTTTGGATGTGTTTGGACAAGATGTGATCCGAGCCGTCCATCACCAAGCACGGATGGCCCAAATTAGACAACATGCATTTTGTCCCCAGCATGCACCCCGGATCCTGTACGATGAAATACAGTGGTTTATTCGGTTTTATAAGGTTTTGGTGGGCCCATCTGGCCGTCTATCTCAGTAACAATAGCTTGAATTTAATCCAAACTCCAAATAATCCGAGTCATTCATTGTTTGGATTAAAATCTGAACATTCATTATTGAGATATACTGTCGGATGAGCTCACTACGACTCTATAATGAAACTCTCACTAAAGAAACCCCGCTCCCAATTTTATACATGACAGAAATCGAAATTATTAAAATGTTTTGTAGCAAACATGTTAAATTAGGAAGACAAATCTCAATAATTTCAAAATATCACAAAACCAATTGTGTTATATAATAGCATATGTTGGTAAGTACTTTACGGGTGATAATTGTCCACGCCTAACTCCCTCCCTGAGCTCATGCCTGGTCACGTGCACAGCTGCAAACATAATTGAGCTACTCGGGAGTAGCTTGTCGCTTAGCTAGACTCGGTTTGTTTATTTAATGGAACCGAGCTCGAGCTCAAGTTTTAAGTGCGTTTAGTAAACGAGTCAAGCTCAAGACTCACAAAAAGCTTGGCTCATTTGAATAGGCTAATTGAGTAAATTAATCGGGCTCAACTCGAATTTTAGGCTCGTTTAGTTAATGAGCAGAGTTTGAAGACAACAAAACTCGGCTCATTTGCACCACTAATCACATAATCTCTATAACACTCATTTCTTTGTCTGGAGTTGATCGGACGGGCTATGAACGGGATATAAAAATGGCGGAGAGAAAAGAAATGCAAGATTAGACATATAGTTGGAGTTGTGACTGTGTATTTTTCTATGTTGTCTTAATGCCAACCACCCAAGGACAAAATAAAAGGACAAACAACTACGGAGTATTAAGGTTTGCAAATTGCACAGGGGAAGAGTTGTCGGCAGCCACGGTAGATCCAATTTTTGAAGATATGCATTTCATTTAGGTGGCAGGCCCTGCATGGGGAGTGCCTCATGGTCGTAGTCATGTGTGGAAAATTATTAGGTAGTCAGGGACGGTCCCAAGGGGTGCACGTGTGTGGGTCCTTGCACAACTCGAAATATCTTTGCGTAATATATTAATTTTTAAGTTAATTAATTAAGAAAAATTTGCGAAATTGGCCCCTGTAAGTCTGTTGAGTGAAAAAAACTTCTTAAAATTGCTATAGGTGTGGGGTAAAAATTCCTCAAATTTCAGGTTATCAACATTTTTTAGGTTGCGTGTATAAAATTAAACGGTGGCTACGCACATACACACATTATCGTCTCTTCTTGAGACCTCACAAGTATCGCTATATACTAGTAAAATATATTATTACGAATTTGAAAATACACGTGATTTGGACTCCCGCGATACACAAATCTTGCGTCCGCCACTCTTTGTAGACCCAGAGTACCATGGATATGTGGCACATTAATTTAGCAAGCGAAAATTCTCAAGACACAAATGTGACCCATCTTTTGGCTTGCAGCATATAACGTGAGTCATTTATTGTCTTCTACTCACCAAATAAAAAAATTGTCACTACCCTCAACAAATTAAATTCATCGGTGCGCGATTTTACTAGAAGTACCAGGTAAATATAATCACGAAATGCTCCGGCAGCATTGAATAATAAGCCGCGGTATGTCGTGATGGATGATGAACAACTGACTAGCTGGAATATGCCATATGGTAGCCCAATAAACATTGCTTTCACGTCTTTCTTTTTGATGCCTTCCGTATATTGAATGTTTTCAGAGAACTCGTGTGTACCAATATCTATTGGATTCTCAAGGCTCCATTCAATTGCAGGAATACAGAGTCATGCAAATACTTATTTTCAGAAAAAGTTGACGTGAAAGTGAAAAAGATGAAGTTTCTTGGCAATTGACCACTATGAAAATTACAAGAAAATTGATTGTTATATTGTTCCAGTGTCATTGGCTTAAGAATTTTTTGATTTTGTCTTTATTCGTTTTTTTGCGTTTGATAGTTCTGCATCTTTTTTTTTTTTTTTTTGCAATTATTGGTTCATTACGAACTGAGGATTTGGAAAAGTAAAAAATTATGAGAATTACCCAAATATTTTGCAAAAATATCCAAGAAAAGAAAGGTATAGCCTGCTGTCTTTTCAAACTTTTTATTGGATATTTCCCGAAATATATGGTATAATTCATAATTTTACCCAATTCCGATTCCTCTCGTCAAGACGAACTTATAATCCCCAAAAATTTGACACAAAACTAACAAATATAAATATAAAAAAAAATTGAATAAAGACAAAAACAAAAAAAAACCCTTGAGGCAATGGTTCCGTACGACAGAACAAGATCTCATTGAACTTCATCTAAAGTCTCCAACTAAGAAAACTTCACAAATACTCACCAAGTTCTCTGCACCCAGAATTCTAAGAGTCCAGGTACAGCAAAGGGCCATGCAGTGGATATAGCCTAACTTGCTGCAATATTTGGCAAAATTATTTTGGTGCTAAATTTAGAACCAAGGTTAACTTTTAACACTTCGACACCGTAACATGCTAAAAAATGATTTATACAAAGTCCTCGTAATACCAACGGGTAGAATTTGCTCTAAGCTTGCCAAAAAAACAAGCGAGTTTCGGCAAGAGTAAGAACATAGCTTTGTCCCACTTTCTTAGGAGAGAGAAGAGTAGAACACACAACTATTCATCATTTGGCCATAAAATGGGAAAGTATGTGAATTGAAAGAAGGGACAAATATATAGATATAATTAACCATAGAATCTCACATAAGTCGAACATTTTTTGCACCGACAGTGAAATTCGATCATATACAGAGTTATGCACAAACTGCTACGTACATTTTGTTGGAGGGGAGGGGAAGAAGTGGAGGAGGAGATAAATAGTGAATTACCCCCGGGAGTCCTCATCAACAACTTCACCCAATGTATGTACAAATTGTCCTCCTCTTTATTACATCTGAAACACAAGATTATTGAACGCGTTAGTATTTGCATTTTCTGAGACGAATCGGAAAGATAAAACCTTGGCCCAAAATTGAAGAAAAAAAAATAGAAGGGAAAACAATAAGCCAAAAATGCTGGGGGGTTTGGGTTATTTTGTCTTCAGCAATTTTTTGTTGTTTTAGTTTCTACAAAATTTGTACTTTTCCGATTCATCTCGTCTGTCCAAACTCAAACGTATGAGTGTGTGTGTGTGTGTGTGTGTGTGTGTGTGTGAGAGAGAGAGAGAGAGGGAGAGATAGTGCAATTGCAGAAACTAAACTGAGATGGGAAGGAAATTGTAATTTTTTACCTATTATGTCCAATTCCTCTTGGATCTAAGTTGAGTGAGTTTGTCCCTCCAGAAAGCTGTAAAAGACAAACAAAAAGAGTAGATAGTAAAAAACTCAAACAGCATTGAGGAAATTAGACCAACGAACAATGTACGTATTTCCTGTTTTCCTAAACAACAAAAAATATGCATTGAGGACCACGTATTGTAACATGCACAGTTCTTGAACAAACTCTTATCTCTACAAAAAAAAACCCATAGCATTTGAAAGCACAAGCGATCATGCAACACGTGGAAAATATTAGAAAACTAGAAAATCCCATAATAAGGTGAAGTTGAACAATATTTACCCAAAAAAAAAAGGTGAAGTTGAACCATTTCGAACATTTACAAGCAGCCCAATGAACTTCAAAGGCCCATGAACAGTGCAATCCCCCCACCCAAACAACAAAAATCAATACATCAAACAAGCCAACAAAAAAGAAGGCGGGAGAAAGCAAAATCCAAAAGAGGGGAAGAAGAAGAGTTAGGTATACTGCATACAATTAAGGATGTTGGTATAAATCTTCGCCTCATGAACCTATCATTCCGAGACTTTGCATCTCCTGTTTTCCAATGTGCATGCTTCTGGGATGTGCATAGGTACTTTTCCCCTCAATTTGTCGTAAGGGGTAGTGCAATGCTAAGCTCACCTCAAGGTCAGTACAATGTATCACCTGTATATGAATTTTACATCCTGAATAGGATATCATGATATTTGAGGTGGAAGTGAAAGGGGTCATAACGTTTTTGTCATGGTTTTTTCTCCTTATCTTTTAGGATTTGACTCACTGATGAAATTGCAGTCGTTAGGATGGTTTACAATGTAATCTAATCCTAAAAAGACAACCCAAACCCCAGAGAGAGAGTAAATAACTTCCTTTCATCCACAAATACTAAGATTACAAGAAAGAAATAAAGAAGTGCAAATCGATCCATAGAAAGATAGAAGCAGACCTGCATCAATGAACCTTTCCTCAGCAGCAGCAATCAGCATGTTGCGCAAAAAGTTGAACTCTGTTGTTTCAGTGCATGGTTTTCCTGTAGGCCTTTAACACAACAGCATGCGTTAAAACCTCTTCTCTCACAATTACAGAAGCTTTAAACACAGTGATGAATTTCTCAACTAAATGATAATGCGGTCATAACATGAAAGCTAGGTCTTATCAGTTTCAGTGCATGGTTTTCCACTAGACCAATAACACGAGCATAAATTAAAACCTCTTCTCTCTCAATTACGCAAGCTTTAAATACAGTGATGAATTTCTTAACTAAATGACAATGCAGTCGTAACATGAAAAGCTAGTCTTGCCACAAATTTTTGTTCTTCCAAAGCCTATTAAAATGGTGTACAATTAAGTTGCAATAAACTGAGTTGTTTTGTACAGTAGATTTAACATGTTTTGGAATTGGCTGGCATGAATGAGCGACAATCTCTCCCAAGTCCCAAGGCATCCTATTAAACCCAAAAAAATACTGGATCTTTAGAATACCCAAAACACACAGGAAAAATGAAGGCAAATCGACAAGAAATTCAACTCACGGTACTCACCGGTCCAGTTCAGTAAACAATAGGCCATCCGAAGAAGAGGCGCGCATTGACAACTTTGCAGATTCAATGACTCTCATCCCATCACTATAAGCCAAATCTTTTTTGACTTGGATAGGCACCTGCGAAAAATTAAGAAAAGGAATTCAAATATGAAAGCTTTTATCTCGAGAAGGTTCCGGAGTTTTCATGTGCGAGTTCAAACGATGGCCTAGCGAAATTTACAAAAGCCTAGAATTGATTAAAGCATTTAACATGGCACCAATAAATGAATATGGCTAGGCAACTGGCCATTTTGGTTGGACACATACCACAGCATAAACTGCCGTTTACCAAACATAAGAAAGTTACGAGACCTAGAGTTACTCCATCAATTGGGAAAATAGATGGTATTGTCTTGGTAGCACAACTAACTAGCATGGATCTTATATGCACATCCATCTTACTCAACAGTGAAAAGTTAGGGCAGCCGTTACTTCAGCATTATCAATACTTGAAGGGGTATGATTTATATGACCACAGAACATGATTAACATTCCTAGAGACTTTGAACCACAATCAGATGATTCAGAATTTCAGAATTGGAAGAAAGCTAAAAGGATGATAAATTGACGTTTTCTTCAATTTTTAAGTGTAAAGCTCTTTGCACATGTCCTTGTCCTAGAACTCGTGTTTTTCCAACTTCTACCAGTAAAATGAGAAAGATACTGTTTCATTTCTTTCAAGGTAAGTGCCAAGAAGTGTACCTTTACCCACCAATCAGTTAGCTATCAGGGCAACGTGAATTTCATGGGGTATTAACTATGATGAAACAGAACCGCAATCCCCAACAATGTGCCTCTACTCTCGGTGAGTGTTATAAACATGCAAAACCACAGACAGCCTAAGCAATATGCGACACATGATTTCCTAAACCAGCATGATAAATTGACACAAAAGAAACAGAACCTAATGCACTTCCTTCTCACATGGTGCTTGCCACCACTTGAAAGCAAGAGCTGTAGAACAATTATCTATATAGCATGAAAACTTAGCTGGAGGTCAAGTATCAGTGCCACAAATTTGGCAGACACCAACACTCTCCCGAAACATGTCCCAACTCCCAACACTCTAACCAGAAGTGTCCTATAATTTCTCTCATCTGGACACTCCGTGGAAACTCTAGAACAGGCTAGGAGACTCCATGGATCAATACTCTGTGAACACTTGGGGATCAGGCTATGAAACAAAGACTTTTAAATGTTGATAAAATGTTTCTTTTTTGTTGGAATGCTTTAGTGAATTATGTATTAGTAAATGTGGAAACCAACATTTATGGTATTTTGTTGTTATTAGAGGCTCGTTCTTTTGTTTGTTTTGATATTATAAAACACACATATTTTTCGAAACGTGTCCCCACCAATTCGTATCTCCAATTTTTTGAGATTTGAGTGTCGAACATCGGTGTATTGTCCGTGTCGTGTTATGCCACATGTCTCTGCTACATAGACAGCTATGTTTTTTTCCCCTTTTTTGGATAACCTACATAGACAGCTATGTTGGTGAGACTTGGCAATTTCTAAGACAAAATATCCTATCAGTAGTCATTAAAACTGAAGTATGTAAGGACGGAAGAAATAACGAAACGTGTTTGGCTAAACTAGTGAACATAAATCACCATTACTATATGTTACTAACTAGGAATCAAAAGAATCAGCTCCTTCCAAGAGGTTATGGGAGTCGATATCTGGATGTGTGACTACATAAATCATTCCTCAAAAGGAACTGCAATCTACACCACCTATCCGACATAAATTTTCATTTTCTACTCAGAACAGGTACTTCAACTCCGCAAATTGAAGAAAATTTAGCATCAACTGAAATTTTATACGATGAATTTCAATATCGAAAAAGTTATGCACAGAAAAGATCACCATTTGCTTAAATCATCTTTTATGCACCCTCATAACAAATTTTTAAGTACACCCATGGATCAGCTGTGTCACTATTGACACAAACCATTAGCCTTATGCGGCACCACAACATAGGATCCATGTTCTAATTTTCTTATTTTTCCTTCACTCCATCACTTCTCATTCAATTTCTGACAAATTCGGCTGCCATTTTCTTCAGATACTGACCATCATCACCAGCAAAAAAAAAAAAAAAAAAACACATTATCATCAAGCAGTATCACACAGTTGTAAGTTCTGCACGCCAATAAGATGCAATAATGAATGCATGCAAGTATTGCAAGATGGCATATATATTATGATAAACAACCATACACCGTATAAAAAACAAAATCACATGCAACCACATAGATCCACAAAATGTCCATTATGTAACTGTTCTGATGTGATTGAAGAAAAGACTCCAAGTTACATGAGCAAAAGTACCTTGCATCTCACTGCAATGTTAATGGCATCTGAAGGTCGAAGGTCAAAGCTGACACACTCCTTTTCATTACCATACTTAGATCACAAAAAACAAAATGTCAGTACCTACTTTCAAGTAAGTTTTATGGTGAAAAAGTGAATCGAACAAAGAACAGTAGTTTAACAGAATTTGCCTTTGAGAGGTATATCTGAGCAAAGTATGCTTCATGCACTTTCTTGGTGACTCGAACAAGCTTCACCTACATAAATGGTAAACAAGCACATCAAATAGATTTCATATGAAAGATATGGCACAGAGAATAGCCATTTCATGATATAGCACACAAGCTTACCGCATAGCCCATTTTTTCGATCATCTCCTTCACAACTTGATACATGGTGGGCCTAGCCTGAGAAATAGTCAATAGTGGATATCTAAAATAGTCAACAATGGATATCAATTCCATTGGAATAAAAGTGATCCAAAAGAATCATGACAGCTTACAATTTGGACATTGCGTATGGCTGCCAGAAGCAACACACTTGGCATCTCCACTGCAATCAAAAGCAAAATCATTACTTGAGGACAAAAGAAATGTCACAAATGCAAAGTCCTACAACTATGTTTAAATATTTTACAACATAACAAATTCAATATGCACATACAAACAATTAAAGGGAGCAGAAGACCCGTCCCGTCTTCCATCTTCAGAACAATAGCAGGATGTGCAGCATAATCAGGAAGATGCCCAACTAGAGGGTTGTTATGAACACATCTTAAATGCCTACCATCTCTCATCTTAATCATGAAGCCGGCTGGGCCACTCTTCACTTCAACTGCAAGGAAAAATTAAAGTCTCAAAATCAACAACAGCACAGTATTATGTAGCAGAACATGACTATATCTTCCATTCATCCATGGCGATGCTAAAACAGGCTTAAAAGAAGTCAAAATGTCGTAGAAACATGTGCGTCAACACACACACACACATTGAGTGAGGGAGAGAGAGTGAGGGAAAGAACTGGAGGTTCCAAAATATATAAAAGGATGTCATCCTGTTTAACTACCCTCCCAATTTCCAAAATAGAAGTCAAAAAATGTGCAGAAGGATGTTAAAGGCAACATTGAAAAAGCATAATCTCTGCTCACAGTTCCTATTATAGCAAGAAGCTAAATAAAATCTACAATATATTAAGATAAGATTCAACTGCTTGGAGTGAGAGAATAATGTTTCCATTTTCTGTTTTCCGATAGAAAGCAAGCAACAAAATACGACATGTAATTGACAGTAAAATATTTTCTTTAACCCAACCATGAGCAAATGCATTCAGAAGCAGATCCAAACATGCCAAATACTAAATTTAAGGGAAACGTTTAGGATACCTGCTTCAATGACACTGGAGTTCACATAATCTTCGTTGTTCTCATTAAAATTCTCTGCCATACTACCATTCCCATTAGACGATGAACTGAAACTACATTGGACCTTCTTGTACTTCCGCACATGTAGACGACCCACATTTATATCATTAGCATTGATTCTTCTGAATCCCAAGAATCCAATTTTATGAGTTTCAGCCTTTGTTAAAGGACCATTAACAGGAAGAGCTTTAACTACAGTTTGTTTTGCTCGGAGAGCAGGGCAAACAACTGGTCCTTGCAGAGAACCCATCTCACCTGATCATAAAAAATGGATCAGAACTATAGTCCATAACATAACTGAGAAACACAAAAACTCAACCTATATCTTTTCGCATACAAAAATATGTGAAGCTTGAAAGGCAGATAATCCATTCACAAATATACGAATCAAAAGACACAAACAACAGATGTTTACAAGTATCTAGATCCATCTCTACCTAGATTCTTAACCTGTTACACAGATCCTCTTTATGTTCAAATAATTATTTCTTCCTTTATCAGTAACACAGAACGATCCCACTAACCACAACCTTATCTCGCACAAGGTTCAGCTTGCGGGAAGCGTGATTCGAAGTTTTTTCTATCTTAGTGGGAGTCAGAACATGGAGTTAACAACCTTTTCTGGATAACCGGGTATCCAGGCCAGCTTGTGTGCACCTCGACTATTTCCGGACCTAAAGTTAACGACTACCTTTGGACTTTGGAGTGTTTTGCCTTCGTGAGATTCGACTTTGCGTCCTCTTACGGAGCAAGCCCTTTAGCTGTTGTTGAAAGACACCCACCTTACCACTTGAGCCAACTTTTCTGAGTTTAATGCTAGTTTCCGGAAATTTTAGTAAGGGACTACGTGCCATTGAACTTTTACGGTTTCCTTTTCGAATTTTCAGTCAATCACCCTTTAACAAGTTCAGTTTCCATCTACCTAGTCGATGGTAAAGGTCGAATTCTGTAGGAAGCACAGATTCAAGTCAACATTACTGAATTCATTTCTTCAAACAATTATCCGAAAGCTGCGAAAGTCACACTGGTACGTAATTTTAACCGTCTCTGACTCCACTATCGTAAGTCTTAACAAATCAGTTGTAGTACAGTAGCACTGAAGCATCTCCAATCTCTGTCATCTGGTCAGCATCAATTTCCTGTGTGTGTTCGATCCGAGTTCTAATTGTTGAAATCAGCCAGTAATTGGATAATTAAACAATCTCTGAAACCAAAAATTTCTCTCATTTGTGTGTGCATGTGTCCATAATTCGATCTGATTTCTAATTGCTGAAATTCGCCAGTAAATTGGATGGTTAAATAATCTCTAGATCCAAAATTTCACGAAAATCATGAGCTAGATAGAGATTGAGCTAGTCATCGCACCTGGACAAAAAAAAAAAGGCCTCTAGAAGCTCCGCAACTGCACTCTACCTTCGATAAGATCGTCGCTCTAGGCACAATCAATCGTTAAATTCTCCAATCTGATAATTTGTCTCAAGAGTCGCAAATTCCACACTTCAAATCCCAATTATGTACTAATTAATTTCGGATCATTTTGACGATCGGCGTTGAAGAATCACCTCGGTCGGACCGAAGAGAGAGAGAGAGAGAGAGAGAGAGAGAGAGGATAACAGACTAATCTAAAGTTAAAGAGAGAACAAGTAGAGGATAGTATAAAAGTACAAGTCGTCCATATCAACAAAAAAAAAGTACAAGTCATTGCGTTGAGGCAAAAAGACAGATATGGCCCTCTCTAGAAGGAGGGAATACGGTATGAAAGGGAGGAATTATACACAAAGGTTGAGCACGAATCTAGAATACGTACATAAATGTATGGGGTCTACATATATCCTCAATTTATAGTAAAAAAAATAGGAAAAACGCCAAGGTGGGCCGGCAAATGGGGCGAACAGGGACCCACCTAAGAAGTGCCTCATGATTGGGTATTTGGGTGAGCCCATACATTATAAGACGTAATGAGATGGTGTCATATTACCGATAAGAAAGTGAGTCGCATTGTATGCGTTGTGTTTTTTTTATTTATCTGTAATGTAGCATAACGTGGCAGATGGTAGTTTAAGAATATCTAATAATATTTCAACATGCGACGTTTGCCCTCATTTCCCGATTGTGAGCCCATACAAACGTTAGGTGACATCACATATTTGCATTAAAAAGTATACAACGTGTATTCTAATATAATATGTATTTTCTATATTATTTACAGCTTTTAATTTCAGAAACTTATTTTTTGTACTCTTCATTTTATATATATATATATATATATATATATATATATATATATATATATTGTATAATCAAGGGCATTTGGCCTAGCCTAATGAGTGTATATCAGTACTTACTGTGAGGTTGCAAATTCAAATTATATGGATAAGAGCTTACACCTATTGTGATTGTGTTGGAATGGGGCTGGGAATAAATTCAAAATAGGAATTGTATTTGTGAGTAATTTGGTTATGCTAATAAGGGCAGTCAAGACATTGCAGATAAAATGACTTGGCAGGTCCCATCCCAAGTCCAAGAGTAATGATTCAATGCACCAAGGTGCCGCGGCGGATTTTCCAACACCTATACATGTACGAAATAATATGTGGCTTTGTTTGGTTGAGAGTATTGAGAAAAAAAAATTTGAATTTTTTTTTGAAATAGTGTTTGGATGAATTTTTGGAAAAAGTAATAATTAGAGATGGAGATAGAGAGAAAAATGAGAATAATAATTGGAGAGAGGGATATGAGTATATAGAGAAATGTTATGAATGATTGGAGAAATGAGAGATGGGGAAAGAATTTTTTTAGAAAATTTTTACGAAATGTGAAGTAAACACAGTGATTAATTCCTTGGCAACTCCTTGCACTAACCCACTTGATAGCCTGTCTTTGATTAGATCAGGAAAAGAAATATTATTTAAGATGTGAGTAAACTAATTGGACAACCCCGATCGTTAAAAACAAAAAATAAAAAAATCATAATTTGTATGTGTAGTCTTGGACTCGGACCGAATAAGAATTGATGAGTTCATGTTGCCCATGAAGTCTTGGACCTGCACAAGGATTGAGTTCCCCTCCAATATGTAATTGTATCCGGTTCTCATTAGATTAAAACTTTTGTGGGTTCAATTCAGACTCATAAAAAATTGATCGAAATTTTAAGTTCCAAATCATATTTTAATCTCTTTTTCTTGTCACACAAATGCGATTCATTGATATATAAACTATAGCTTGATCAAATTGATTTTGGGCGACAATTTTTCTCAATATGTCCTACAAAATGAATAATCATATTAATATTTTTAGCCCAAAATCAAAAAAATTAAAAACTGGGGAGGACTAGGCAATTATAAACTGGAGGGGAACTCATAGCCTCCCTGTCCCTGGTACTGAGCACTGGATGGCAAAAAGTGTCCGAGGAGTGCTGAATAATTTTTCCAAATCCAACTGCCGAAATCTGTGTGCTTGGCCATGAGTCGGCTCCCTTCTAATTGGTGCTGTCCGCACACATGATGATTAATTCATAATCCGAACTATTGGATTTTTTTATTTATTTATTTTTATATTTATTAGTTTTGCGTCAAAATTTTATAATTTTTGGATTCTTTTTGACGAGACGAATCTAACCAATATAAAATTATGATCAAAACTCAATTTTTTTTAATAAAGCCAAAATTAATCCAATAATTCAAGTATTTTCGGCTTTATTCAATAAAATATTTGGTTTGATCATAAATTTAGTACTTGTTAGATTCATCTCGTTGAGAGGAATTTAGAAACTGCAAAATCATGACGCAAAACTAACAAATGCAAAAAAAAAATTAAATAAAGACAAAACCAAAAAATCGGATTAAGTTTTTTTGCAAAAGGATGTACATTTTTGCGCAAAACGTTGAAGGAGTACCTCATGTTTAAGATGATCAGAAGAATCCCAAAGGGTAATTTTCTAAAATAATTAACTTGGTTTATTGAGTTTTATCTTTATTTAAATTGTTTTTCTTGTTTGTTAGTTTTGAGTCAAACTTTTTGCAAATTATTAGTTCGTCGGCTAAAAGTGTTAAAAGATGAATATTTCTTTAGAAATTTAGATAAAAGTCATAATTTTTTACTTTTACAATTGATCTTGACGAGATAAATCACTACTACTAGTACACAAAAATTTGACAAAAAACTAACAAACGCGAGAAAAAAAAAATGAATAGAGAAAATTCAGAAAACACTTTAAATCCCTATCCAAAATGTCAAATTTTATTTTAGCTAGCCACAAAATACACCAATCACTCCAACAACAGTCTGATCAAATTGGTGGTTCAATACCCACATAATTCCCAATTTTTCTTTCTAATTACTTTTCCGACTATACATGCCGACAACATCTCTGTGCTCCCTTTTATCGATTAAACGATATTTCCTTCGGAGATTTGAAGAGTGTGGGGCTCACTTCTCCAGTACACTTCTTTGGACCTTGTGAAGCGGGTAAAGGAAACGGGGATAAGAACTCAGAATGTGGGGGATCGCATGAGAGGGTGACATGCACAAGCAACACACACCCGTGTCAGCGCCTTACCCGGACGATAGTGGTCCGGGAAGGCACTCCGACAGTTTTGTAAGTCTCCGATAGTAAAAAATATGGTTGAACTCTGATAACAAATGGTAGGCTTAGTTGGGAGAAGAGTGGAGTAAGAAGTAGTCTTTTCTACCTAGTGGGGGAGCTTCCCTTTTATAGGCGAGGGGAAGCTTCCCCACTATGCTTACCGTGTCTCCCACGCGTTGTCCTTCCCTGTCCAAGCACATGGGTTGGACATGATTACTGCGCCACCCTAGCTGACATTTCCCTACTTGCCCGTCTGTGCATCCAACTACTCTCAGATACCTCCCGGTCCGTCTCGTGGACCGTCATGTGCCTCGAGCGCAACGTCTTGACATTGCCCGACATCGTTTCAATCCCATCTGTCACTTGTCAAATCACCACCCACCCTTTGTCCAGACGACACCAAGGGTCCTCGGCGTCACCTCTTCCCTTGGCTAGCATCCCCAGCCCCAGGCTCTCGGACGATTGACCACGCTGAGCTCCTTTCCTCTCGGCGGGTGGCTTAAGCCAAGCCGGTTACTCGGCCTAATTGTCGTTTCCGTGCAGTCATGGTTCCTTGGCTATCAATCCAGCAAAAGAGTCGCGCTCTAGAGCGGCGTCTGTTGAGCTTATTCCGACCCACCCCATCCGGGGGACGTCGTCACCGAGCGGTTCGATGCCGCTAGGCACTGAAGGAGATGGGGTTCACCGAGCCTCAGTTGACCTCCTTATGGCCCCTTTGAACCTCGGGTGCTACAAAGAGTCTGTTGTTCATCTTCGAGAAATCAACAAATCCAAAGATAGAGATTTGCTGCTATTCCTATTCTCGCTCTTCTCTCTCTCTCTCTCTCTCTCTCTCCACAAATCGAGATTTATCCACAGGATCATGAAGTAGCAGAAGAAGATCCGGGCCTTGAAGAGAAGGAATGACAACAAAGAAGAAGAAGTTTTCCCAATTTACTGGATTACCGAGTGCTATAGTAGCTCGCCAGACTCAAACATTCGCTGTAGTAACCCACAAAATGTCGAGTTTGAATCGTTTGATGTTGAGTGGCCATGGAATTTGGGGTTGGGCCAGACATTTCAGCTGAAAATCAAATTTGTTTGGGGCCTTTTGTTATGATAACTTCTTAGGGGAAACAAAAGCACAGTCCAAATCCGAGGGCCTACATTAGAATAGCCCACCATACAAATGGGCTAATATGCAATGGGCCATACTTGAAAAAAAAAAAAAAAACCCTAAGTTTCTTCATTTGGGTTGGGGGCCACTTAATGATGGGCTAGCAACGGAACGTTGTTGGGCCCGGAGTGCCCTCATGAATTTGGTTACACAATATCACTCCCTGCGATTGTTCTAAAAATAGATTTGCGAGTGCGGTGTCGAATGTCATAAAAGACTTAATTAAAACCCTTCCCAACGCCAATTGATTTTGAGAGAGATGATGGAAAAGCGATCCAACAAACGTGACCATAAGTCTCCCAATTTGATGGAGACCAGGTTTTTGTTTCCCCAGTTGATGGGGAAAGCTTAGTGAGAGTTGGTATGGTATGCTATCCATCAACTTTAACTTTAGACTTCTCATTTGGAGCTCAAGTTTTGGTCTAGTTTTGTATCCTCGAGTATAGTCCAGAGACTACACGTATGGTGGTAAAAGGTCACCTTAAATGTGCAAAATACACCTTTTTATTTGTTTATCAAAAGTTTGTACAAAATATCGAAATGTGCATATGAATTTTACGTTCCTCCATTTTTATTCTTATCCCATTTCCCTTCGAGCAATTATTAGCAGAACAGTGGAGTAAATTTGAAATGAAAAAGAGACAGCTTACATTGCTCGAATTCGTTCGAGAGCCCAAAGTATAAAAAAGTATTTTATGCAGTACTAACATCGCATAATAAGCAATGTGATGTTACCCTTCTATTTATGTTTAGCCATATGGTGGGACCTAAGAGCGAGTTGCTTGTCGAACATGAAATGTCAAGTGTCATTGGCTACAAAGAAAAGTTCGATGACCAGATCAAGCTCTGTTCTACCTTGCATGATCAGAAATAATGTGTTAATAATACAACATCATCGCAATTACATTTACATAAAAGTACTTTTCAAAGCTTAAGACACCCTTATTGAAGGAAAGAAAACAAACAAACAAACAAAAAACAGCCCGTCACCAAAAGGTGTAAAATCTCCAAAATCACCGAAACGGGGGATTTTATTCCATAATTAGCAAGGAGAGAAAGAATATGCTTTGTTTGTACTTCGTACTACTTTCACAAACCAAATTTTCCAAACTCGAAAGATACTCACCTCAGAAATTACCCATAAACTTAATAAACAAAACAATTTCCTCCAAAGAAAAAATATATATTGCAAAACTGAATTCACTGTTCCACCATATTTGGGCTAAATCTGATCGTCTGATAAAACAAAATTTATCAAAATTTGAAAATAAGTCTTGTTTATTTCTTTGATCAAAATTCCAACACAAGTGTATGGAGAATTGTAATAACCGCAGATCCAGGGGTACTACAAATTAAGTCCTACAAAACACCCTGAAAATCACTCCAAAACGATGTCATTTTGGGGTCCAAAAGACACATCCAAAAAAACACTCAAAACTACGTCAATTTGAGTCAAAAGAGAACAAAAGAAATAGAGCGCGCTAAAGCTTTTGGCATCTAACAAAAGAAATAGGGCTTCAGTCGATTTTGAAGCGTAACGGGAATTTTGGGTAATGGTAATTTTTGGTATTGTAGACTATGGTGGATTAAGCTCTGCATAATGCTATTTTTTTAGACTTATATATAGAGCATTTAACGTTATTTGTTGGAGTCATATAGCCTTGGCAGGCTTATTATTATTATTATTTTTGAATATGAAGTATTGCTATATGGGATTTCGTCATGTGCATTTGGAGTTTAGAAATTGGTTGATTGTTATATACTTGTCTTGTGCTTTCCAGCTCCTCGTCGAATTTTTCTGTGCACTTAGTAGAATCGACTGACCCATGTGTTGTGGATAGTGGCATAAACATGGATATTGTATACCCACTAACACCCTTTTGAAATTCATGCCTAAAAGTGATGAATTCACTCAGGGATTGAATATTGTGAGCTCTTGCAATGGTTTAATTTGCCTCCACTGGCCGGCTTGTAATGCATTTGGACTTATAATTTGCCTCCTGGAATTTAGACTAAAGAAAATTGGTTTTGTTTAGTTAAAATGACATAGTTTTGCTTAAATTTTTTGTTGCGTACTCTAAAAGATGAACGATTTCAATTATCAAAACGTGTCCGAAAAGCACTTCGAAATGGCGCAACTAATGCTTGAATAATAGCCAGTTGGCAATTTGGAAAAATGCATAATGAAAGTTTATGTGGAGAAAGCTGTTGAAGGAGAAAAGCAAAATGATTATTGAATATTCTAGTAGTAATTTAGTTCACTATGATGATCGAGTACACTTACTCCCAGAATTTTGCTTTCAGGCGTGTAGCCCTTGATTTCTACGAGAACATTGTTTATAAAATTTGGACTCAAAACAACGTAGTTTTGAGTGTTTTAAATTGACGTAGTTTTGGGTGTTTTTTTGGTCCCCAAACCGACATCATTTTGGAGTGATTGGTAGTACCCCAGATCCAATAACCGCATCATATAGTGATAGAAAGTCTTGTTGTATGTGTAGAAATATACAGACATGGAGTTGCTGTTGTGCATGGGATGCACGACAGTTGTTGTGCACCATTAGAGTGGTCCGTTGTTTGGATGGACAATCCAAATTTTATCTTGCACGCACGACAACAAACGGTTTAGATGCAACAACAGCAACCCCAAATCCGAAATATGGAGTACATCTTTTTTAATCAAACTATGGTACAAAATATTGAAATGTGCACGTGAAATTTACATTGCCCTTCGATATAGGACAGAATTTATTGAAAAGAGAAAACTAGCATTCCTGCTCGAATTCATCCCTATATTGCAAGTTAAAAAGGTATTTTAAGTGAGCGATGATGTGTATGGAAGGGTGTGTATGCAGTAGCATTAGTGATATGAATGAGCGACGTGAGGTCACCAATCCACTCGTGCGCAGCCATGTGGTGGGAACAAATAGCAAGCTACTTAATTGCCGAACATGAATTACCAATTATCGTTAAGCGTAAAGTAAGATCTAATAACAAGATCAAACTCCGCTTACAACTCATGACCGAAAAGGATATGATCAATAATACCACGTCATCTCAAACGCATTACTAAAATGTCGCGTTACATAAAGTAATTCTCATAATTAAAAACACCCTTGTCAATGGGAAGAAGCAAAAGCAACACAGTCAAAAGGCCCAAGATCACAATTCACACAGTGTCACCAAAAGGCCCAAGATCATCCAAAATCACCAAACGTCGTTTTTATTCCCTAATTAGCAAGGGGAGAAAGAATATTCTTTGTTTGTACTCCCTTCACACATTTCCCAAACTCAAAAAGATTACTCACCTCAAAAAGGACCCGGGACCATGGAGAACGGTTCTTGGGCCGTTGATCTCAGCAATTAACGGCTCGAGTTTTATCTTGACAATGGACGATTTAGATCAACAAAGTGCCGAAAGGAAATCAGGACCATTGAAAACATATTGCGAACGCCCGCCACTGAATGAGAAAAATAGGTTTTGTTTGAAAAAGGGGAGTCGCCACCCAGGTTTTTATTTTGGAAAATGGTTTAACACCCGAGAAACCGTTTTGAAAATAATGTGACTCTTGAGGTTAAAAAGAATTTGAAAACCAGAGATTTTTTTGGATTCGGGAGTCAGGTTACGAACGGGGCAGGTTTTTAAAGCAACCCGTTTGCCCAATTAAAAATCGATTTTTACTAAATATTTGTGGGACTTTTAGAAAATATTTTAATGCCAAACCTTAATCAAATAAACAATTTATCATGCAAAACAAATAATTAAACATTGAAAGGGATAACAAATAACATAATTAATGAAATAACGACAAATTTAAAAAAAAGAAAAAATCAAATTTTCAAACTGTTTTTAAAGGGAAATGATTTTTAAAAAAAATGAATTTAGAACAGAGTGTTGTGCGACACTCTTTACCCAACAACAGTTTGAAAAGCTTGGTTTCGAACAAAAATGAAATGAAACATACTTGTGGTGTAGAACTTCATAAAAACTGATTATTTTAGAGTCAAAACTCACCTTTTTTTATGAAAAATATTTCTCCTCAATAGATTACACCCTATGATACAATATTTTTACCGTAAGGCGCAATTGGGAAACTTTTGATCAACTTGTTCTTACTGGAACATTCTCTACCAAGCACGAGAATGATATAGAGAAATCACCTTGCGCTTGGTATCACCCCTCGAAGTACCAAAGATGGAAACTTAACAAGATTATTTTAAAAAAATCGTTGAAATAATATACTAGTTATCTACAAATCTATATCGATACTATCAAGACCACCATGGACAAATTACACAGATTATTATTTATTATTAGAGATTAAAAACTCAAATATCCTACAAATCGACAATATGTCTAGCCCAGTAGCGTATTACTCCACCGTTCCAAAATGATAGCTGGGACTACATGTCATTTTCAATGGTTTATATCTTTTAATGTGAACCCAAAAAATTATGAACCCGATTGAAAAATTATAGGATTTGGGACGAAAAAATATACCGAGCACAGCTTGGGGACCCACTTTTTGGGTCACATGCGAAGCGATCCGAATTGTTCATTATTCTTAAAACATTTTTCCAAGGGCCACCACAATATTTCAGCTCAATCGGGACGGTTACAAGTCGTAAACCAAAGTTCCACCGTTTCAATCAATTTTTTTTATTGAAACGGTGGGACTTTGGTTTACGCACTTTTAACCGTCTGATTGAGCTGAAATTTTGTGGGGGCTTTCGAAAAAATATTTTAAAAATAATGAACGGTTCGGATCGCTTGTGTGAGACCCAAAAGTGGGTCCCCCAAGTAGATCGGTACATTTTCTGGTCCCAATCTTCTGTACGCGTAGGATTTTCCAAAAATTATACTCCATTATACATCTTAATTAATTCTATTATAAAAAAAATTCAACATCATAAAAACTATTACATTAAAAGATATAAGCCATTTAAAATGTCACGCAATCTCAAAAGAGACTATCATTTTGGAACGAGTTTTCAGTTCTAAGTGGGTACCACGTGGTACCCGTGCATGCACAGCCGACCATCTATTTCAATTTTAGAGGGTCCGGATTTGGAGAGAGAGAGAGAGAGAGAGAGAGAGAGAGAGAGAGTGTTTTGATTTGAGCCGTCCATTGTTGGAAAAATTGCTGACACGTTCAATATGTATCTGAAACATCACTTCAAATTTGGAAAATTAAACTTTTTCAAGTCATGTTACTAAGTTGTTGTTCTAAAGACAATATTTGCCCTCACCAAATGTGTGCAACTAGTTTAGCAAATTTACCTTTAGGATACAATAAAATTTGATCTATGGACTTTCTACTTGTGTTTGCACTTCCGAAAGTTGAATAAAATATTCGGTAGTATTCAAAGGGGTGCCACCTTATGCGAAGGGATGCCACCCTTTCTCAAGAGGTGTAATCCGACGCCGTTTCACACAGAACCAACATTCCGTTTTTATTTTTCATTCTCTGTACATTTCCTAAAAACGGAAAATATCCCTACCTTGCTTTACGCAACAATCCAATCTAAACCCAGATTATTATCCAATACACTTCTGCAATTAATTTACTCTCTCTCCTCTCTCCTCTCTCTCTCTCTCTCTCTCTCTGCTTCATCACACTGATCCATCCACTCCCAGCCCACTCCGATCGCGACCCCATAACGAACCACCATTATATTACTATTACTACCCATTAGATCCCAAAGATCTCTGCTGTTGACTATACTTCTACACACATCTACGTCTACGTAACTCATCATCTCTGCGACCAACTCCTTTGCTGAGATCTCTCTGATTAGGGCTTCGATTCGTCCGGTATCGAGCGAGTTTGGGTTGATTTTGGAGGGATTGCAGCTTGTGATGCCTTGCGGTTCGGTTCGCGGCAGAATTCTGTTGAATTTCGCTTAAAGGAGTATAATTCCGAAGTATGTTTGATTTATTGGTGGTTATTTTTTCAGTTCCCTGTGATTTTGTTGGAAATTTTCGTGATTGGTGCTTAATTGGTTAATTATAGAATTTGTAGGCTTATTTCTGGCATGTCAATATGCTTTTGCTTTCATTTAGGCTTTTCCGGGAGTAGGAATTACTAATTACCATTTATTGCATTCAATTTCATTGCTTTCCTATTAGTTGTTGATGCTTCTGTTTTTTCTGAAAAATATCACTAGGCTTTGTTTGTGTTTTCACTCTTTGATTGTGTTGGTGTGAAATTGAAGAAATTGACCTTGATTGAATTGGTTGGAAGAAACTGCAATGACTATGTTTTCGATTCCAATAAAATGCAGACAAATCAAGTATGAGTTGGAGGGCCATCAGAACTTATGTACGTAGAACTTATGAAGGCGTCTTGAAGAAAAAGTACTAATTTTTTGCTTTTTCAATGAATTGCCTATATTGAGGCAAAAGCGTATGGAGTTCTTTTGGGAATTGAGTGAGGAATTGTTTGCTTTTCTGATTGTACTTGTCTATTTGAGGCAGGAAAGATTTGACCTTTGGTCTTCCATCAAGTTGTTCTATATGTAATCTCTCAAACTTTTTAGTCACTTTATCCAGCCACCTGTGTCATCAAGTGATTATTATCAATCTACTCACTCGATCGGATGACAATGAATTCACGTTTCACAGAAATGGCTTGTTATAGAGAATTGCAGTGAAAAAAATGAGATAGGATAGCACGATAATTTCATTGTAAGGGCATACCCAGTGCACAAATGTGGGGTCTGGGGAAGGGTTGATTTATGCAGCCTTACCTCTGCTATCAAGCATAGAGGATTTTTCGAAGAATCTAACCCATGACCTTTAGGCCACAATGGGTTAGCTTTATTCTTTGATATTTTTTGGAAGGCAGAAGTTTAAGTACTAGAAGTGATTGTACACTCATCACTCGGTTAATGACCCAGTTTCGTTGACTTTCTTGCTTTGGATTGCGGGATTGTACTTCTGTCTGATATTTTAAATAAAGTGAAGATAGGAAGTAAGTCTACAATACTATCTTAAAGGGTTGGTACTCTCATAACATGATTCGTCATTCATATACTTATTAGTGTTTTTGTTATTTTGATGTTAATTTTCTCATTACGATTTGCAGGACATGGCAACTCCAGTTGAGCCTCCAAATGGAATTAGATCTCCAGGGAAGCATTATTATTCCATGTGGCAAACTTTGTTTGAGATTGATACTAAATATGTGCCAATCAAGCCTATTGGTCGAGGGGCCTATGGTATCGTGTGCTCTTCTATTAACAGGGAAACCAACGAGAAGGTTGCAATTAAGAAGATACATAATGCATTTGATAACCGTATTGATGCACTCAGAACTTTGCGTGAACTGAAGCTCCTCCGACATCTTAGACACGAAAATGTGATTGCTTTGAAAGATGTCATGATGCCTGTTCACAGGAGAAGTTTCAATGATGTTTACATGGTTTCCGAACTTATGGATACAGATTTGCATCAGATTATCAAGTCTTCTCAAGCGCTTACGAATGACCATTGCCAGTATTTCCTCTTCCAGGTATAGTAATCAGCTAAAGGGATTGAAATTGTGGATGAACACTTTCTATCATTGATTTCTAGTAAATGATCAATGCGCAGTGAATTATCTGTATTGTTAGAAGATTCTACAGTGTTGAAACTAAGTGATGGATTGCTCTGTGCATGGTCCAAATGCAAAACATTTGGCTAAGATTCATGCATAGATCATATATCAGGTTCATGAAATTAATAACTTGACCTGAACTGATTAATTGCTGTGATAGAATCCACTATCATTTTGAAGCTGTGATGTCTTGCATCATGGAACACCCGTGCTCTCATTTGCATCATAGTGATGCTGGTCTTGTAATGATGCATTGGGGTAGGTGCGGATTTAATATTGTTCACAGATTTGGTAACATTAAATGCAGGTTAGATCAGCAATCGGAACTCGGAAATGGGTGTGGACGTTGAAACATTAGTGCTTTGCTTTTGTTTTTGTTCCAGTGTGACGTCTTTTATTCACTGTCAGAATTTTTGCGTGTAGATCAAATGACCGCTGTCATTAGTCGGAATAGCATCTTTGGATTGCAGTTGTGTTGTGGTTGGAGTGTAAAAACCAAATACTGCTACTTTATAGCATTTTATTCTCTTGCTTTGAGGCTGTTTTCCTAGTAAAACTTATCTAAATCTCTCTGTACAGTTGCTTCGAGGACTGAAGTATCTCCACTCAGCAAACATTCTTCATCGCGACTTGAAGCCTGGAAACCTTCTCATCAATGCAAACTGTGACCTCAAAATATGCGACTTTGGGCTTGCACGCACCAGCAGCGGCAAAGGCCAGTTCATGACCGAGTATGTTGTCACCCGCTGGTATCGGGCCCCTGAGCTTCTCCTCTGTTGCGACAACTATGGGACTTCAATTGATGTTTGGTCTGTCGGATGCATTTTTGCTGAACTTCTCGGTCGCAAACCCATATTTCCTGGCACAGAGTGTCTCAACCAACTCAAGTTGATAGTGAACATCCTTGGAAGCCAGACAGAAGATGACCTTGAATTCATTGATAACCCAAAAGCAAGAAGGTATATCAAATCGCTACCTTATTCTCCTGGGGCCCCCTTGTCTCGCCTTTACCCAAATGCCCATCCTTTGGCAATTGATCTGTTGCAGAAGATGCTTGTCTTTGATCCATCTAAGAGGATTAGTGTTACTGAAGCACTCCAACACCCTTATATGTCTCCGCTGTACGATCCAACCTCTGATCCTCCGGCACAGGTTCCTATTGATCTTGATATAGATGAGGATTTAGGGGAAGAAATGATAAGGGAGATGATGTGGGAGGAAATGTTGAACTACCATCCTGAAGTTGCCCCGGCCAGTATGGAGGCAAGCTAAAGACCTTCACTTTCTCAGTTTTACAGAGAAGCTTCGGAGGTATTGTTGTACTGGTACTAATAATTTAGCTCTTGTTTCATTTTTTATTCCGTTTCCCGTTTTCGTCGTCCTGTCGTTTTAATAATGTTGATAAAGATGCATTATCAGTTTGTGCTGTTAAATGCATAACACTTCCATCCTCTTCTAGAGCTTGTTTATCTCTCGAGCTCTTTATGTCACGTTGCTTCTGTAACTTGTATATAGTTGTGACTTTGTATTTGTGGACCTCTTCTATGTAAATTAAATTGAGATGTAAGAGCTGTAATGATTCCAATTCTATTGTGGTAATTTTGTACTTTTTAAGCTCTCTTCTTCTTCCACCTGTCTATTGAACTTTTGGCAGCAAGCGCTATTCATCCAATCATGTACATGCTCTCTTTAGAGTTCAATGCATACAAGTAGATGCTTATTTTTGTACATGTATGTGGTGGGGCGGCTTAGCATTTGTCACATGGATCTACTGCCCGGAGAACAGATTGCTTGACTGTAACTCATGACCATGGACGTGATAAAGTTGACTTCGACACAATCTAGAAATGAAGTCTTGTTTGGTTGGTAAGATACTTTAGGTGTAAAAGCAGCTACTTAAAAGTTTGGTTGAATTCAACTTGGCCAAGGTTAGAACAAAGTCAACAACCCAGGTGCACCCAAAATTGAGTGGAATTTTTGGTGAATTAGGAGAGGTGTCTTAGACCTCAGGTTCTTATGTAGGTCAGCTACCTGGAAACAAATGTAGCCTCTGTTTATTTTAGTGTCTGCCCTTTGTAAGGGAAACACAAAGGACAGAATACATGCTTTCTATGCCAAGGACAGTTATTACACCTATGCTTCTTCATTGGACGATCCAGTGCAGTAATGTCTCTCACAAGTGAGCTTCCATGTAGGAGGTTGTGGCATGGTGATTTGCCAGGTGCTTCACGGGTTTGATCCGATTGAGTCAGAGAGTTAGGATAAAGGTAAAAGTACAGAGAAGAGATCTTAGAGATTTACCATGAGGTAGGTGACGCCGCTTGTACTTGCTTTGGGTAGGTGACGTTACGCATGACACTCGGTAAGCACATGACACTTGGTCGAAACATGACACCAAGATGTAAAGAGATTCCGTTAGGCTGCTGAATCTTGTACTGGTCCAGCCAAGTCCTGGCCGGCCTCCCAAACTGGACCAACGTGCCCTGGGCCTAAACAAGCGGATGGACCAACCTCACGGCCCATGTGTGCTCGGCCCAAACGACGCCCCGTGGAAGTGGGGTAAGCATGTTGTCAGGCCCAATTTCACGTTGTAAATTCGGCCCCTACAGTACACAGGCAACTGTCGAGTGAGTAAAGAAAGCCAAAATCCTTCTTAAGAGATTGCATGTTGGTGAAATACTGAGGTGACACTGTGAAATATTGGGAAATATTGGGATAATATCTTGCTGAGATGGAAGAATGGAACAAGCACTTACTTTTCCAATTGCATGGCCCATCATAGAGAGAAATATTTTTTTTTGATTGTTTTAATACTTATACCTCTCATTTGCTTCGTCTTGAAACCTCCTAATTTTGGAGCAAAAGTACTGTGCACATATTTAAATTTACAAATGGAGAAAGGAAAGGGACAAGGGCGGGCTTACTTGGCACGAAGGCTGCTGGTTCGGGAGTAGAGGCGGTGAAGGCTCATTTAGTATATAGTGAGCAAGGAGCAAGCACCTACTTCTATCAAAATCAGAAGCGACCGGGCATTTCTGCAATTTAATTCTACACCCTTTTATTTATGTCTTAGGGATGTATATCTTAAGTGTAACATACATACCTTGGGTATTTATTATTATACCAGTCCTTTAGTAAAGCAAGTGCAGTCCAACGATCAGATGCAAAACACAGAAGTCTATCAGAGTGCAGTGCAGAAGGTGAAAGAAGGTAGCGAGGCCTCCAAATCCCACCGGCACTTTTGAGGAAGGATGTAAGAATTAATGTAAATTTGAATGTGTCTTTGGCATTGCTCAAAGACGCCGAAGAGAGGAAACCATCGCCTTCCCTACACATATCCTCAATAATGGATAACTGCATGCTCGATGCATCGGATCTGGGCATAAATGGTAGGAACACTGGTGACAAAAGGTGCTAATATTTGCTCCAATAAAACCAAACAAAATTAGGGACTATTTCCACTTTGAATAGAAAGAAATGGTATAATTGTAATCAATGTTTATCTTTGGATACATAATATTTTTGAGTGGATTTTGAACTCATAGGTGTAAGGCAGTAATCCCCTGATTGTGTGGACCACTTTTCAGTAATTTTACGAAAAAATCAAAAAGTGTGCTACAAATAAAAAAAATTGCCAAACATGTTTTTATTTTATTTTATAAACTGAAAACAAAAATGTTACCAAATGCCCCGTAATGATGATGTTTAGAAGCGTAAAAGGTGAAAATGAAGGAAAAAGAAGAAGACATATAATGATGATATCCCCTGCAACTATGATTCCGGTAAAGAACCAACGACGGTCGACCAAACTACACTCTGCAGGGCCGATAAATTCAATCAACCTGAATAATATCCCGATCCGGAGTCCCAACACTCCCTACTGCTTTTTTACTGTAGGTTAAAACGAGCTGATGATGCTATGAACTTGTTTTTGGGAATGAAAGAAGAAGGTATCAGTCCATATGTCTGCACTTATTGGTATTTAATTCCTACCCTCTGCTATTGTGGCAAGTGGAAAAGGAGGCTCGAGCAATTCTCGGAGAAATGTTCGATAATGGTTTTCCTAGTCCTGGATTTAATTTTTGTGTGCTATTACTTACCAAACAAGGAATGGTAAGGGAAGCAAAGGAGTTACTTGAAATCATGGTAGAAAGAGGTACGCGACTGATGTCGACTCATGCAATGATCTAATGCGTAGGTATTGTGACCTAGGCCGAATGGATGAAGCAAAGAGAGTGTTCGATACCATGGTGTATTGGGGCATCCAACCTGACTCTACCTCCAAAATGATTTTAGAGGGGATTGCGCCGGAAGGGCAATGATAAGGAAGTTCATGCTAAGGATAGAAATGAAGCTGTGAAAGGTAAATCTTTTTTTACACCCAAATACTTAGGCTATCATTGAGCGAACTCTTGGTCTCTCTTTGTGTATGTTAGTTGTATTCTAAAATTTTATGACAAGCCACAAAGCAACCGTCTATCCCAGGGCCAAACCTTGGGAATTACGAGAGACTAACATGATAGCCTAATCCTATCTCTACTGAGCACAAATGAAGGGATATTCCAATTATTACATAAGGTCAGATTTTCACTACTATTGGGACTCTTATCCCAGGAACAAAATCTACTTCGAACACCAGCAACAATTGGAGTCAATAAATCCCCAAAAGTGCTAGCTTGCTGTCGAAAAATTCTTGCATTTCTTTCCAACTAAATATGATAAAGAGTAGCTGCTAGGGACAATTTATAGAGCGTAGGTTTGAACCCTGTCCCCTTGCAATTTTGAACAACCCAATCAACCTCAGAATGCCAATTACTTGGGCTTCGATATAGCAAATTCCTCCTCAACCCTTCAGCCCATATGATTCGAGAAAAACAACAGTCAAAGAAGAGATGGTTTTGAGTTTCCACCACTTTATTGCACAAGACACAATTAGGGTGGACAGCCATACCCCAACCTCTTAAACGGTCCTTCGTAGCTAACTTCTTGGAACAAGCTTCAGTTATCCCAGTACTTTCAATATACGGGAGGAAGTCTCTCTCTCTCTCTCTCTCTCTCTCTCCAATTGTTGTAAACATGCACGGGAGAGATTTACTGTTGTGTTTGTTAGTTAGAAACTTAGATATAATGCGTCTCTGAGTAATGTTGAGTCTCCTCTTCACACTCGTGCGACATCTTCTTAACTTGATTCTTGACATTCATTTCTTTCCGCATCTTATATGTATGAATATCGTATTTTATATTTCATTTGGTTTGACATTTCTTTCTTAATTCAAACATCATTATGGTTCATGAAGAATTTACATTGAGTGTTATCCCCCATAAAGTGTATCCTTGTATCATAACTGTGAGTCCACTTCACCTATTTAGAATGTCAAATGTGCTGAATATCAATGTTTTATTCCATTCTTTTAATTTCTTCAATTCTTTGCCCTACTTCGCTTCCAGTAGGTCAAACCATTCTAATATTTCTTCTCCAGATTTCTTAAATTTTGTACTAGTCCAGAGGAATGCTTATATCTGTCTTCTCTACCCTTATGATACTCTGCAGGAACAATGACAAGGGGAGAAGAACAGATTTGGGTGGGAAAGCACTGATTGACCTTTGGATCCACCTGCAGTTAGAAGGATAAATTGAAACGATAACTGGGCTAGAAACAATCTTTGGATCCTCAAATTGACATGTTTGTTCGGCATCCGCTTATCTCTAGTAAGACTCTAATAATGTCTGGCTTGGAGTGCAAGTGTAGCTTTCTTCCGTTTCTAGTCGTTGCTGGTAAAATAGGGCTGTGGTATATTTTCGTTGCGAGATACTAGAGTTTCCTTGTTGCTACAGGGATGCCCTAAACTATATCGACTCTGCTTTTGTTTGGGTGCTGATATGTTTGGACGTGTCAAAAAATTGATCTAGTTATCACGTCCAATGCGCTTAATATTCATGTGTTTTTGTATATATTTGTTATTTTTTCTAGGCGTAGTGTAACTACGCGTGGACTCATTCCCCAGGCTTTAGCCAAGCGGCGAAAGCCCATGTCGATGCCCGGTTTCTTTGTATTTGTTTCATTGAAATCTTTATTCACCCATTACAACGAAACATGAAGGAAAAAATGGACCTCGTGAGAAAGCTTCCTGCTGTGGAAAGAATTATATCACATGAATTTGCAAATGAGATTGAGAACTAAATCATTGAAAGTTTATGGGATTCTTTGTCAGTTAGACCCCCCTCTTCTTTTGTTTATCAGTACAACATGTTCTTCAAGTTAGCAGCAAATGGTGGACTGCTTTTTTTCGTAGGCAAAAAAGATTTTATTAATCTTTGAAACAAAAACAAAGATTGAAAGGGTCTCGGACTCACTCACATACATCATCCGAGAACCAATGCAAAGGAAGGCAAGAAGCCAACCTAAAAATCCAAACAACCTCCTGGCAACTCAAACAACCTCCGAACAAACACCTCGGAATTGAAGCCACAAGAAGCAAACCGAAACCCAAGAGGAACAAGCCGAAAGAAAACCGAGATGACAAGTGAAAGAGGGACACTATCGTCAAAGTCATCATTCTCCTCCAAGGCATCGAAATCCTCCGAGTCATCTTGAGCATTGATCATTTCTGCTATTTTAGCCGCCGCCTTCAACAAATAAAGCTCTTTTCAACGGTTCGTGGTTTGGACTGTATATGAGTGCCAATTTTTGTGTAATGGGGAAGGTACCATCCTTTCTTTTTCTTCCTTTTGGACTAACACTGATCAAACACAATCATGATCCTTCATGATATAAATATCACATCCGATGTGAGATTCTCTGTAAATGGTCACCTATTTGTGTTATTAGACAATATATAACCATGATTGTTGATGGGAAACTGATTTCAAACGGGAACGGATCCTCTCTAGTAGTTCAAGATTTGGATTGTTTTCTCCGATCTTCCCCGAAGGATAGTGAACAAATCCAAATCATTGATTGCAATAATGGACGGTTCAGATTTGAACTATCTCTTCTCGTCCTTAACAGCCAAGGACTTCGGGAAAGCCTTTGGTTCGGGTTCGACTCGCACCTTCGTAGTAATATTCCCCATTTCTTTATTTTTTCCGCACCACATGTTTTTCATGTTAGCAGCAAATGGTGGACTGCTTTGATAAAGGCTTTTTCAATGGTTTGGCTTTTGTGTAATGGGGAACGAACGAGTCCTCTTGGTCTTCCTTTTTTTTCTTTTTCTCCCTCTTGACTTCATTCTGCTTTTGATAGTTAAGTAGAAGGATCCTCTCTCTCTCTCGGCGTGTGTTGCTGTGGGTAATGTTTAGTGGGTTTGGGAGTTAGATTACAACGATAGATCGAATATTACTTCATTTGCGGAAACATGATCCCAAATCACACCATTGGATCAATCATTTTGATGGGGATACACAAATTCGAAAACAAACTCCACATGTTTGGGAAGCCTTTGATTTGTGGTTCGACTTTTACCAGCGTGCTATTAATTTCTAACTGGAGCATTACTTCATACGGAACTCGATCCAGATTTTTATTGGACCCTTAACCGGTTGATAGTGGGATTGGTCTCCAGATTGGTTGATCCGGTGGACCGAAGACTGAATCATAAAAATAAACAGAGATGTGAAAACAGATGAGGGGACACTGTATCTGTATTTATACACCTACTGCAATGTGGTTGGACCAAACCAAGGTGTGGACTGGGCCTGAAGTTTGTGAGGCAGTTCATGGGGAATTGATTTTGGCAGTCTACTTTTATAGTGCCAAATTAATTTGGAGAGCGCTAAAATCACTTTTCTTTTGCTCGATTTTTGTTTTAAGAAAAACTTTTGGAGCATTGGAGTCTGGAGGTGAGCCTATAAAAAAGCATGAAAGTGGTCTATGTACATATATACATTTACGGATCCATAAGGCTGCGAACGCACCAAGCTGATCGCGGCTTGGCCCGTTTAGAAATCGAGTCAGGTTCGAGCTCGAGTTTTAAGCTCGTTTATAGAGGATCGTTTTGTAAATAAATCTTGTTCAGCTCGTTAAAGAGCTCGACTCGTTTGCACCCGTACTAATTCATAAGAGCTAATTTCCAAAATTTCTCCCCCCTCTCTCTCCCAAATTGTAGTGAAAACAAGGCCTTGAGAAGAATACTAGGTCGGATCCTTCCCAGGAAGGTGGTTGTCTAAAGTTAAAGATAATAATTGCAACTCCTTTTACGTAAAATAAAGACACTGTACATATTCAAATCAAAGGCAATAAAAAGCACCTCAAGTGCGTTGTTTATATATGCTAAACTTTGAAGACAAAAGAAGAAGAAGAAGAAGAAGAAGAAGAAGAAGAAATACATGGTGTATATGCTAAGCTTTTGCATGAAATTAATAAGGTGATCTATGTACTGGAGCAACATTAGGAATATTCAAAAACCAGAAATGCTAAGTACCAGAGAAAGTAGTACTCAGAAAGTGGGAATGAGTGACTCAAATGCACTTTCAAGTGAGTCTGAGCTACTCGTTTCCACTTTTTGGGTAACATTTTTGTGTATGTAGCAGTGAAAATATATTATTTTTGTGCATAAAATTTTATAACTTTCACATGAAGATCTCAATTAGTTCTTTAAATTAACATAAAAATGAAAAAAATTTGCAGAAAAGTGTGCAATATTTTAATTTTTAAATAACAAGACTTTTCTTGACACTCCCTCTATTCCAATTTGTTTGTCCACTTTTTGACTCTTGTTTGTCATAAAATGTTTGTCGATTTTGGAAGACCAGTGAATCAAAAGCTACACAATTTCCTTTTTGCCCTTTATTATATAGGGAAAATTTCAAAAAGACTTTTGAACTTTCTGACAATTAGCAATTTAGCACCTGGACTTTAGTCACTAACAAAAAGGCACCCGAACTATATACTCCGTCAACAAAAAAACCCCTACCGTCCAATTCTGTTACGTCTCTAACAGAGACATCCAACGGAGAGACTTAGCGCCTCAATTTCACGTTAAGTTGGGGTCATGGGGGCCCACCCCAACCATTTTGGTGGGAAAACATTGGTGCCCTAACCATTATAACACGATCTCTCTCTCTCTCTCTCTCTCTCTCTCTCTCTCTCTCTCTCTCTCTCTCTCTCTCTCTCTCTCTCTCTCCTCAAAAACCGAACACAAGATCCCTCGCTCTCTCTCTGCCCCCTCAAAAACTCTAATCTTGGGTTGTGCCCTAGTTTTTTTTTATCAAATTGGAAGAAGAGATGGAGAGCAACTAGTCGACTACAGCGATGGACCATGATATGGTGTGCCCTGTTTGTAAAGGAAGATGCATTCGAGGCACCTCATGGACTGATTGAAACCCAGGAATGAGGTATGTGAAGCGTCCCAACATTGTGTGTGATGATTTCCTGAGGATTGATCCGCCCATTTGTGCAAGAGCAAAACAAATTATACGAGGTTTGTTGAGGAGGATTAACAAGGCAGAAAGTGAAATTGAAGCCACCAAGGTGAATGAGAGGAAGCTGTGGGAAGGGGAGCTTGAAACAAGGAAGGCAAGAGAGAGGAAACTTTGGGTTTGTCTGGCTGTTTGTGTGGTTTGGATTGCGAAGTTGTTGTTTGATTAGGGTATGGAAATTGTAATGGTTTAATGGTTTGTTGAGATTGTTGGGGTCTGGGTTTATTAGGTTTTTTTTTGTTTTGAATGAACCACAAAATGGATGTAATCGTTTATTGGTTCAGTGAATGGTAATGAAGGAATGGTTTGTATTTCTTCCTCTTGACCCTCTTGGAAGACCCACCCTCTTCATTAGATGAGCTATAACCACTACTCAAGTAAGTGGACCCACTATCAGAATCACCATCTATATTAGCCAATTTCTCAAGGGTCTCTTTATAGCTTTGGTCAATTTCGGGCTTGTTTGATAAATTCATACCTTGTGACTGTACATTTCTTTCAGGGATTGTTTCAACTAAATTGTCATCATCACTTGAGTTGTAATCACTATCATGGAAGTCAACATCTGACTCATCTTCAGAGGAAGATGATTCAGGATCTTCATTAATCACAATAGGGGTAGGCCTTGATTTATTTTTAATGGTTTCACTTGCTTGGGTGCCTCCTACTACATTTGTTAGCTCACCATGTTTCATGTAAATCTAGACCACCCTCTTTTTGACATCAAAACCTAATCCAAAATCCATTACATCTTGGTCTGTTGTTATGAAAACAAATTCTCCTTTAACCTTTTGGTAGAACTTAGCAATACCATATCCCAACTCCTTACCCATGTGTGACAATTCAATCAATGATAAGTCATCAAAATGGCAATAATCAAAACTACTAACGCTCCCCCCAATGTAGGTCTGGGTTATTATACCCCCAAATTGACCCCCATGATGCATTTTAATAGTGAAATACCTAGATGAAAAATCTGCATATATAAAGTGAAGGGAAAAAAAATCCATTACTCATGGTAATGGTCCATACATGGCAGATTAAACAATACACTTAAAAAAGAACAAATTGTTTACACAATAAACAATGAATAACCAACGAAAGTGGTTGATTAAACTAATAACTAGCAAAAGTAGTGAACCTTAAACAATCCCAAACAAAAGTGGTTGAGTGTACATACCATATCTAGGTGGTCCTCGATTAACTGGTCTCAAAACCCACACCATCTTTGATCGCTGCTCACTGCTTCTCTTCAATTGTTATTTCTCCTGTGCTTGATGATCGTGATAAGGGTTTTTGAGGAGAGAGAGAGAGAGGGATCGTGTTATAATGGTAAGGGCACCAACGTTTTTCTACCAAAATGGTTGGGGTGGGCCCCCATGACCCTAACTTAACGTGAAATTGAGGTGTTAAGTCTCTCTGTTTTATGTCTCTGTTAGAGATGTAACAAAATTGGATGGTAGGGGTTTTTTTGTTGACGGAATATATAGTTTGGGTGCCTTTTTTTAGTGACTAAAGTCCAGGTGCTAAATCGCTAATTGTTAGAAAGTTCAGGGGTCTTTTTGAAATTTTCCCTATTATATAAGTTAAAGTTATATTTTTTTCAAAATTTGAAGGGTAACTTTTGGAAAATTGAACATTTATGGGTATAATGACTACTTTCTCTTTAAAAAAAATTAATTATCAAATTGGACAAACAAATTTGTACATCATTAGATGGGAGTAAAAATTTAGGTTAGCCAATTTCCATGAATGAGACAAAAGAAATGGTGGGCCTTTTGGTAATTGTGATCCAAGTCATTTCCAAATAAAAGTTTAGCGTAAGAATTGTCCAAATTTTTTTCTTCAATTTAAAATTTCGATTGTTCCTTTCAAGCCAATTGGTGGAGAAATTTTTGGGTGCCAAGTGGGTATTGCCCACGTGGTACTCACTCGGCAATTCAAGCTGTCCATAACGTAATCCAATAGTCCGGATTTTAGAGAGAGAAAAAGAAGAGAGAGAGTGTGTTTGGGTGAGAGGAGAGAGAAGGATTCAATTCAGACTGTCTAAAACACAGTTAGATGGCTCGGATTGTGCTTGGGTTCCAAGTGGCAATGCCCACTTTGCACCCAATTTTTTTTCCAATTGGTGGAACCCATTTGTGTTATAAGATACTATCCCTTTGACCAATGATACTCTTTTCGAGAACTTTAATACATACACAATGTTACATCACAATAATTTTCAAAAGATGATTAGATGAATTATTTATTTGAAGGCAAATGTTCATTACAATATTGTAAACGTATTACATGAAAAAAGTATTCACTGGTCCTAGTGCAATGCGCTAAGGTACTTGGACACCAGATATTTGTGTGGAATTTATACACATTCAAGAAACTTCTCGTGATAGAGAAGGGTATTGGAGTAATATGTGACGATGCCATAGACCACTGAATAATTACTCCATATCAAATAGTTTAGGGTGTTCCACTAAGGTAACTTTCTAACTTTTCACTTCTTGTTATGTGATGTATTGTGAAAAAGTAACTACCTCGATTTTTTGGAATAAATAGACTTTTTGACTTTTTTAAGTTAGTAGAATGGAACCACCAGACAACTACAGGGGGCCGCCAAAAGTTTTGAGAGAGTTTGTAAAAAAATTGAGGAAAATAATTTTGACACTCTATTTTTGATAACCTTACACCACATTTATTATTTAGTGTGTTTTGAAGATTGTGTTGTGTGTATTTTAAACATTAAAAGACAAATTCTAAAATGTAATTATCAAAAAAGTGAAGTGCTAAAATCATTTTCCAGAACTTTGTAAACACTAGATTGTTATTAGGGAGAATATTCTTTACATCAGCAGTGTAAATCAAAGTTTTCTCCAAATCTATTATATTGCACCATGTGTCTAAACAATGGTCTCAAAAGATAAAACATAGACACATAGCGTAACGCAATCGATTTAAAGAAAATTTTAAATTACACCACTAGTGTAAAAAATGTTTTCTCATTCATTTATATTAGACGATTGATCTAATACACAATTTGTTCCAACTACATCTACATATATGTAACATTACTTTTAGCTTAGTATACACATAAAGAAGGAGCCGACTTTTATAAAAATAAAAAAAACTACCATAAGTTACTATCACTTCATAGGTCCCGCTTAGCAAATACTACAGTACTCCATACAAAAAGCGTATGTAATGAAGTAATTGAGTTTTTTTTTTTTAAATTTTTGAGCTTATCAATTCCAAAACCTATAATTGATGAATACTCAAGAGGGTGTTTGGAAGCTTCATTTTCATCTTTTCACTTTCATCGCTTTGACTTTTTGGATTTTTGAATTATGGTCAGAATGTACTTTGAATGTGGTAAGAGTGTTTGAGAGAAATGTGTAAAATGCATTTTGCAACAGGAGTAGTGTTTGGGAGTTATGTGTAAAATGTATTAAGTAAGTCTTTTTTTAGTCAAAATGGGAAAAATGGAAAATTAGAAATCAAAAAGTTTCACCCAACCTACCTCTGACTTCTGCTTCCTAAACCTATAATTTGAAAACTCATTTTCATAGAACATGTTTTACACATAGGCTGCCAAAACCTGAAAATGGAAAAATGAGAACCCCATAAAGAGGGTCCCAAACAGCCTCTTAGTGTTCATGTTCTACCTTTTGGGACTATTGTTTAGACATATGGTGCAAAGTAATAGATCTAAAAGAAACTTTTGTTTTACACCGCGGGTGAAAGAATGTTCTTCCTAAATGATCCCTCAATATAAAAGAGGTTCTCGTACATTGAACAATTCCAAATACATATAGCTGAAGTCCATACACAGAATTGTGCATAGAAACACAACAATGGTTGGCATGTAAAATAGACGTTACAACAATTTACAGCCAAAGGTGGTGGAAACAAGGTACCGATGTATGAGAGCCAAATATTACTTAAATTTTGACTTGTGGGATGGCAATTATAGGTTTTGGATTATAAGAATCTGTCATGAAATTCGCGAAAATGTTTGGATGACCTATGCAAAACAGATTTTGCAGAAGGTTTTTGATGGATTGTAGAAGAACATCGTTCTAAGTATTACAGGGTTAGATGTCGTTCTAACATTCAAAAGATAAAAATGCCTTAAGCACAAGAAAATTGAGACAATTATAGGTTTTGGATTATTGAATGAGTGATTGATTTCCCAAGGAGGGTTACACCCTTATTTACAGGTAAAGAAATCCTAGTTACGGTAGAAATCTAAGTAATAAAAGATCTTAGTCAAAACTAAAAGGTCATAAAATATGGCCAAAACAAAAAAGGTAATAAAATCTTGCCAAGACAAAAAAAAGTAATAAAATCATGCCAAAAACAAGAAAATTCTATAAACCAAACGTTTCTATAAAGAAAATATTCTAGCCAATGTTGCCATAACGAAAAACCTTATCAATGATTTTTTTTTTCTTCTTAATATGTGTTTGTCAAATCTTTCTAGAAATAAGTGGCAATCTGCTCTACCAAAGTTAGAATTGATTTAAGTCCCGCATTCGACGCCGTCACCAGAAAAAATAGTTGAATGCATTATCCATTAAACATGTGATTGTAAATATGATTGGGTTAGAATTATTTGTACTTTTGCTGCTAAAATTGTAGGAATGGTATTTTTAAGTCATGTAATTCAAAAATCTCGTAATAATTGTGATCTTTTTGCGAGATTACTGATATGAAATGTTTTTTTTATTGTTTTGAAACTTTTTTTCTCAATGAATATTCATATTCTATTTCAAAAATGTCATTCATACACTTTATATTTTGTTCTTATAAATTCATAAAGGATGCTATTTTTTATTTTGGCTTTGGACCCCCGCAAACTTAGGGCCGGTCCTAATTTAGATAATGCATTTTGAAATATATTTTTAGCAATAAATGTTGGCATAATCAATTTCAAAATTTATTGCTACATACCAAAATTATAAAAAGCACGACATAAAATAAAGTATAGTAGATCAATGCTAAGAACATAATTTTACATCACAACTTCAATTATAGTTGTGTTCAGAACCGTTCAATGTATTGAACCCGTATAAATTGAACCGACTTTTGATACAATTCTGTTTAGAGTTAAGTTTTAAAATGTTATTTCTACATTTTCTGATTTTTGTAACTTTTGGAGTTATATATTGAAATTGTATTTCTAAATTTTCTGAGTAAATTAATGAAAATTTCCTAATAAAGTAGTTTGTCAGATGTGGAAATTTTTTTTTTTTGTCATCAGGCATTTCTAAACTACTACTCCATATTACATAAGGGAGGAAAAAATAAGACTCGATCCTAAGATACAATGTAGGGTATCTAAGAGCTCTACCGCATAAGCTAGCCACCACTTAAGATATGTGGCCTTGTTTATGGAGTATTAGGTGTTCCACTAACTTAGGAAGTGTTCCACTAAGGTGATTTTTTTTTGAAAAAAATTGGTTTTTCACGGTTTTTTATGTAATGTATTGTGTGAGAATGACTTGTCTTAGTTTTTGAAAAAACAGTTTTTTTGGTTTTTTGGTTTTTTTGGATGTTTTAGTTTTGCAAAAAAACTAACTATTCCACTAACTAGTTTTTTTGTTTTTAGTTTTGCAAAAAAACTAATTTGTTCAATTAAACTAGTTTTTTGTATGTTTAGTTTTACAAAAAAACTAAATTGTTCCACTAACTTGTTCCATTCTTTGTATGTTTAGTTTTGCAAAAAAACTAACTTGTTTCACTAACTAGTTTTTTTGGCTTTTTTGGTTTTTAGTTTTGCAAAAAACTAAATGATTTTTTGTTAGTGGAATGAGATAGTTTTTGAGTTAAAACAAAAATGTTTCTTTAGAGGAACGGGACCTAACATTTTAGAGGATTTATCTCAATAGTAAGGCCATCTCCAGTAGCCTCTCCATAGCTTCGGTGAACCCATTTTGGCGACCGAAATTCGGAAATCGATCACCCAGCAGCCTCATCAAGCTCCTCGCCATTATTGTCGCACCTACAGTACCTCACTTGTAACGACCCAAATTTTCGCCCCATTTTTGTTTTCGGATAAAATAAAAATTTTGATTTATTAAATCATTTTAGTCTAAATTAAGTAGAATTTATTTTTTTACGTTGGTACTTTATATATATATATATATATATATATATATATATATATATATATATATATATATATATATATGAAAGTGTAGATATCCAATCTAAAGTATTTATGTTCCTTTACCATAACCAAATATCCTAACTATCCTAACCAATTCCCCTAACTAAACTATCACACACACATCTATCACCTTTCATACTCATCCATCCTTGTTTGGCTATTTTTGGGCTGCCCTTTTTCCCAGCCAATGGCCACCCAACACACCCCAAAAATCCCTTCCTCTATCCAACAAACAATACCCCCTCCCATGCACTCTATTACCTAAAGGGTTCAAGTCTACACCAAGCTCTCCTAATACTCCATAACTCCCATTTCCCCTTCCCACTTTTAGCAGAGAAAAGAGAGAGAGAGAGATTCTGGAAAATAAGAAGAAAGAAGGAGGAGAAGAGAAAAAGAGAAGAGAGAGATCACCACCACCTTTTCCATTTCTCGTCCATACCACGTACGTCTTTAAACAACCGATTTTCTCATAGTTACAGTCATTTTTGGGCTTAGGTTTCTTCAGAGAAGTTTTAGAGGACTTCTAGACCTTCGATTTCAACACAAGAATCACCCAAATTGGTTGAGTTTTGAGTGAGTTATAGCCATCCAAAGTTCAATAAAAATCTCAGCTATACTTTTCTAGACAGCTCACTGACCTTTACCATATTGCCATTTTTCTCCTAGTTAGATACGTTTTCAAGTTTAGAACCCTTCTTCAAGGTTGTCGAGAACTCCGAGAACTTCGACTTAGACACAAGAATCATCCAAAACGGTTAAGCTTTGGTTACATTATTGTTGTCCGAAGTTCAGTGCGAATTTACGAATTTCACCATAAAACTTTTCCGAAACCGAGCTTATTCTTCTGGACCAAAGGTAGATTACTCTAGACCTTTTAATTCCTAAGTATACTACTTGTATCATAGACTTGATTTATGTGTTTGGTGTTTGATTGATGCTTGAAACTTGCGTATAACTTCTTAAGTATTGAAACTGTCTTGGTGCCGGTTAGATCAGTCAACTTCGGAAACTCATATAAAATACTACGGACCACTTATGGGGTTGATTCTTATGTCAAATTGTAGATACACTTCTTATCTTTAAATGGCCATTGGAATCGCTTAAATCAGACTTATAGAACTCTAGAAAAATTGATTTTAGTAAATGATGGCAAATCTGGACGGTCTAGATTCAAAGACGTTTTTGTGTATCTTAAACTCATTTTTATGAAATATGTTCTATATAAAAAATGTTGATAACATCCTATTATATTACCCTGTTAAATATCATAAATTTAGGAGCTGTTTTGATATGCTTTTGAAATGTATTTCTTAATAACAAAATCTGTCAAACTTGGGTAAAAATTGAAGTTCTAACAATTTATTGGAAGACTTAAACATTTTATTTTTCAAACCTATTTTTACTGGAAGTTAGACGAAGTGTTGTGAACACGTATGAATTTTTATAGCTCTTCAATCCATCTCCTCAAACCCTAAACGATCAAGTTTTCATATAGTGCCAAAAATAGACAGATTTTGTTTAATGCCGTTTTGGGTTAGCATAACTTCTGTTTTTGAAAATGTGTTATGCAACATAAATGTTTCTAACACCCTAAATAACTTTCCCGTAGAATTTCATAGTAATCAGATTTTTATTGATGGATGATTTTGGCTAAGCACTAAGGTGAATAAAAAATGTGCTTTTCGGTAAATAAGGAGCTAAGCCTTAAAACTCATGTTTGTAGATTAATTCGATAGTATTGTACGAGTTAGCGAATAATCATTGTTCTGAATTAGTTGTGATTGAATCGTGGTGATATTATGAATTGTTAATTATTATTTCAAGTAATGACTTATTGATTGAGCGGTAATGTTGCCAAGAACGTAGAAAGGGCGTTAGGTTCATTAAATTAGGTGCGGACTTGGAAAGATCAGCTAGATGTTTAAGTTAATGAAAATTTAAATAATGATAATGGATGGTGATTGATGAGATCTAGGGAGGCCATCCCGCAGAGTCTCAGCTTTATGATTGGCGGTCAGCCAGAGATAATGAAATTGAGGAATTGTGCGGTATTGGATATACCTATGTGTTGTATGTGCATCCTAAGGCAATGTGTTGTATGTACAACCTCACGTGTTGTATGTACGTCTCAAGGATTTGTGTTGAATGTACATCCTTCTGCGCTGTATGTACATCTTGAAGAATGCGTTATGTGTACATTCTCAAGGGGGGGAAGTGAATCTTGAAATGATGGAAAGCTGAATGCTGTGTTGATTTGAAAATGGATCCTTGTGATGGTTGAAATTCGAAACTCGTGATGAACGAAAATGGAACTCCGTGATAATTAGGGAAATGAAAATGTATCAATCGTAGTATATCAATAATTTGGAAAGAAAGATGAGCAATGAGACGAGTAGAATGTTGAAATTAATTGAGAGTATGATTGCTCGAGGAAATTTTCACTGTGTTGAAGGTTGTTCATTAAATCAATTTATTTGATCCTTAATGTTATACTGCCTTTATATATCAAATTGTGTATTACTTGTAATGTAAGGGTTGGGGGTTAGAGTAGCTATTGAGTAATTTATCGCTCACGGTGTTACACTTCGTGTTACCCTGATATAATACCATGATGTTGCTTCGCGACTCGGACGTATTATGCTAGATTGTAATCAAATAGGAGGTGTAGGTGTCGGGGGCGACGCTTATTTTGGAACATAAGGTTTTCCAGTGGATCAGGCTCAAGAGGAGCATGGGGATCAAGATCTCAACCTTAACCTGTAGAGCCAATCTCCCTTATTTTTGTGTTGGAAAACTGTAATCTAATTTCCCAACAAAGTACTATGTTATTGTTGTAATCGAACTAAGATAATTATGTTATTTCCGTTGCTTAATTAATGAGATCTTTTTTATTTATATTAATCATTTATTAAATGATTTAAATTAATGCTTCCGAAAATCGGGGCGTTACATCGCCACAGCTAGCGAGGTTTGGCAAAACTTGGCGAGCTCGCTGCCGGCGTTCGTTTCTCTTTCCTCCCACGCCGGAAAAACGACTACACAGGAATATTTGTTCTAAAATCGATTTGATACCAGATTATTGTAGGAATCGTCGAGACGATGTCAACGGTGTAAGACTTGTTGGCATATCCTTCAGCCGGCGCCCGCGCACGCCAGTCAACAGAAGCGTGCGCGAGCAAGTCGGATTTACTCGCGGCGCGTGTTGCGCACTCGCCCATGAGACCCTCCGTAAGCCGACGTCGTTTTTTTTCCTTTCCAAATGGCTAGGCTAGTGGGTGATTGAAATGTTTGAGGCTAGTTATGTGTACTTTTTCTCTCCAAAATGGACATGGAGATAGCTAATCTGTTGGAGGTGCTCTAACGGAGTAGGACAATAACCATCTTTTTTTTTTACAGTTAGCCGTGTTTGAATGGATTTTGAAAAGAAATTTTTTAGAAAAATTTTCAAGATAGTGTTTGATTGAGTTTTTGAAAATGAGAATAATGATTAGAGAGAGATAGATATAGAAATAAAATAATGAGATAATGAGGAGAGAGAGATTCTTTTTCAAAAGAAGGAATCTTTTTGAATTTTTTTTAAAAATGGAGAGAAAATGAAAGAGAACAAGGCTCTCCATCTTGAGAGAGATTTCGGCTATGTTTGGATGGTTTTTGAAAAAAAATTCTCAGATAGTGTTTAGTTGAGTTTTTAAAAATGAAAATAATGAAATAATGATTAGAGAGATAGAAAAATAAATAAAATAATGAGATAATGAGTAGAGTGATATTCACTGTGCTCACTTCATAATTCCCAAAAAAAATTCAAAAAGATTCTTTCCTCATCTCTCATCTCTCAAATCATTAATCATATTTTTCTCTCTACTCATACTCTTCTCTCTAATCATTATTCTCATTTCTTTCTCTATCTCTCTCCAATTATTACACATCTCTCTAACTATTATTTTTTCCCAATTCTAACACTCTCTCAAAATTATTTCTCAAAATATTGTTTTCAAAATTATCAACCAAACAAAGCCGCCCTTTTTGAAAAGATGAAATTTTTTTGAATTTTTTTTTAAAATGAGAGAAAAAAGGAAGAGAACAAAGCCTTCTTCTCCAGCACACATCCTTAATCCTGATTCCACGGATATTCCAAAGATCTCCACTTCACTCCAAATTAAAGAAATTTCCATCTTCCAAATTTTTTTAGGGTTTTGTTAGAATGTGCCCTCAGACACATGATAAGGTTTATTAAATGAGTTTAATTAAATCTACTTTTTTAGAAAGTAGTAAAAATAATTGATATATTTCGATTTCCCATGCAAAAAGTAGTAAAAAAGTTTGTGCCTATTGTTTATAACTTAGATTTCCCATGCAACCAAAGGTTTAATTATACTCATTTAATGAACCTTATCATGTGCCTGTAGGCACATTTTAACAAAACCCATTTTTTTATACTCCTTCCGTCCCAATTTGTTTGCTCACAATAGGAATACGTGCAATTTCAAACCCTTACAAAATATATTTCTCTATATTATTTTTTAATTTGTTTTATACCAAATTAAAGTGCTCATTGAGTACTTTAATTTGGTTGAAAAAAAATTTAAAAATATTATACAAAAGTACATTTTTTAACATCTACAAAAATACACGTTTTCCAAAGCGAACAAACAAATTGGGACAGAGGGAGTACTACTTTCTTCCAATTTCTTGCCCGCATTTTCTGTTCTATAAATCAACCCTTCTTCCTTTTCCTTCTCTTTTACCCCATACAAATCTCTGCTGCCTCTCTCTCTCTCTCCAATCCTTTGTAGATCTGAGTCTCTGCTTTCTTCTGTTTTTCTTGTTCTTGGTTTTGTTTTCGTTGTCAATATTCTGCTCCTTTTGGGCTCTGATTTTGGGATTTTCGATAAAAATTCCAAATACCCATCTCGTTACGCTGCTGAAATTTCTTGTTATTGAGATGTGCATCTATTTCTCCAAATTTTCTGTCTAAATCTTGATGCAGAGTTTCTTGATCTTAGATGTTTGAGACCCATGTCTCCGGTACTCAGTGAAATCCTCCGTTCTGGTTTTATGATAGATTCCTCTCTCAGGCGCAGGACCCATCTCGTTCAATCTTTCTCTGTCGTCTTCCTCTACTGGTTCTATGTTTTTCATGAATTTTCTTTCATCCGACCTTGATTTCTAGCCATATATACAACTATTAAAGTCAATACGTAGAATTGTATCTGGATCTTGCTTAGTTTGTGTTCATAAATCATATAATTGGAATCTGGGTCCTGCTTATTTTTGGATTATAAGGTGTATTTCTTTTTGGGTTTTGGGATCTTTTGAGATTGCCATAGTATTTGGTGCAAATACCCTATCGCTTGTTCCAGTGGAAATTCCTCCGGGTTTTCCCCTCGGATCCAGAAAACCGGATCTGAAGAGGGTCTGATGGACCAAAGGAAGAGGAAGAGGATGGAATCGAATCGCGAATCGGCCCGGCGATCACGGATGCGCAAACAGAAGCACTTGGACGAGCTGATTGCTCAGGTGGCACAGCTGAAGAATGAAAACAGCCGGATCATGAATAGCATGAGTATCACCACTCAGCAGTGTTTAAACGTGGAGGCAGAGAACTCTGTTTTGAGGGCCCAGTTTGGTGAACTTAGCCAAAGATTGGAGTCCCTCAATAACATTCTCAATTGCTTGAACACAACCAGCAGCAGCAGCAGTGGTGGTCTGTTTGAAAGTGATGATTTTGGGAGCATTCCTGAGAGCTACGTGGAGAATAATTCTTGGAACTTGATGTATCCCAATAAGCCAATCCTGGCATCTCCCGATTTGTTCCAGTACTGGCCGCGTTATCTTTGCCCCGACCACTTATTTGTGTAAAAATAAGTGGTCGAGACTAAAAATAACGCGGTGATCCCTTCTATTGGTAATTACTCCTTGAAAAAGAGAAAGCTAGCTAGTTAGTCTTTTGTTCTTGGGGTCATTTCTGCTGGACCTGGTGCTGTTGGTTTTGATGGGTGAGGGGATTTGGTTCGATAGTCTGGTGTATGGGCCAACTTATGCGCACGTCGTCTAATTCTCCTCCTGGTTCAATTAAAGATTGGCCATTCATCCGGAATTGGATTGGGAAATTGTGGGACTTGCATTTGGTAAAATGGTTGTTTGGGACTAGTATTTTTTTTGGTTTGTATTTGGGTCTCTGTTGATAAGGAATGCATTGTTTATAAGTAAGTGGTCTTTTTTTTGGTTTGTATTTGGGTCTCTGTTGATAAGGAATGCATTGTTTATAAGTTAGTGGTCTCTTTTGTTATGTACTGGTATGTTTTATGATATCACAATACTCTTCTGTCCTTTGCTTGTATCATTTGTGTCATTTTTGTCACTTATAGTTTGTTACAGTAATTTGTTGTGTTTTCTTGCTCTCTTTTTGGTCTTTTTAGACTATTATTGCTTAGACAAGGGTCCTTGGGTGCACTAGGTGCACGGTACCATGTCATGCATCCTATTTCTATTCGGTTGTCTGTTGTGAAAATGTATGACTCGGATCAAATCTAAAAACGACTCTCACATGGAGTTAGATTTAATCCGAATTGTTCATTTTAATGACAGCTGGATGGGTGCATGACACGGTGCCCTACGCGTTGTGCACCACAGGAAACATGCTTATTGCTCTCTGAGAAATAGGAGTAGTTGATTTCTTTGTCTGACTAAAGTTGGATGAGAATTGAGGACTTGTGTAAGAAATACATGATGGTGTCTAATCTCTTATCTTCACAGACACCAAGAAATCAAAATGAAGAAAATCAGTATATTCATCAAGCTTTGATACTCATAATTTGCTGACCCAATACTCTAATCAGGATTTTCCAGATCTGGTGGGATGGTGGTGGGAAATAAGCGATTCATCCTCAATTCAGTGCATCCCGGCCTGTCCCGGTTCAACTTAGTGATGCTCCGAGCGGATCTGTATTATTGGGTTGTGAATGGTTGTTTTTAGTTAGTTTTGTTTGGTAGTTTTGGTTCCGGATTGCTCCTACGACTATTGTTTTAATCTGATTGTAATCTTCACGATCCGTAAGGAGTTTAATCTCTTTCATCTTGATTCACCCTAAACCCGACTTTGACTTGGTTTGCCCACGCAATGGATGGTTGCGCTGCGCAGTATGGGTTAGCGAGCTTTAGGCTCACATCTTGGTGCCTGAGTCGGCATCCTTACTTTGGGCTTAGCGGTTCCTATCTTTCGTTTCTTTGGATTGTTCTCTAGATTATTTTTAGTGTATTTGGTTGTAATCCTTGTAAGTGCCCGTTGGGCTTTTCTGAATGCGAAAGCTTTTCTTCTATTCAAAAAAAGAAAAAATACTGATATGGGACGAGTAGTTTTGGAGAATGATACAAATGATTTCGGTGACTTTCATAATTGTTTTTTGTGTATGGCACGCATATTAGCTAACTCGCTAGTTATGCATTTTTATGGTATCACTTATGTACTTTTTTGTTGATGTTATGAATAGGGGTATGCGGTACACCTCAAAGTACCTCAAAGTAGTTACGCCTTGTTTTTGGTACCAAATTTTTAGAGATGTGTACCATATGGGATTTTTCTTTTGTTATTGTAGGAGTGTACGAAACAGTTTACTTACGCCTCAACTAATCGGTGGAGGCTAGTGTTGTCCTTCCATTGATGTTTAATTTTACACCTAATTGGGTGTTTTACTAACGAAAAACAATTTTCTCCAAAAACCACGATAGGTTATTTATCTCGCAATACATCACATAAAAACCGTGAAAAATCAGTTTATTCTAAAAGCACCCTTAGCGGAACACACCCGTTGTGTTTATGAAGGAAACAACCTTTCATGTTACTTCTACCTCTTATTGAGATCAATATTGGATGAACCAAATTGTACTGACCCACCAAATATCTTGACTCCAATGGGGAGCTATAGGAGTGACGAACAATATTATATATATGTTCAATTCATTGGCCTTTTATATAGTAAAGTTGTCTTGTATAAGGTGAGAATTTAATAGGAGAGTCGGCTGACATCTAAATCAAATTTATTAAAAAAAAGTTCACCCTATATTTCACAATTGCCACCACATGAATTTTGGGTCCTAAAATTCGAATTGGGTCATTTTTTGTATAGAAAGTTTCCACAAAAATTATATTAGGTCTAGTATATATATGTAAGATTCCTAAATAATTGGGGGCTCTAAAATTTTATTTTTTGGTAGGTGTAAAGCCCAAGCTTCTTGGAATTTATGTGTAAGCCGGCTCTGTTAAATAGATTTATAAGTGCCAATGATTTTCCATGGTTTATTGTACTTTGATTGAGGTTTGAGCATGGACTTTCAAATGATCTGTTCATGGAAGTTTCGTTTTTTCGTAAGCTTGTGATGCTTTGTTATATTTTTATATGTAACATTGAGAAATGGAAAGAGTCCCGTGGTATCATATATAACGGACACCTGTTGGAAGAAATAAGGGTCAAAGTTTAGACCGCTCACAGTAGTTCTATTTATAGAGTTTGTGCTTGACCGATAGAGTTGATTTGAGAGCAAAAGAGAGAGGAGGGTCATTAGAAGGGAAAGATTGAAGCCAAAAACACGGGGTTTGCCTAGGAATTTCATGAAATAAATTGGTTATAAATAACAATTAATTTTGCTATTGTGAGATAAAAGAGAAATTCTTGTTAATTGGTCGACTAGATTAGACATTGTTTCTGTAATAATTTTATTGTTTCTCAGTTCCAACATTTGACTTGTGGTGCGATTACTCATCCTTCAACTTATACTCTAATAAGTAGCCCAACCAATTAAACATGACTTTATGGAAAGAGTAAATATGCATTTTACATGAAGAAGTTTTCATTTTATTGCAAAAATAACCTTTAAACTTATATATGTTCTGATGAGACACTTAACGATATTCGATCGGGTTGATTTATGATAAACTTGTAGTACTCGACGAGCTCTATGTTGTGGACGTCTCTGATCGTCGAAAAGATGCCGGCATGGCGCCAGAATTGGCCGCACAGCACGTTGCGCAGTACCCCTGTTTCCGAGATTTTATAACTCCACCCATGTTTAAGTGTTTCTGGATGTGTGTTTGTTGTATAATTTTTGTTGGAAATTAAAGCCAACAAAAAGTACTATTCTTTAAATAAATTAAACTAAAAAAATAAAAAGGAGAAATAATTGAAGATGTGCATGGGCGAGTTTAGCTGGACAAGCAATTCTCTAAAACTATGTCTAAAAACGAAAGCTAAAGGATGCTGAAAATTGTCTGTCAAGACTTTCCCAGTTTGAGATTTGATCCCATTATTTCCATGTTAGAATGAATATTCTCTCTTAAAACAAATTTTATAAAGTAAAATATATGGCATAGATTAATATTTGTGAAAAGAGGTGATGAAAGCATGTGGCTACCCATTAACTTAAAAGAGGTGACTTTTAATATGCATTTCCAAACCTAATTGTGAATAGGTGACTTTTAGCAACTTAACTTTTAAGTTAATGTAAATAAATTGGCTTCTACAAACTTAACCTTAGGACTGTTATGAAAAATTAAGTTAGGAATTGGTGCTAAAAGCAGGAAATTCAAACTTCAGAGTCCATTTCCATTCCACCTTTAACCCACCGTTCAAGATTCGACTTTATTTGACGGTGTCAGCATAAAGAAAGAATTGTCCACAGATATTTGGTTTATTAAAAATTTTACTGCCCATTTAGGCCTTGTTCTGTTTACCTTATTTGTGTGACTTCTACACTTTGTTTTAGGTTTTATCTACGTCCAAGTTTCAGTTATAAATTTGCATTTTTTTTTATTCCCATTGTCGAGACAAATTACAGAACCTAAATTTTTTTTTATGCAAAACTAATAAATATGAATTTTTTTGAATAAAAATAAAAATTCAAAAGTGCAAAAAATTAAGGGGAACGAGGGCTTATATTTATTTATATTATTTATTTTTTTTCAGAATCATTTTTATCTGTCGCGGTGGACTTTTGCAAGAGCGAGAGGTATGCCATGAAAGATTGAGAGCAGAATAAGAAAATGTGGGACATACAATTCCATTACTCCCTCCGTACCTTTTTAAATGATAGATTTGGAAAATGTCTATTTTGTAGAAGATAAAAAATGCAATTTTGTAGCATATCTTAATATTTTTTTCCCCAAATTAAAATTAAAATTTAATTTGAAATTGCATGTATTTCGATAATGATCACTTAAAAGAGACGGAGGGAGTAATTTGTAATAAAAATGCTAGGTGAGAGAGCCAATAAAAGAGAGAGGAGGCATTCATGGACGGTCCTTAGGGCGCATGTGGAGTGCGGTGCGGCCCTTGCACATCTACCAATTACTCCATTTTAGGGAGAGAGGTGAGAACGACCAAGCGAGAGCAGAAAGTCCTACTAAAAGATAATGTGACTAAGGTTATATGTGCGTATACTTTTTGTCCTTTTTTTTTATTTATATTCTTTTAAATTTTAGTACCCACATGCATCAATATAAGTTTTATCATACTCAATGGAGCACTATTTCAGTCTTTAAACTATCAAAAACTAGCAGGTAAAATTGGATCAAACTTTTTCAAATTTTGAATAAAAAAATATTGTAGCTATTCTGTGGAAATGCTCTTAGAAAGTGAGGGACAAATAGGCATGTCATTACACGCTTTTTCTTATTGTTTTCCTAAATTAATAATTTGTTGATGCGCATTTACACAGCATTCCGTGTAAAGTGTAAACCAACCATGATACGGGATATTTTGGAGGGATGACGGAAAAATGCAAAGAGGGCCAAGGGATTAAATTTAATAGATGATGGAATTAGTTCTTCAAGTATTAGTTGAGGTATATGCATGAAATTGATTCGAACAACCGAAGATATAAAAAAAGGACCTAAGTTTGCTGATAAGAAAGACACGAGGAATAGTAGGGTTCAGGAAAACTTTATTTGAAAATGTCCAGGAAAGAGAAAACAGTGAATCCAGACGCCTCATTTCTCTTTCTTGTACATTTTCGAAAAAAGTTTTTTTTGTATCCTAAGTATGAATCCGAAAGCCTCATTTTTCTTTCTTGGACATTTTTTTTTTGAGGGGGAAAAGTTTTACTGTATCCTAATATTTTTGGAACGACATTACCCGCATTAGTTACCGTCCAAGTTTCCCTTCCCTGACAACAATGGCGGAGCCAGGAATCTAATCTACCCTGAGCTAATTCGTATTAAAAAAAAATTATATGGGCTAACCCATATTAATTTTTTTGAGACAAAATTTACATGTAATTTTTTATTTTTTTTTACCTGAGCTAAAGCCCACCCCATACATAGGGTGGCTCCCCCCTTGCCTAACGATAAAAACAAATTAAAAGTCCTCTCCACTTCTATTTTTTATAAGTTGGTATCCAAATTAATTAGTGGAGCGAAGTTTCGTACGAAGTGACGATACAAATCTTGACAGGACAACGACTCGTTCAAATTGAATTTGTAGGGAAGTTTCGTATCAAGCGACCGGATACAAAAATTGACATGACAACGGCGTGAATTAAATGAAAATTAAAGACATCCTGAGATCCTGCTTGTCACATTACTACTTCCGTAGGAGGTTCCTAGATAGTCACAGTTAGGGAAATACAATAAATTAAACCGTAATTATCAAAATGGCTATTGTGATTGAACCGTGATATCATAGATTCATTCAACCGATTCTCACTCAATCACTCATCTTTGGCCAATTTATATACATGTATAATACGTATACACAAATTTTAATTCATTAGGTGAAACAAGTCCATCAATCTCTTCTGCCACGTGTCTCCAATGGAAAATTTATTATGTTCTCCTTGACTTAGATCGATAATTCACAACCACACATTCATATGAGTTCGTAAAAAGTACATAAATAAATTCCACATAAATCTTTAATCATGGAAGAAATGGAGACAACATATGATGGTGTACATGAACACTGAATAATTAGTACCATGGACCAAGACTTCTTGAATGAGTATGAGAGAGTAATAGGTGCTTATCCTCCATGACCATGAGGTTGTATGTTAAAGCTTTCTACTGGAACATTAAACATTCCACATGGCTAACAAAAAAAAGTTTTGTAGTGTTAAAGCCGAAAGACGGCCATTAAGAAAACAAGTCAAAATATTGAAGCTCGAATTTCCTACCATCAAAACAAAGCTTAGAATAATAAGTTTCCTTCCTTTAAACGAAATTGGAAATTTTATACAATCAATCGAAGTTTTTTGCGAGCCGAGCCAAACAGAGTTTTAGTGAGCTTGTTAACTAAACGAGCTTGAAAATTGAGCTCATACGCCGAACTTGTTTATTTATCGGCCGAAAGCCTTGCAGGCCCTGCCACGCCGGCGGAAATTTCTGGTTCGTTTGGAGTCCTACACATGGCGAAGCATGGAAAGGGGTTTACTTCCTACGCCAACTCGGGACTACCTGATTAAGTGAGATCTTGGGTAAATTCTACGCATTATTAATTATAAAAACAAAACTATTTGGATATTTCTGTAGTTGTCTTCTAGCGAGTAGTGATACTCTCAGTCCTCGAATCAAATTGTACATTTACATCATGTACCATATTAGGTCTACTCTTTAGATAAACATGGTTTTATGACCAGACAATGCATTCGATTAAGCTTTTTTTACTTTTGAGAAAATGGGTTATGGCTACCATGCATGAGAGAGGCAGCATTCATTGTGCAGATGACGTACAACTAAAATGCGTATATTCCACCGGATTAACAACCAAAAGTAATGTAGTAGAAAGCAATTCTTTGTTACATCATCATATTAGGTTATCTCTTGAGGAGGGCTTCTAACTCAGTCAGTCGTGTAATAGTATTAAGGTGCTGGGAGGTTATGGGTCTGAGCTGATAGAACATTATTGATACCATTTGCAGTAATCACTGCAACAAAAAACACCATTGGCGACACAATTTTGGTGACAAGGCACCATTTTGTCACCGAAAATACATCTAAGGTGACACAACAAGTCAGAATGTCAGTGAAAGTTAATTAGCAATGGCGACATGTTACTGTGTCACTGAAACTTACTTTTCGGTGACGAGCTTTTATTGCAGTCACCGAAAGTATACCTTTGGTGACACAGGTAGCCAAAATGTCACTGAAAGGTTACTTAGGGTTGGTTTGGGTGAATTGGGAAAATTGGTTTTTTGAGTTTTGTCCTTATTAAAAAAAATTTGCATTTGTTAGTTTTCGGTCGATTTTTTGTGGTTTCTTGGCTTGTCCCGACGAGAAGAATCTAAAAAGTATAAAATAAGTAGCCAAACTTAAAGTTTTGTTAATAAAGACGGAAAATAATCCAAAAACCGGTTTTTTGGATTATTTTTTGTCCTTATTCACAAAACTTTAATGGTGGCATGCATCTGTGTCACTAAAACTTACTTTTTGGCGACAACCGTTTGTTTCTGTCACCAAAAGTATACCAATGGCGACATGACAAACTAGAATTTTGTTGAAGGATTAATTAGCAATGACGAGACATGTAGCTATGTCACTGAAACTTACTTTTCGACAACAAACCATTTTTTTGTTATCTCCAAAAGTTAGGATTTAGGCTCGAAAACAACAATTTCTAGGCACACGAATAAAATGAGTAATCTACTCCAAGAGAATGGGCATATAATATGGTACTTTCATGTAAAAAATTCCTAAGTGCATTACTGCATGACCGAAATAATTAGTCAAAATAATTTGTTTTCTCCTAAAGTTCCCACAAATTATGTTTCAGAAATTAACCATTAAAGATTATTGTAAAACAGATTAGATTATATTTTTAGAAATTAGATGTTGAGGTGAACAAATTACATTATCCCTAAAAATAGCTCCTTGGTGAAGCTCCTAATATTTACTAAGCCATTTGCTCAATTGTGGTCGTCAATGGTTCCCCATACAAACTCCCATGAGTGGCTCCTAATCATGACTTCTATTACATTAGTTAAATTTAGGTAACATTGTAGCTAGCTCCAAGTGGAACCCAAAGTCTTTTGATTGTCAATTTTATGAGTTCCACACTTTCTAGTTTTTTTTTCACAAAATAGAGAATTCTCTTGCTAATCCATTGAGTGCCCATATCCTTCTAAACTTAGCATGCTCTAGGAGTGAAAAATGGATCCGACTTTCACTTATGTGTATATCTTAGAGTTCAATTTCTAAGCTATTTTTAGGAAAATTGTAAAGGAAAAAAAAAAAAAGCAAACACAAAATTGAAAAAATTGTTAGAAAAAAATCATGGAAAGAAATTATAAATTGAGAAGTAGTTGAAGGACATCAATTTTTTTTATAGACACGTCTAAACAATGTTATTGATTAAAAAAGGACCAACAAAATTTTCAAATTAAAAAATTTAAGCTGTAATAACTAAAATATTTTTAGTGGTTAATTGTAGCAAATGTGAAGTTGTAGCCTGGTGGTTAAAGGTGTGTGTACCCAAGCAAGTGGTCGAAGGTTTGACTCTTGGCCGAAGCAAACGTACAACCATCATGAAGCATCAAAGGAGAACTCTGACGGTGACCCAACCGTAGGTTCACTTTTTCTGCCATGTGCTCATTCAATTTTTGGCGACACATTGTTGTTGCTAGTGGGTCCTCTTTTGGCGACAATCCTGTCACCAAAAACATGTTTTCCGTGACAAGTGTTTCATGTCACTGTAACTATCTCTCCACGACAAACTCATTAATTTGTGGCCGTTGACTTTTAGTGTCACGAATTTGGTGACTACAGTAGATCATGTAGCCAAAGAGTATAGGCGACAAAATTTCATCTTTTTGTGACTTTTTTTGGTGTGGCTAAATGTGTTTTTTCGTGTAGTGAATCTAACTTAACTAACATATTTACATCCTTATCATCTAGAGAAAAAAAGGGTTATCTGCAGGGGTGGACGGCCGGGGTGATTTTTATCCTGCTTTTGCGACTGGTTCTCTGCTAAATGGAGAATAGAATATTGGATCTTTAGGCACTGATATCAAAAAGTCGTAAGACCTTCCAATCCCATTGGATCCTTTATCACGATATCATCTCAAAAGTATTTATCACTGAGTGAAATAGTATACTAGAATTATAAGAATTAAATTAAAGTACATGTAAGTTGGCCAGAAGTACCTGCATTATAAAAGAAAATATTTAAAAGAAAAAAAAAACTTGCACCAACTCGGTAACTCGCATGCATAGATGTACATATTTATTTAGTTTAAGTTTCCACTAAAAATACCGTATTTCTACTGTAATTAAAGAGTGTTGTTTCTGCTAAATGTCAAATCAGTTGATATATATGTAAGAACAATGTCTTATGAAAGAACTAAAAATACTAAAAATTCTAAAATTACTGAAAATATCATAGTGGAAACTTACCCGACCTTATGTGAAAATAATTGACTCTTGCCTCCAACCTTTCAGAACACAATTCTGATAGGATGTTAAAGAACCAATCATGCCAAAAGCTTAGTCTACAAGAAAACTAACCGGACATTGTATGTGTACGCACTATATGGAAAATTGAAAACACAATAATGAGGTTACAAAGGATTTCTTTTTGAGAGCATGCGAAAACCGGAAAAAATTACAATGGTGTTACCACATCATTACGAAAGCTATCTTTTTTAGCAAACTATCTTTTACTGTCTTTTCACGCTCTATGAAATAGGTCATTCTCTCATAATACACTAACAAAAAACCTATAAAAGACAATAAAAAATACTCAAAATACAGTTTTCTAGAACAAGTCGAATTAGAAAACAGAGTGTAGTTTCACCCTATGAAATTTGATAACCCCTCTGTTCCAATTTGTTTGCTCACTATGAATATTTGTGCCATTTTTAAACATTTATAACTTTTTTATTTGTAGTGTTTTTAATTTTTTTGAAAATTTTGTCTCATATAACTAATTGAGATCAATCAAATAAGATCCACTGCATATAAAATACAGCACACATTATAGATTGAAAACTATATGAGTTTTAAAAAAACACACATAACCGTGATGAACAAACAAATCGGGACGGGAGAGTACATAAGTACCATAAGAAAGGCCTACTGGCCCAATTAGATGGCCTACAGATATCAGATCAGTCTCAAGTCCAGAATTTAAACAAGAATCAGGCCTATCGGCCCAATCCAGGCCCACAGTTGGTAACTGCTTATTACGGAGTAGTTATTACCACGCCTAACTTCTTCCCAATGTCTTTTTGGTTGTTTTCTTCTACTAGAAATTCGGGTTCAATTTTTTTATGCTATATATTTTTGTCTCGATGAGAGAAAGGAAAGGTATAAAAAGATGGACCAAAATAAAGAGAAGCACATATAAGAGGACGAAAAGATATAAAAAGATGGTGTAAAAATTTGACCATTGAGCCCAAACTCGCTCAAACGAAGGATCATGATCTTCTCCAGTACCATTAAGGAACTAAAAGGTCCTGTTCACCCCATTTTCGGGTGCTTACTGTATTTGTTTTAATGATCAAAACCGTTGATAATTTAGATATCGTCGAGAACATCAAGCATACCCAAATTCATGGTAATTGAACGAAAAGACATTAGCTTATTAAAAGTAGGTTTAGAAGATATTTATAATGTTGGATAAAAACCTATTTTTTTAAAGGTAAATGTGTTTTGAGAACACCATCGATAACATAAATTTTGTCATGCTTATCGATCATCAAAGTGAACTCGGAAAGGGCTCGAAAATGGGTGAACAAAACCGTCTCCTCACTCGAGGCTGAGAGCAAACAGGGGACGCGTAGTGACTAGTGCGCACTCCGCGTGGCGAAGAAGAAAGCAGTAGTCGGCTTTGCTTTCCTTCCACACCTTTTAAAACGACCTGTAGTAGCAAGAGAACGAGAAAAACATGAGGGTCTATTGGGTATGGTTACGTGGTGTTTGATTGCGCATTCAAGCCGTTCAAAAATATATTGGATTGCTCAAATTTCATACCCTCTCTCTTCTCTTTCTCAATTTGCAATTTGGGCAATCCGTTCAATGCACAGTCGGACACTACGTAGCTTATATCGAACCGGCACTCAAGTTTTTCAGTAAAGAACAAAAAAAGGAAGGCCCGAGGGAGTGGAAAAGTCACAACATGATGGTACTGTAGTAGTGCGTGGCACAATTCTCAAGACGCTGTCTCCAAGTCTGACCGCTTTGCCCCCCCAACACCTCAACTCCGTCATACTAACAAACGGGGTCAAGCTCCCTATGCGAGGAACATTATTGAATGGCCGTACCCCTATTTTGTTTATATTAGTAAAGTTTATTGCTTCTTATTGTGAATTTTTTATCTAGGAAAAGGCCATGTTACTAGTCAAACTTCCTCAACCACTGGAATATAGTTTATATAATTTTTTTGAATTCACGGATAAGAACCTGAAATATATTCCCTCCGTTCTTATTTGTTTGTCTCACGCTATCTCTTGTCTTTTTTCAAATAAAAAAATTAAGCATTTTCGTGTATCATTTTTTAAATTTTTTTACACCTAATTAAAGTATTCATCCGTGTATCATTTTTTAAATTTTTTCGCACCGAATTAAAGTACTCGATGAGTACTTTAACTCGATGAGTACTTTAATTAGGTGTAAAAAAATTTACAAAATGATACACGAAAACACTTTATTTTTTATTTGAAAAGCGGCACGAATTTTCGTAGTGAACAAAAAAATAAGAACGGAAGGAGTATATATTATTACAGTAATAAATAAAAAAATTATAGTCTATAATAAAAATATTGTTAGTTACTAGTTTTGACAATAAGAAGAGATTGTACATGTATATAATCAAATTTAATTTTATAACTACGATTTAAAAATAGTCGATAACTTATAATTTTAGAGATTTTTTTACACATTTTAACAATCAAATGACTTGTAGGAGTCGATCTTATAAAACTTTTCCAAATTAAGCATAAGAAATATGTACTCTCTCCGTCCCATAAAGTTTGATCATTACGAAACTACGTGCAATTTTCAAGTTAAAAAATAATGTACTTACGAAAATAATTTTTTAATCAATATGGATCTTGTTTGATAGATCTCATTGAGAACTTTTATATGATGAAAAAAAAATTATTTTGGTAAATACATTATTTTTTAGTTTAAAAATTACACGTAATTTTGTAGTGATCAAACTTTATAAGACGGAGAGAGTATCACTAGTGGGATAATTGAAAAATATGCAGGAACTTGGGCCCGCCCACATCCGCCCCTATACGAAACAAACTTGGAGGTTTGCAGGGCACATTCAAACTATTTATCTCCGCAATCGATAGTTTAAATTGCACATGTATTAATAAATATGGGAGATGAACCGTCCGAATGTATTATCCTACAGAACTGTTAGCAGGGTCCTTGTTTCCATATGAAACGCCAAGGCGGGATTGAAAAATCAAGAAAATTAAGAGAGGGAACTCTCGGACCCACATGGATGGCCCGTAACGGACTCCCCCTATTTCTGCCGGGAGTCCAACTGACTCACCTCACGCCGTTAATACACAGGCGTCGACATCCATATATTACTGTTAGCACATAGTATAATAGTACTACACATACAGTTTGTTATTCCCTCTCTCTCTCTCTCTCTTCTCTCTCTCTCACACACACACACATACATACACACACATCCCTCTTTCTCCCCCTTCTCGGACTCGGAAACCCTAATCACTGTAAGTTCTTTTGCTCCTTTTCATCAGTTCTTTATGTTAGTTCTATATACGATGCTTACACAGTCATGATCGGTAATTTAAACCACTATAGTTTCATTCGTAATCATTGCTTTTTTTCTGCTTTGGTGTAATCATTCGCTGCAGTAATCGAGTCCGTCTTTTTTGAGCTTTCGATTTGGAAGCTTTAATTCCCACTATTTTGGGAGTTTTGCGCAAAATTTCAGGAGTACAAGCTATAAGGATGCCATTAATTGGCTCAATTGGAAACGATTTAGTGATGGTAGGTCTTATTTATTTATTTTTCCCCTCGTGTAAATTTTACCTGAGCAAAATTGAATGACGATTATCTCTTCAACCTATGCGTAATTTTGTTTTTTTTTTTGAAATGAACATGAAGTGTTGTACAATTATATTTTTGTAAATGGATTACCATTTACGTATATTTAGTTGAATTTGGAGTTCTACTATATATTTTGCTAATATCCAGGTCTTTATATACGGGACTCTCTGTAATCTACAACCACCAGTTTTATGAATTTTCTATAGTTTATGATTGGTTTTATTATATTTTGTTAAATGTAGAGTAGTTCTCCAATACTAAAAAACATATTGTTCAAATATACAAACATCTGGCTACATTAGATAGTTAAGCAACATAATAATAAAATCCTTATTAGCCTATATTGATTAGGAGTATTATCGTAAAACATTGGAGAGTCTTAACACCAAGATTAACTCTGTGCTTAATGATCATGTCAAGAGATATGCATGACTGAGGCTAAGATGAAACAAATGATTAAGGCATGTAGAAAAAGGAACAAAGCCTAAGTAAACCTAGCAAACTTGATCGTTCATAACAAAATAGGTGGCAACCATAATTGTTAAAAACCTACGATATAGGACACGTATCCAACGTTTCGTTTTGTCTCCTTCAAAAAATGATCCGTTTCCCATCTTGTATCCTTTATAGAAATCCTATGACACTGTACGATTTGTACACATTTCCTGTGGACGTTTGCATGCTCCAAAATAATTGTAGTTTTGCTTGACGTCTTTCTTAGGTATTATATTCACTAGATAGAGCTTTACTTTAGCTTGGGTGTGTACGCTCAAATGTTGCCACTTCGCAGCGTGTGGAATGACAATGTGGACACTCAGTGACATGGGGAATTTATTGGATAAATGTGAAGAAGATAAAAAAATTGCAGACAACTGGGAGATAACTACCTGGATGTACATAATGAGGTGAGGAGTATGAGTGTTGCACATGGTCTCTTGTAGTGGATGTAATTTAGTTTGAATGGTTGAATGGTAGATTGAATTTTCTGTTTTTTCCTCCTTGCCTTGGCTCCACAAAGGAGAACCTTGGTGTACTTTTTTCTGCCTTGTTCCCCATTCTCTACGAAAGAATCCCTTTTTGAAGTATCTACTTTTATGAGTGTCACCTTACATTATGTATTAGTTGTGTAATGGCGTAATAGCTATCATTTCCCTTTTTGTAGGTTGAATTAATGCTCTAAAATATCTTACTAAGATTTGTAATTCTTTGTTGCTTTATATTTGGAAATGATGCTGACATGATGATCATGTTCATCTCCATTTAACCCCTTTCGATTAATTTCCAGGACAAAGTAGCATGGAGCTTTCTACTTAGAGGTTTTTTTTTTCCTGATTTTATGGATCAGACTGTTACCGGAAGCTGCTTTTGTATTGAACTTTAGTGTCTATTCATGTGAGTATGGGGTCAGCTTGCTGTGTTGCTAGAGAGGATACAACCGTGACAAGCAGAGCCAGTGGAGAAACTTTGCGCAGAAATGCAGGATATTCACCATCGTGGAGTTTTCGATGGGACAACCGGAGGCGTGTGGCAGGGGAAATGGAGAACGTATTGGAAACATCTCTTGCTCTCAGCACAAACAGTAGCATGGAGATGAAAGGTGAATTGGTTTCAGATAGGGGTAATTTTTCAGGTCTGGGAAGCCCTTTAGGAAATTTTGGAACACCCACGTCTCAAAAGTCAACTCCCTCATCTCAGAAGTCTCCAGTGCATGTAGGACAGGGTGCCAATACTGTAACTTATTCAGGTAAATCTTTAAAGTGTCATCATGTTTGTTCATGTCTTTATTTTTAGCTCTAGGGCATGGCTTGTTAAACCCTCTTAATTTTTCTGTGACGCGTAAAATTTTGTTTTTTTTTTTGTTTTGATTAGTTGAAGAAGGGTTTCATTGCAACTGATTTCCGACCAAGATCGAAACGAAAACCCCCTTGCTTAGTATTTTATTTGCCGAATCCGCTTTTGCTCGCCGCTTCTAACTATACCTTTGTCTTAGACGCTGGTGGATCAACAAAGCAAGGTTCTAAAACTCGCTAAGCGCTCTTAGGGCGGCGGGGCACCTTCTAGCTTCCAGGGCCGAGTACTCGGCACCTAGTCAGGCAATTAATTGGGCTAGTCGGCGAGGGTCCTTCTAGCGCCTAGGCAGCGAGTACTCGGCCTTCTAGACCTTCTTTTAGAACACTGCAACAAAGTAAACTACTGATGTGCTACTGAAATTGCTTCACCAACGTAAAAAGCTGGAAATTTGTTTCTTTGACTGGATAAAGAAAAATTAGAAAAACTTGTCAATTGCGAGAAAGCCACTTAAATTGTTTGGTGCACCTTCTCTTAATTCAATATGTGAATGTGATAACTCATCATTATCAAAGTCTAGCACTAGCAAGGAAGCAAAGAGGTTAGCAGGGAAGTTTACGCAGAAAGAAAAGAGACCAAGCTCCTAGGTTGGCTCAAGTGAAGACGGGATGTGCTTATTGCCACGGTTTTTTCCCCTGGCGTCAAAGCTCCTGTGTAGATTGTTATTTTTTGCCACACCTAGTTTATAAAGAAACCTAAATGCTTGAAGCCCGAAATGACAAGATCCAGTGTATTCATTGCTATATTTTCTTGTATGAATAAAGAGGGGACACATAAAAAGTTTATGCAATGTCAGTCGTTATGTGTGTACTCTATTCCTAACTACCTTTCTATTCAACAAAACTGTGGTAATATTTTCCAATGCTTTGATTTGCTTGGGAGATATTTTTCCACTTTCGTATTATGTAAACCTCAATGTCACACATGTGCATCAGTACATATCATAGACGGATGGATGTGGTTTTTGGAATTATGTCAGCTGCTTGTCAGCGAAAGTAACCTTAGTCCACATGATTTACGCCTGTGGATGGGAAATTGATCCATATTCCAGGTTATCTGAGTCAGTGCGACTTGTTGGGGTGTGTTGGTGGATGGTTTAATAGTGTGGGTTTGGACAGGGGCCGGGGTTGAGGGAAGGTTATATCTTTCTTCCTTGCTTCACACAACCGTGCTATTAAGTGTGTTGGTGGTGGTTAAGTGATGTGGGTAGGGGCTAGGGTAGGGGGAATATTCTCCTCTCTTCCCACCCCACCAGGAGGATATAGTAAAATATTCAAGTACAATCGTAGGTAGTTATTTTACATTTGTGTCGTTCTTATTACAGCTTTTCCACTATGCCCCAGGGCTTTTACAGCCACTACACCCTCAAAGCCTGATCCGACGTTGCCACAATACCTCACCACCAGATTGCCAAAAATCCTTCTAAAGGTCACACTTTATCTGATTTAATGTACATATCTTTTAAATACATACACGAGAAATTATTCAAAGCCACTAGGCACCACATAGTGGTGCTCGGGCCTCTCTACCACCGCACATTGGTGTGGGGCACTGAATAATTTTTCTACATATGCATAGTATGTGTATGTATGTCTGTGTGTGTGTGTGTGTGTGTGTCTATATATATGTATATGTATTTGTATTTGTATGTATCATATGTATGTGTATTATACGCGTACTCAGAAGGAGAATTTGGTTTGAGAGGATGAGCTCATCATTCCTCAAAACACAGTTGAAACAAACAATTCGAGACTGGATTAACCTTTTACTTTTTAGTTTGTTTCTTTTTCTACAGTTTATATAATCTGATATTACATGCAAATCTGAAATGCATTTTCCTCTCCTCCTTTTGGAATCTGGATCTGATCTTGTTTGCTTCTTATTGTGTCATTTTTTGGCATGCAATTCTGTTCCGGACAGATGTGGAGTGGGTTGGGTAGGGTGTGTTGTGATGTGATGTGGTCAGGTTGGATTTAGAGAGATTTTTATCTAGATTTGCTTGGTTTGTGGTTGACAAGGTGGTTACTTCTCATGCTGTTGGTATCCCTTTGTATGCAAGTTGGTATGTACATAATGTACTGGTCTTTGAAGGCGATTTAGTGCCTTAAACTTGATTGGGATTTAGTGCCTTAAACTCGAGCAGATCATGTATAAGAAAAATATGCCCAAAAAGCATTCAGTGATTATCTTTTAAGACAACTTCCAAATTCTGACTTCACCTATGCATCTGTCTAAGCTAAGTAGTAATGTAAAGTAAGCAATTTAGTTCCCACGTGTCCAGGTTTATCTTTTTACTTTGGCATGTCTAAGTAGAGCAAAAAGGGGCCTCAAATAAGCATCACCATTAATGACATCCACTTCTTACTGGGGCTACACTGATGGAATCATTATTTGTGTGATTATAGAACCAAAAACGGATTTGGTTTGATTTTTTCTTTGCAATTAGGTTTATCTTTTATAGGGAAGTGTTTAGAATTGAAAAATGATTGGCTTATGTTTGTTTGCATTTTCATCATTTTTGCTCCATATTTTCCTTCTGGTATTTCTCATATGCTCTCTGTTTATGGCATGTTGACTGATTATGCCATTTCTTTTCAGCACCTGCTTACCCCCAGATTAGGTAAAACTTGCGCACCAAATGAGGACTTGGTATTTGTATTAATCATTCCATGTTTTAGCTATTGTGCAATGCCAATGCTTTGGATGCTAAATGAAAAAAGTATGGTAATGTGCACATAAATTGAAATGATTCTTGGATCTGTCCTCTCTGATGCCTTTTGGCTTTGATTTGAGGGCATGATTCCATAGCAAACGCGACGGCATAGGGGGACCACTGTTTCAGTGGTATTCTGTGAGCAGCCACTTTGTGCATTTATTGCCAAAGGTTAGGTCTGTCTCCAATCCATCTGTTTCAGTGGTATTCTGGGAGCAGCCACTTTGTGCATTTATTGCCAAAGGTTAGGTTTGTCTCCTATCCATCCCCCGCCCATACCCCCAATTATTGGGGACTAAATGGGTTATGTTATTGTTGTTGTTGTTGTATTCCATGTTTTAGCTGTAGACCTTACTATTTTGATGCTAGATTCTCACGTTTGCGCTGGAAATATTATGCTTATGGTCATATTAACATTGCTGAAGCTGCTAAGTTGGTAAAAATGTCTGCCTAAGGTATCATGTTATTTGCTTAATTGTTTGGTTGTGGAAGAAATTTTGGTTATCTGCCTTATTTTGCTTCCGTTGGTTAGGCAGTCTGTTCTCATTCCTCTTGTATATTTTTTCTTGATCCATGTATTAAGGTATTATACCAATAGGATGTAGATGTAAGAGTTTAATGACAGAAATAGAGAGTTCATTGGTGTCATTTGTGCTCCTCTGGCAATTATTTGATCTTTTGATCATTATACTTGCAATTACTGGGATCCTTTGTCATGCTTAAACTTGCTGTGAATAGAATCAAGGGCAATGCAATCTTTCCGGCTATCTGGAATGTTATTTTTTCTTGTTGTCTTGTATTGGATGTTAGCCATACTCCCTCTTGCTTTTGCCACTGTGATTTCATGTTTTAAAGACAGAAAGAAACCTATAGTAGTGTACTCTTGTAAACTCTACATGCAGTGGGATGGCCCTGTCTGCATTTTCTCTTCATTGGAATTTCATCATCACAGAAATAAACTATGTTAACTAGCTGTAATTGTCGTACTTCTGTCTGTTTGTTGCAGATATAACTGTTGCTGGTAATGGTGACTCAAAGGCGAGTTTTCATCTTATTGGAATTGAACCTAGTAAAAGGCTGTCATTAGTTTTGACATCCAAGAGTTTTCTCCTCTTACTCTGAATGAGAATTTTTCTGTTTATGACTTTATCTTTCAGGCACAGAGCTCTATAGTATCATCAGGAACCATTGATTCATCTGAGCCAAAGCTTTCACCCACTGTTCCTTCAAGCTCTTCTTTCTGGACACCAATTTCAGACCCTTTACCTTCCCAAACTCCCTCCCTCTCAACAAACTCAACCCAATCAAGATGGGCCCAACCCTCACCAGGACACCACCTTTTACGACAAATTTCAGATAGTCGAATAATGGGATTGAAATCGCCAAACAGTACCTTATTATCCGAAGGTAGACCCTCATTTGTGCTCTCTACTTGCAGCAATGAAATGACTGTTGGATCCCAAGGCGGTTCTTCTGATGGGTGGTCAATGCGTACGTTCTCCGAACTTGTGGCCTCGTCTCAAAGAGAGAGGTGGTCCTTCGACAGTGAACTTTTAGGCTCTGGCCTTGGCAAAAGCGAATCTAGCAGTGCCTTATCGTATTCTCCCTCGAGTGATATGCAGAATTGTGGAATTTGCTCTAAGCTCTTGACGGAGAGATCTTCATGGAGCAGTCAGAAGATTGTTGTTACTGAAATGTCGGTCGTTGCTGTGCTTGTCTGCGGGCATTTTTATCACGCCGAATGTCTGGAGGCTATGACACCGGAAATAGATCGCTATGACCCTTCTTGTCCAAATTGCACGCTTGGTGAAAAGCAAATGTCGAAGGTGGCTAGAAAGGTGTTGAGAGCAGAGGCAGAGGCAGAGCTGAAATCAAGAAGCAATAAAATTTCCAGGAACCATATCGTTGATAGTGCTCTGGGATTTGATGTTCTTGATCGCCGGAAAACTAATGGAGAGGATGAAAACGTTGCGAAGATGGAACCAAGTTCGAGTGGAAGGAGATCCTTTGCGAAACCCTTTCTCAGGCGCCACTTTTCGCTTGGGTCTAAGTGGGGTAGATCGTTGTCCGAGAACAGATCTGGGAAGAAGGGGTTTTGGGCGAGATATCGCAAGGATTGATGAGCCCCTCCCCTCCATTTGGTAGGAACTTCCTGATACTAATACATGTTGTACTACTAAGTACTCTGGGAAGTAAGATGATGGATTTTCAGCTTTGCCAATAATTCAGAACTCTTATTGTAGTCCCCAAAATTGTTGTATTCTGGAAATATGATAGTTGAGATTTACTATATGTTAGTATAATTTTGAAGTGAAAAAAATGTCAGAATACTCAATTCCACAAGATTTGAAGTCGACGGGGACTTGTATCCATAGGATTCGAACCCACAACCGCACTCCTATAGAAAACCCATTTCTTGAAATCACACTTTTTTCTTGTCCCCACAAGTTTTTGACCTCCTCTGTTTTGTCAATAATGATTATATGATTACAATTCTGTTTCTACCTGCAAAGGCAACTAATCCACCCCACGTTCATTAATCAACAAGAAATTTAGCAATCCACAATCGGTATGTGAGATCCACTTTTGGATTTCACACAAATGATCTAAATTGTTTATTAATTTTAGAATAATTTTTTAAGTGTCTTTGTAAAAATTAAACTTACTTGGATAACTTTAAGTGTTTGATTCAATCCTATAAATTTTCATTCATAATCTAGAGTTTCATTCAGGGTTTAGAATCCAGAATTCTGAAAGAAAAATCAATGGATTGAATCAAATAACTGTAGTTATCCAGTTTAGCTAAATTTTGACACGAAAACTTGAAAAATTATTCTAAAATTAATAAATAGCTCCAATTATTTGTATCTGAAGTGGGTCCCAAACGCTAATCTGTGCACAATCTGTATGCACATAGATGGTCTATGTGTGGCATTTGCCAAGAATTTGTTGCACTCCAAAAAAGCAGATCACTTAATATACACATGTTTTATTTTCTGTTTTGTTGGGTAAACCATGTTTTATATTTCTTGAGAAAAGAATGCCACGAAATTTTGGACACAGATCTGTTTTTGTTCCCAAAAAGTTCTGTGCCATTTCAGTGTGAAGAAGAAAACAGTGCAGATGGAAGATTGAATCATAAAGTGGGTTGTAATTGGAGTTATTTCATGGGCTACAACTTTTTTGCTGATGAGAAAGATTTTGTTCCCAAATCATTCTTTTGATTGGAAGTGCCCTGTTTGTCCTGTGGCTTCAAAATCATCCCCATGGCAGGTCTGCTTTCACTTCTTTTTCTTTTTCTTTTTCTTGTTTTTTTCCTGGAAATCATTTTTAAAATACTTTTTTTGTTGAATCCAACAATAGCAGCAGTGCTACATACCCATAAAATATACCAAAAAAATTGTCTAAAATTTGTAATTAGTGGCTCAAATTCGCTTAGACTTTGTGCTCTGATTATGACTATTGACCCAGTGTCTAGAATCTAGATTATGTACATAATGCAAATCAAACATTTGCTAAATTTGATTTTTTAGTCATCCCAAATGGTATTTTTGTGTTTGAACTTTTAGCAAATGCAACTTTGGTGCTCCATCTGAAATATTTACAAAATTGGTCTATAATGTCATTCTTGTCTATTTCTCTGTTTTAAAGAGGAACTGAAAAAGTGAAATCGTGGATTATTTAGTTTTTACAACATTTTATTTATAATTTTCTACTTTTAGATTCATTTCGTTTAGATGAATCAATAATCCACAAAATTGACGCAAAACTAAGAAAAACTTACATTAAATAAAAATTGAAAAATTAAGTCAATGGAAATAGAGGTTGTTTGAGAAACCGACTTGTTATCAAACTAACACTCATGCACTTTACGAGACAAGTTATTGTCTTAGAATACATCAACTCAAAAAAGTTAATTTAAACCGGTTGCGGACTTGAGTCAATTTTTTAACATGGCTTAACAGTCATGCAAAACTTGTAGGATTGACTCTCTCTAATGATTGTACAGATGCAGACAATGGCAGTGAGTCTTGCTTACATGATATATGATCTAGGATATGGCCTCTTTGAGAAGCATGTCAAGATTGACAACTCAATCCATCATTTAGTATGCATTATTGGAATTTGGGCTGGGCTTGCCTATGAGAAGGTAAGAGCATCTCCTCTGGATATCAAATGTCACAAAATTTGGAAATTTTTGTACAACTTTTAACTGGTCTTGCAAGGCCCTTCAAACAAAAGCTTAACCTTCAACCTTTTTTCCTCTTTCTTCAAATTTGACACAAAAATCGCATCTTTCTCCATATTGGCAATGGCCTTCATGGCAATGTTAACTATAGTTAGCTTGAGATCATTAGCAATGGACACTTGGATCATGTCGTACAAGGGTGCACTATAAGGTTGTAATATAGCATCCGAGCTGTTCATCTTGGCAATGAAAGGTCTGCATTTTATCTCGGCAATAAATGGCTTTGATTTGCACGGGCCAAGTTGAAATCCAAAACTAGTGAATGAGTCATTCTCCTAGCAATTACCAGAATCTTCACGGCCCTTTGGATGGTGACAAAGGGTGAGAAAAGGAAAGAAAGAAAAAATTCTTTCACTAATTTGTAAAACTAAAAATGATGGGAAATGTTAACAAATGATGAGAAGTAAAGGCAAAAGACAAAATTTTATTGGTCCATTTTGTTTCTCATCAAATCTCATCATTGGAGAGATTTGGCGAGGAACCACTATTTTGATTACAAGGGCATCCTACACCAAAAAAAACATCAAATTTAATCTCAAAAACACCTTTTATAATTAGCAAGTCACTTTTCAAAAATTCACAAAATTAGACTCTCTATTCAAACTTTAGCAAGTCACTTTATCAAAAACTCACAGAATTAGACCCTCTATTCAAATTTTTACTCTCCCCTCCCTTGTCCTCTTTTGGTGAGTGAACAATAGGTCACCAAATTTGTAAAGTTACTCTAGCAAAGTTAAGAAATCTTCAAATTGGTGAATTCGTTTGATGAGACTGATTTTTGAGGTTTTGAAAGAGTTTGCTCTCTACTTTAACTTTAAAGTTAAATTGTTAAGTCACATATTGATGCTCTAATGGCTTCTTGTGAGTAGTGTGGATCAGAGATGGTTGCAGCATTGTGGATAACAGAGATATCCAGCCCTTTCCTCCACTTGAGAGAACTTCTCAAAGAGCTTGGTTTACAAGGACACTGACCTCAATTTGGCTGCTGATGTATGTGTCCATTATGTAAACTTCATACTACTTGAAGCACCGCTTTGTTTGACCAGATATGAGCATTGGATTAAACAATATAGTGAAATGGACCACTTGTTCGGTGTGTTACTAAAATTTTAAGGGCCAAAGAAAATGAGCATTTGATACATAATACTATCTCCATCCCAAATTCTTGTCTAGCCACTTTATTATTCCGAACACCTCAATAAACTGCTTATATTTTAAAATGTACAAGATTTTAAAAATTGCCTATATTTCAGTTTGGTTTGGTGTTAGTTATTTGATAGATCTTGGTTGTACCCACCTTATCTCTCATTTCTGACTCTATCTGCTAGCAATCCACATCTAATAAATGTAAGCAAAATGTGTAGTAATAGTAGTTCACATATTAGTGCTATTTAATAGGACATGGGTTTTGAATTTTCTCATTACATGACAATTGGCCTAGCGGACGAGCCATTCTCTTATCAATTTTGGTTGGAAATTTTGTACTTCATCCTCTACCTCATGTTCTCTCTCGTTCGTTGGAAAACGACCTTCCTATTCGTATCTCATCGCGTTGTATGTTCCCGCTGAGTCTCACATGAATGTCTGATCGTGGAGGAGACTCAGTTACTAAGTTTCGGGGATGACATAGGACAAGGAAGAATTCTATACTGATAACTCCATCTCGGGCAATTTGTAACTTCGTATCTGGCAAGAATATATTGAGATAAAATCTGTGATTAATTTGTACAGGCAATGGCACTGGGATTGCAGCTGGTGAGTGCATTCTGGTTCTACAAGGTTGCAAGGATGGTGAAATATAAACTTGCAAAAAGAACTAGTACACAAAGAGTTGGCCAAAGCCGATTAACACCAAAAATTAAAACTGATATTCTGCAATCACATATTAATCAATTTAAATTCAACTATATGTAGTAGTGAGGTTGTTCTTTTTCATTTTCTTTGCCATTTTGTTGTGAATTGCACCTCGTGTAAATCTCTCTCATGTACCATTTCCATCGATTGTTTCCATTAACATATAGGCTACACAAGAACTTTATTGTATGTATTGAAATGTAAGAAGAAAACTGGGCGTGTCAAAAGTAAATATCAATTCTCAAATTGAAGAAACCAGTAGTGTAATTTTTTTTTGAAGGTTTATGTGACAATTTCTTTTCCAACCATTATGCCAAATTTCTTTTATGATGTGTTTTTACTTTAGTAATTAAAGAAAACATGTCAAATTTGATACAAGAGAAGAGATGCCAAATGTCACCTAAAAATTTGACATCTTAGTTGGAATTGATTCAAATGTCAATTCATCCACTCGGCATGTCATGTCGATTTGACATTCTTGGTTGGGAATACTCTTATAACTTATATGAGATAAGCTCTTTGACTTGACAAAGTTGATAGCATTCTTGTTCACGTTGAAAGGTGATAGATTGACTCAACACGGTCTTGTTCACTTGTAATCCATTCGAAAATTTTCCCCGGTGCTATTGAATTTTAGAGAATTAGTTCATATGGAGCTTTCTTCCGACTTTAAAAATGAACCTCTCCGCTAATAGATGATGGAATTGAGTCTTCTAAAAATTAGGTGACGTGCATAAACTGGTTCACTTCCTTAGCTTATGGGCCTCTGGCCAATTGGGTACTACCTATCTGCCTCATTTAACTCAAGGCAAGCATATTTATTGTGAGTACCTAAATCTTTGTAGCTTTCACCAATATTTTTTTTTATTCTTTCAGCAATGAACTGGCCTGGCTTTGGACTTTTCTTTGATTTAACGAAACCAAAAACTTTTAGAGCCTGTTTGGGGAGTAAATGTGTTCACCCTCGGCGAGAGTGTACTCATTTTATATCTCAATTCGATGATCGAAATCATTCGCTATGTCCAAATTCACTTGTTAGGAGCCACATAAAAATTTAGCCCTATCAGATATAGTTTTATCTAGAGTTTTGTTTATTTTTCTTTAAAATTTTTGCTAAAAAATTGAACGTTTCCATCAAGAGCTCACTCATATTGGATTGAATTGAACCCAATTTTCGCTTGGGCTCCAAAGAAATGAATTTAGACAAAATGAACGGTTTTGATTCTTGGTGTGAGCAATAAAATGAGTACACTCTCATGCGGGTGAACAAATTTGATCTCCTGTTTGGGAGATAAGCTTTTTTTCTTTTCTTTTCTTTTTTTATAGCAATTTTGATTGTGTATTATGGCCTTTTGAATTATGGTCAAAATATATTATGAATGTTGAGTATTTGAGAGACGTGTACAAAATAAATTTTGCAACAAAATGGTGTTTGGGAATGTAATCATAAAAATAGATTATGAATTAGTTTTTTTTTACCATGATGCCCTTGATTATTTATTATGATATCCAAATATGTTTATGAATTGCCCTTTAATATTCATAATCATTTTTATATATTATTAATTGAAATATTGTTTCGTCATTCCACTTCACAAAATTGTGTCCCATATTTTGAAAGGATTTCCAAGGATAATAGAGTCATTTCATCCGAAAGGAAAGTACCTCCGAGACTGATTATCAAATTACTCCTTCATTGTGTGATTTTAAAACTGCATTAGTTTACCATGCAATTCTCAGAATGCGGCTCCCAAACATCCAAAATGAAAACCGTATAATGTATAATGCAGCTCCCGAACGGGCCCTTACAAAGTTATAATTCTCCAAAACCCAGTAAAAGCAGAAACCCATTTGTTACTCCCTCCATCCCAATTTTATAGTCTCTCGTTCTATCCTAACCAGATAAAAAAACTATTATATTTTTCAATCGGTAATACATTTTATATGCAATATGGATCTTGTTTGATAGATCTTGATTTAATCTAATAAACGAAGTGCTCAAAATCACCTAAAACATTCTAAATTATAAGATATAACACTTTGAAAAGTAGCACGAGGACTATAAAATTAAGACAGAGGGGTATTAAAATGAGTTCAAAATGAATCAAATATCTGCCAATGTAATCTTTTCCGGCTCCCAGAAGTTCTGTACCACCGCTCTTTCTTTCCGTCAATTATGATTACAAACAAATACAATTTCTAGCTGACAAAACAACAAACCTACCCCACCTATATTAATCACCCAGATACTTATTGCAGTTCAACTAGAAACAGCTCACTTTTTTTATTTTTGGGCCGGAACGGATTATAAAAGTGTTCTTTCACTGGTCAACGAGCACCCCTATCGGTGAAAGAAGACTTTTATGATCCGGAAGCCCATATTTCTTGAATACCCATATTTTAATTTTCTTGAGAAAAGGACGCCCAGAAATTTTGGAAACAGATCTGTTTTCGTTTTCAAAGAGTTCTGTGCAGTTTCAGAGTGAAGAAGAAAACAGAGCAGATGGAAGATTACATCATAAACTGGGTCGTGATTGGAGTTATTTCATGGGCTACGACTTTTCTGTTGATGAGAAAGATTGTCTTCCCAAACCAGTCTTTCGATTTCTGCAACAGAGTTGTTTCGACAATCCATGCTTCGTTGGCTGTAGTTTTGAGCTCTCTCTCTGTTCAAGATTGGAGGTGCCCTGTTTGTCCTGTGGCTTCAAAGTCATCCCCATGGCAGGTACCTCTGTTTCTGACTATGGGTTTTGAATCTATGTTTGCTTCCATGAAAAAGAAGTTTTTTTTTTTGGAGTGTTTGGTTTCGTGTTTGTCTCGATGAAATGGAAAAGTGAAAATATTTCGACAGAACTTTGAAATTGTTCACCCGACAAAAATATTGGAAACTGTTGAGTATCCATAAAATATACCCAGAAAATTTTTCAGAATTTGAAATTAGTGGCTTAGATTCAAATTGGAAAATGCTAAGTGTCACGTGAATCTCAGCCACTGATTTCAAATTCTGAGCATAATCTGGGTACATTTTCTTTGTGTAGCACTATTGAAAAAAATTTGAATTAGTCACCCTAATCAGTCAATTCGTTAGGCCAGATGCCGAGTTATCAGAAAAAGACATTTAGAGATTCAGTATTTTTTTAATTTTATTTTTGGAAAAAATTTGATTGTTCCATAAGATATGATAAGAATAGTGAAAAAAGAAATTGACTATAAATTGAAAATTTTTACTAAATACGCAAAATAATTTCATTGTTTGTGAAATTCTTACTTTATGCAATGGTGCAAATTGAATGGTGTACAGATGCAGACAATGGCAGTGAGTCTTGCTTACATGATATATGATCTAGGATGTGGCCTCTTTGAAAAGCATGTCAAGATTGACAATTCAATCCATCATTTGGTCAGCATTATTGGATTTGGGGCCGGACTTGCCTATGAGAAGGTAAGAAAATACTCCCAACTTCCAAACAAGCTTTTTGCACAAAACCTATGGAGAATAATGCGAGAGTGACATTGTAGACATTACAAATCGTGATTGTTTTGATTCATAACAAAAAGACTACAAAATTCACTTCCGTATCAGACGAAAAAATGTGTACAAGAATTTGATTCGTGATTTGAGCCATTCATTTCTCTTTTCTGAATACTTTCCGGGATACTTTTTATGTATCCTAACATGTGTACAATAATTTGATTCGTGAATCTGACCCGTTCATTCCACTTTCTTGGACACTTTGAGGGATACTGTTCATGTATCCTACCATTTTTGCTGAATTACAAAAATTCTTGGTTTTTCTCTAGTTATTATCTTCTTGAAATTGTATTTGCAATGGTTCTTTTGAATAGTGTGGGTCAGAGATGGTTGCAGCATTGTGGATAACAGAGATATCCAGCCCATTCCTTCACTTGAGAGAGCTTCTCAAAGAACTAGGTTACAAGGACACTGACCTCAATTTCGCAGCTGATGTAAGTACATAACCTCTAAACTTCATTTTATTCAGATTTCAGAGCCCCGTTTGTTTGACCTCGTATGAGATCGAATTGGACTACATATGGCAAGGGACCACGTTTGGTGATTGATTTGATTCAAATTTTTACTGATAAATCAATAGATAATTCACAAACGTCTTGTTAAATAAATGGCCCAAAGTAAACTGTTTTCTTTCACTTAAACATGTAAACTTCAGGACTAGGTCTAAGCAAAATTTTGCTTTGGTTTTGCTTTTTGACAGATTTCTTTTGCAATCATTTTCTCGCTTGCAAGGATGGTGGGCGGACCTTATCTCTCATTTGTGACTCTATCTGCTGACAATCCTCTTCTGATAAAGGTAAGCAAAAATGTGTTGTAATGGCAGTTCACATGTTAGTGATGCTTAGAAATTGGGTTTTTCAAGTTTCACATGACATGACAATTGGCCTAGGGGACGAGTAACAGTGGCTTGTGGTTTCCGTACTCTGTCCTCTCCCTCATGTCCTCCCTCGATCGTTGTACAACAGCCCGCCTTTTCGTATCTCATCCTCTGCTTCATGACCCCACCAGTCTCACCTGAATGTTCATTCTGGAGGGAATTGAAGCACCACGTGGTGGTAGCCAAGAACACCTACTTGTTTTCCCCTCGCTCAAGGACATGTCACCAAAATTGAGGCCGAAGCAAAGGGCAGAGATGACACAGGGGAGGACTGAGGATCCAATGGCCCCTTAAAATGTTACTATACCTAGGGTATCCGATTACATCAACCATACTACAGGGAGGTTATTTGCTGAGAATTCATAAACCATGTCTTCCCTGTACCTAAAAGTAAAACTATGCCAAACAAATGGGCGTATCTGGTACCTGGTATGAATGTGTTGTGATAAAATCTTTCATTTTTACAGGCAATGGCGCTGGGATTGCAGCTGGTGAGTGCTTTCTGGTTCTACAAGATTGCAAGGATGGTGAAATACAAAGTTGCAAAAAGGACATCATCTAAACAGTTGACCAAAACTCATTAAGACACCAGAAATTAAATAACATTCTGCAATCACATCTTTGATCACCTTAAATTGAAGTTTTTTTAGTTAAGGTTGTTCTTTTTCATTTTCACTTCCATTTTGTAGTGGATTGTGTCTGGTGTAATTCTTTCCTCGTGTACAATGGGTATATTGGCTACACGGGCTTTATAGGATGTATTGAAATGTATAAAGAAAACTAGGCTTGTTGGAAGTAAAAATAAATTCTCAAATTGAAAAAACCAGTACAAGTTGTCCATAGTTCTATTACACACAAAAGTATCTGCTGATGGAGTTCTCAGGTTGAAAGAGCGAATAAAATGCACTGCCCCAACGTCCATGGCTACTAGAAGAGAGAATCATTTGCTCTCTAGTCTTTTCCAAAATCAGCATTGTAGTGAGCACTCGATTCAAGCTTCTTTGCTTCATTGAGTTTCCGAACAGCCTACAATATGACAAGACGAAGAAATAATGGAGCATATCAAACAACTCTTTGCGCTATACATGAATACCATGTACACTGGCGCAAAGCCCTTGCCATTGTCAAAGTTTGGCAAAAATAAGAAAATAGAGCGAATATATGCAGAAGCCTTTTCTAGGGTCAAATTTGGCACAAGAAAAGTCTGGCACAACAAATGGGTTTGGAATACATGCACATCACATCAATGCTTTGATCCAACGGTTGAAAATAAACAGTTTTGTCAGAGGAGCAACATCACCAAAAAAACAGTAAAATGACACGGGCATAAACCAGTAGAGATGCTCTTATAAAAAGATTCACATCCACAGGAAAAAGATTCTATAGAGGAAGAGAATTACCTTCATAAAGTCTTCATGTATGACATAGTCACGTTCCGCACGGATAGCTGACATACCAGCCTCCGTGCATACATTACGAAGATCAGCTCCATTGAACCCCTGATGTGAGGATGAAATAAGTTGTGTGAATAGGAAACTGCTAAAGCAGAACAGAGAAGTGTTTTCTGACTCACCTCTGCAAGCTTTACAACGGCTTCATAATCAATCTCACCATGCTTGGCGATACCAGCAGCATGGATCTTGAGAATTTCCATCCTTGATTGTTCATTTGGCAATGGAATCTCTATCTTCCTATCCAAACGACCAGGACGAAGAAGAGCAGGGTCAAGAACATCAGGTCGGTTTGTTGCCATTATCATTTTTACCTGTAGCAGAATTTTCGAGATTATCATATCGTATTGAATTGACATAATAAATACTAGGGACAACAATTGTTCCCAATGCTTGAACGCCAAAAAAAAAAAGCCACTTAATGAAGTAGAAATAGGTATTCAGGCTCCACAGAAGAAGGTTACTCGCACAGAAAGCTGGCTCCTTTTCAATAGAAAAGAATAGCCAAACCAACCCAGCTGGCTAGTCAATCTCAGAGATCTTATCGGCCAGCAAACCAGAGACGGATGACCACAGTCCCGACCATTTCTTATAATTCACGGGGGGAAATGTTGTGGCAGTAACGAATACTCAACACCACTTAAATCCTCCAAAGATACTTGCCTATTGCATGTGGCCAAAATGCAAAATTGAGTACAAAAGTTGCTTCATGAGCTTCAACCGTGACCTATAATATTACAGCTTCTCAATTTCAATGACAGAAGGCCATGAAAGAAAGTTCCCATAAATTGGACTCAAAGATTAGGTGAAGCATCTAGCACTATAGCTTCCATGCAGATGTTCTTCCCTAGATACGATAAGAGTCTTGAACTCTTGATGCCAACATAATCAAGACTTCTCGATACAAGTTGGGGGGATGAAACTAAATTCAAGTTCTCTCTATTGTTCTTCTTCCTCTTTCTTCAAGGGTGTGATCTTATCACCCTGATCTAAATTTTCAATCTTTTGCCAGGATAATTGCCTTAGTCTAAATATTATAGGGAATGGTATCATATATTATTGGTCGACTCCTTTCCCAGCTCATCTGAGAAACTTCAACATAGAAAGAGAGGTACAATACCTTCCCGAGCTGATCAAATCCATCAAGCTGATTAAGTAACTCCATCAGTGTTCTTTGAATCTCACGGTCAGCACTTGTTCCCTCACTAAATCGGCGTCCACCAATTGCATCTATCTCATCCATGAAAATGATGCAGGGCTAAGCAAACAAAATAAACCATCAGATTCAAGTTTTTTTTTAATGAGTAAGATACAACAAGGAAATATTCTAATCACTACAGGCAAGGCAAACAAAATAAACTACCAGAGTCACTTTTTTAACAACTGATACCACAAAAAGGATATAACCCAATTACTACAGGCTCTTACTTGGTGATCACGTGCATATCCAAACATTTCTCTGATCAACCTTGCACTTTCACCAATATATTTGTCAATTATGGCACTTGAAACCACCTGTAACCAGTTGATGTGTAAGTTACAGCAACCAAACCCAGGGAAACTAAGCATATTAAAAGTAAAATCAATATCAAGGCACCATAGAAATTCTCACCTTCAAAAAGTTAGCATCTATATTGCTCGCAATAGCCCTAGCTAATAAAGTTTTGCCAGTACCCGGGGGACCATAAAGAAGAACACCCTGAAACAGTTATACCTTCAAGTACTTCCCAACCAAAATTTATATATGCGGGGAAGAACAATACATCACTCCCCAGTAGTGCTGGGGCTTAAAGTAATGCAATGCAGGCCCCTCACCACATATGTAAGAATATAATAATCAATAACAAAAGAATTACCTTCGGGGGTTTGATTCCAACTCTAAGGAAGAGCTCAGGATTCATGAGAGGTAACTCAATAGATTCCCTGAGTTCTCGGATTTGATCAGATAAACCACCAACAGCCGAGTAGCTGATGTTTCCAGGATCTTCGTGAAGCATGTTATAAACAACAGGGTCAACCTGTAAGGGAAGTCAATTTTTCAGTATAATTTGCGGCACTTAAGGAAGGAGATAACCAACTAAATAATTTGCATTGCCATAAATTACAGGAACTTCCAAAAGACAATGCCTTAGGACAGATCAACCACGGCAACTTACTTCACGCGGAAGAGCACGCATGATTGTGAGTGTTGTCATATCAAGTACCACCCTTGTTCCAGAAGTCAGTTTCTCCTTGTCTACTTTACTGCGACAGCCGACTACATACCTGGGTCCACTGCTTGCTTTGACAATTACTAATTACACCACAACCAATCAATCAATCCACGGTTATGTTCAAAAGGTTAAAGAATTAAGTTTAAGCAGAAGTCTGTAAATCCCATAAACATACATTTAGCACAGTTGAGATGTTATATAATAACTCAAGATCACATGACATGATGAATGATGCATTAAACGAGCAGCTCATAATTAACAATATTAGTTTGTATATTTCCATGACTGTTAGCGAAAATTAATCACACATAATATAGAATACGAACAGTAAAGAAATCGACAACAAGATTTACGTGGTTCCCCAAAACTAGGTACCTCCACTGGAGCGAGAGTGAGTCCATTATTTTAATTAGTCTTCCAGGGTTTTTACAATAGAGAGTATTTATAATGCCTACTCTATTCCAACCCTAAAAAAAACCGTACCATAGCCCGCCGCACCCCTCAAACCATTGGGCCCAAACAGTTGAATTCGTGATGGGTCTAATGCAAAGTGGAGTGAGGGAAGCGAATTCCAACAATGAAATACATCAAGTTCATGGTGCAATAGAAATAGAAAAGTTCAAAGCTGAATTCTAAAGCAAGTTCCACCGCAAAGAGAACTGAAATAAAAGATATGAGCAATTACATCGTTCATTGTCGAGAGGTCTAAGGACTTCCCCTATTATCTGTCCAACACTCTGAAGCGACTTCAAATCATCTTCTGTCTTGTTAAACTCTTTCTTAGAAGCTCGCAAGCCCTCCCTCACTGCACATTAACAACACTTAGCAAATTTCATATTTCTCCATGTTCTAAATCACAATTCACAAAATATCCAAGTAACCTTAAAACCTAATAAATTCTTACACGGAGAGCAGGACTTCAGAACAACTGGGGCTACATATGAACCGGGCTCTGCAGTGTTTGAACTCGGTTCGTAAAAACTAGTCTAGCTTGACATTTTAAGCTCGTTCAGTATGGAGTTATTCAACCTCCCTTCATTCACTAAACCAGCCGAGTTACGACTAACTCAAGCTTGGCTCACTCACTAAACGAGCTTAAAACTTGAGCTCACTAGTTTACTGACAAGCCAAGACAAGGCAGTGACTCGGAAAACAACAGATATTTCAAAGAATGTCGATAATTAACATTATTGTTGCTAAAAATTCAATACTAAAAACTGTATAGACGGAGACGCAAGACATCCTCACTCCAATAATTTGGTTTACAATTTTCTTTCCTTTCTTCGAATGTTTCAGGAAAATCAAACGCAGCGTTGAATGTGCACCAAAATTGAACCACTTTCTTCCAGATAAACGAAAACCATATTAGTTCAACGACTAAAGAACCATCCTTTGATATTATTCGATCGTGGTAAGAGGCCAACGAAACCCTAGAGATGAGCTTCAGAGGGAAGGTCAATTATTAAACTAGGGTTTGGGTATTGGAGTTAAAATGTGAGGGGACCTGATTTGACTCTGGACTCGAGTTCTTTGTGCTGGAGGAGCTTTTTGCGGTACTCGGCCACCGCTGTGCGGCGGCGCACGGCGTCTTCCGCTTCGCTCATCTTGGCCAACTCGAATAGACAGAAATCAAGACAGTAATTGGTCGATGAGGTTCTTTTAAGTGGGAGAAAACGGGCTGGGCTAATTGCCAGAACGGGCTTTAAGACATGACCTCAGGCCCATTCCAAGTTCTGTTCGGAGATAGCCCAGTCCATCCTGGGCAAAGGCTTTCGCGGGCTTTGGAGACTTGGGCGCAGACCCATGCCAAGTTATGTGATCCTTTAGCCCGGGCCAAGCCTTTTACCCGAAAGCTTGACGGAGGAACTTGTAGCCCTGCTCAAATCTTTACCCAAATGCTTAACAGCGAGAATTTCATATGCTTGCAGTATTGTTTAAGTTATGCTCAAATCTTTACCCTAAAAGTTTTTTGTCCCGTGAGATATGTTCGTAACATATTCTTGTACTTGTCTTAGTTGTAGAGTAATGGATATGTCTGTCGTTGTTTTAACTACAAAGCACTGTATATGGTTGTTCTTATCTTATCTATAAAGCAATGCATATGTTTTCTCTATTGTTAAGCTATGTTCGTGAAACTATATGTTTTGGATTATCAACTTTTACTCTACCACTTGTGGAAAACAAATGAGTCACAACTATTATTACATTGTGTGATTTCTCTGTTTTCCAAAAGAGACAGTAAAAGTTGTTCGTCTTGTACTTATTAAATATGTTTGTTCTGTGAAATATGTTCGTAAGATATTGTAGAGAAATGCATGTACTTATTCTTTTCTTAGCTATAACGCAATGTATATGTTTATTCTTGTCTTAGCTATAAAATATACTTTCTGTGGCAGAGCCTACACAATGCTATTGCCACAATTGCCAACCTACAATGGAAAGGCATTGATGTGAATCCTTATTGTCGACGTTGCAATAAAGAATATGAAACTATTGAGCATCTCCGGGTAATAAAATACTTTGCTTGCGTGCTTGTTCATAGATTCTATTCCTTACTTTGCGTTTGCATTTGTTACATTGAAAAATGATAATTCAACAGCTTAAATTTGAGATTGTATCAAAATGACAATAAACTGGTGCCCAATGTTGCTCCTTTTTAATTTCTATGACATTGCGCCATGTACAAAAATACCTATCTTGGCATCTAAGGATGGACTTCTAGTGATGAGAAACAATCATAATGCGGGTCCCATCATATGAATATAATAACTTGGGTTTTCTCAAACTATTCGATTCCGCATGTCAATGGCTTTTTCAAGCAAATCGCTCTCAGCACATCATCACGAAGACCTCTCCCCTACGGATGTAATGGTGGAGGAATTGGTCCCCTTCGAGCTTAGATATCCCAGATTATTGGAGGGCTACGTTGAGTGGAACAAAGAGTACGTTGAGTGGAGACAAAAAATGTTGGACGTCATTACCAAAGATGGCTTGTTTGGTTTCATTGACGGCACCGTTAAAGCCCCGCCCAAAACGGTGACCACGAGTGTCAATGGTCCAAAGGGCGGCAACACCACTCACGAGGAGAGGGAAAACGAGGAATACGTGGCATGGAAAAGATCGGACGATCTGATACAGAGATGGATTCGGAATAGGCTCGACGAGTTAATGAATTTGGTGTTGAGAGGATGTGAAACTGCTAAAGAGCTTTGGGAACGTATCGCTCGAGAAGGTAAGATATCATCTGTTACTTTAAACGCCATATTTTACTACTCGTATATCATAGATGCAGCCAAAATGTAGACTAGGGAATGATTTTATTACGCCATATTTGCATACGTAGGTCTCTCTTTTTCCATCCCTCTACTTGGTCTGCTCACAATCTGGGTCATGTCTATTGGTAATTATTTCATAGTTTTGGGACACCGCCATGCGGTGCCCCAACACCCATGTACACTACACATGTTTGTGTGATCCAACATAAAATGTGGTGGATATGAGTGTTAGTATACCACGTGGCAGTGTTCTAAATCCATGGAGTAATTGGTCCATGTCTACCATTGGTAAAATAAAGCAAGAACATTTATAAAAATGGAACTCAGTAAATTACGATGAGGCTTATCTAGTTTTTTACTGACAGTTAAGGGTAGATTTCAATTTGGTTCTATATAATTCAACGGTTGATTTTCATCTTTAGAGTTACATGAAGATCTCAATTTGGTCCTCATATTTTTATAAACTTGAATTTCATCTTTAAAGTTTTTTTGTTTGTTTCATTCTAATTCTGACGATCTGGTTGGGGAATTATATCATAGATGAAATTGAAGTGGCTAGACATCTTCTTTTACTTTTACGCCATGTTTTACTATATCATAAATAAAATGTTTGCTTCAAATTTTAATTATGATTCATGTGAAAAATAATAATAAACCATGTTAGTGCGCCCGATTTTTTTTTTTTTTAAATTTTCCACCATTGGGAAAATTTATTTTAATCAAATGTAAGAACATATCACTTGTAGATCACTATTTTGTTTGTTGCATGCAAAATTTGTAACAAAGTAATTACTGTACATAATTTGATTTTTGTTATAATGTGGCTTGAGAGGGGAAAAAACAAGCCATAAATCACAAACATAGAAAAATAAGAGGGGCCTGAAAAAGGCAAAGTCAAAAAAATAATGGGCATGAGATTTGAACTCTGCTACTCTTAATCTTAACAGCATATAGTGACCATTGCTAAAATTGAGAATTTGGAGCTTTTTATTATTCATTCCATTGCTAAAATTGTTGAATTGAAGGCAGGACCACAAAGGAAATATTCCGGAAATTTAGAGCGTATATTATATACTTCCGATACCTTAATTAAGATCATCGCCATTAAACATGTAGGCATCACCGTCGTTAAGAACATACAGAAATCTTGTCCGAATGGGATATCACATCAGTATTGATCGGTTGGCCCGTGGCTCCTTAACTCACGGTTTCCTCCAACTCTAAAACCCATCTCTGAATCTCTCGCTCACTGACTCCCATTCCTTGTCTTGCTATTCCACGTGCACACACAGTTTTCTAATTGACACTAAGACTGCATGACAACTCTGCCCATCATATATTAATAGTACAAAAGTAATACTCCCTCCGTCCAGATTTGTTAGTTCACATACATACTTTTTCAAATTCAAAAATGTTTGTCCATTTTCAAAAGTCAAATGATAAAGTAGAGAAAAATTACCTTTGATGATGTGAAAACAACAAACACAAAAAGTAATGGAAAAAAAATTGAAATCCTCAAAACAGACCAACAAATCCAAACGGAGGGAGTACTACAAGACAAGGCAACACAAATATGAAATATCCCATTTTTACAGGTAATAAAAATCAAAATAGATCTCACAAAGGAAAAAGCCCTTTTCTTTTTTTTATTTTAAATATCAGGTGTTAAATTTAGGGTCAGTTACAATAACAAACTTAAATGACCGATGGGCAGATATAATAAAGTGGAGTACAATTATTTTTCGTATGTTACGAAGGAGTAAAGTCCTTCTATGTGTCGATTAAGGGAAAAAAAATTTCATTTTAATCTGTTGAAGTTAAGGAAGTGAAGGAATTTAGTTTTTGGGTAAATAAGGAATTTAGTTTTTAAAAGCGACATTAATGAAAATTATTCAACTAATTAAACTTCGTAACCTGTTTAAACTAAATCACTAACAATAGTTTATTTCGTTCCATACCATTTCGAAACCTCTTCTCTCTTTCTTCATTTCTTTCTTTTTTTATAATCAAATATCTAGCCTAGCTTGAGTATACCACGAATAATTATGGAGTCCTGAAGTTCACTTACATTTGAAATGTTTGTTCTTCGTGGAATTCGAACCACTATAATAGTAATTGAAAAAAGAATTAGCAGCATTAAAACTTCAGTTTGCTTATTTTTGATCAATTACCGACAATTACTTTTGCAGAGCGAGAATGGAGGTTGTTTCGTTATTTGGAACTGTACAAAGCCGCAATCAAAGGTGATTGGAAAACCGCCGATGAATTCATTCAAAAAGAGCCAGATGCAGTGAGGGCCCGCATTACAGTCGACTCAGAAACGGCGCTCATCGTGGCCGTTAAAAGAGTTGGGGGAAAGGATTTTGTGGAGAAATTAGTGGAAAAGATGTCACCGGATGACCTCGCCATATGCGACAACGGCGGCCGGACTGCTCTCCACAGGGCGGCCGGATTCGGTAACATTGAGGCGGCGAAACTGCCAGTGCAGAAGAACCAGGCTCTGCTCTATATGAAGACCCATTTGGAAGAGATGGCTCTGTTCTATGCTGCTGAACATGGGGACAAGAAGATGGTTGAGTGGCTGATGGGGATCACGGACCTCTACCAACTGAATGGCGATTCGGGATTAAGAATTTTGTATCAGCTCACACATAACCAACTATACGGTAAGTAAATTTTATTAGGATTTTGTTAACATGTACCTCATAGACATATGATAAGGATTACATTAACTCATTTATTTGTCTTTGTTTGCATGATTTATATAAGTTTGAAACATGAGCAATAAACTACTTTCACTAATTTAACAAAAGTGAGTTTAATTAGTCTCGTTTAATGAACATTATCATGTGTCTTAAGGGCACATATTAACAAAATCCATTTTATTGTACGGTTGGTTGGTAGTTATGAGTTTGATTCTTGGGCTCAAACTAAAAGAAATTTTTTTTTTGAATACCCTAGTCTCAGTATGAATGGTCTGCCTTTAACTAAATCGGAAAAGGAACAAGTCAAAGTGCGAATAAAACAGTCCGGACACCATTGTCAGTACAACAGTGAAAAGCACATAGGAGGTTTGGAGTTGTAATTAGAGATGGTAACTGTATATATACCTAGCATTTTTAATTTACATATGACCAATAAAATGATGCTATTTTTTAAAGGAATAACGGAAATACTCTTGTTTGAATTCATCCGTTCCAAGTTTCATGTTAACTTTCACTATTCTAAACATCTCAAAAGATAATTTGTATTTTTAAGTTTATATTGTTTTTATATGTAATATTGATATTATTTTATAGCTTTTACTTATTTCTATTAAACATAATTTTTACATATAGGACATTATGAATTGAAAAATATGTGTAATAACAAAACACATCCCAAAAAACAAAACAAGAATTTTGGCAAGAGGGTATTATTTAGGGGGTCCTTTTTGAAAGAAAATGACCCCACACACACACACAAAAAAAAAAAAAAAACCCAACTCCAATAAATTTGTTATAGTTTTTAATATTTTTTCATACATTTTACAAATTTCACACAATCAATATATATACATTCCTATCCAAACCCAAAATGCGGACCTACCGTCCAGACCTCCACCTTCCCAATTTTTTTTTGAAAATCCGAACCGTTAGATGTATTCAAAACGTGTTTTTAAGTTACAACGCCAGGATTTGGCCAAAAACAATACTCGGAAGGGTTTGATCTGAGCAGTTTTTCATAAAAACGCTATATTAGCGTTTTATCAAAAACTGCTCCGATCAAGCCCTTCCGGTTTTTTTTTTTTTTCCAAATCTTCAGGTTGCGACCTTAAAAACACTTTTTGAACATATCTAATGGTTCGGATTTTCAAAAAAAATTGGGAAGGTGGAGGTCCGGACGGTAACAGAATCCGGGAGTTTGGTGTGTGTGTGTGTGTGTGTGTGTGTATATATATATATATATATATATATATTTTTTTTTTTTCCAACCTCAACAACAGCTGCTCAGTGAAATGTTTTTAGCCCTTTCCATTTTTCGTTACTCCTACGTTATTTAAATACTAACAATCAGAACACTTTAGAAAATTGAATGACTATTCCAAAAAAAAACTCTTATTGTTCCGAGTCGTACAGACATTGCTCTAAAACTGCTTCAAAAGAAACCTTGGTGGGCATATCCACTTTGGGCGGAAGAAAAAGATCCCAAATTTCATCCTTTGGCTACATTGGCTGGAACGCCTTCCTCATTCAAAAGTGGAAACAACTTCAACTTCCTGCAGGAATTTATCTATTCCAGTTTGTCTCCTTAATTTCCTCTCTGTTTGCTACTTATTTTGCAATTTTCTCTATGGCTGATTTTAGGGCCTTACGGATGCATGATTCGAGTGTGGGTTGGACGAACACCCTAGCAACATTTAGTTGGGCCGACAAACCTATGTAGTAGTCAATTTTCTTAAAGATTATTACTTATATTTATAATTTTAAAAAAATTGAAACTTGTAGGGTGGCTGTCTAGGTTAATCCGCCCTTGTGTCTGTCCTTGACTAATTTATGTGTTTATCTTATTTCGGCTCAAATAGATGAAAAACAACCCCGAAAAAATCAGGCCCGCAAGAAGGAGAACCAACATTCGGTGCATTTCATATCAATTCAATCTTGAAACCATTTCAAAATTCAAATCAATTGTAAAGAAAGCATTGGTTCAAAACCCTTCAAAATATTGAAAGTACTCCTACTTGACTAGGATGAAATGGATTCTTGATCAAACCAAGCTAATTGCAGTTGATAAATGACTAATTAAGTTTGGGCATTAGTGTTAGTTTAAATCCCTTCCCTACTCACTTCTTATAGCTAGCGCATAGAGTAATTCGTCTTTAAACATTTACCATTCTTGCAGCTGAACTTGCCACCATGGTTGTAATCAAGTTCAATGCGTTTCTGCGCATCGGAAATTTTTTCTTAAAATGTAAAATGTTAAGTATTACATATGACAGCTTACTTATGACTTAAAGTTTAATCCCTGTTGAAATCAAGGATTCACCAACAATATCTAATATTTAAATTACAGCTGAATTCACCGCCCGATTTAGGAGAATTATTAGGTTGCTAAGGTCAAATTAATTATGCACCAAAATCTAATTTACGCCAGCATGATTCACCTAACAATTTTCGGTTTGCCATGAAGGAATGAAGATAAAGAAAAATGAAGGTACGGAGTTGGAAAACACTGCAGACAACCACAGTAGAGGTGATATAGAGGCTCCTCTTGCTAGCAACAATTCTGGGGCGGTTAATGGTGAAATCTTGACCTTGTTATCTCTTTCCATTCCTTTGAACTTTACTTTTGTTATTCTTGAAACAAGTGGCGGAGCCAAGATTTGAAACTGGAGGTGGCATTATTTGATTGTTAGTAAGAATATAATAAAAAAATATTAAGTTAAAACTCAAACTTTGTCCTAAGCTTTGTTTTGAGTTCAAAAAATAATAAAGGCTTGCACCTTGCTCGTTTCCTTTCCTAAAACTAACTTTTGTATTTCTAAAGTAAACGTTTTGGAAATAGTGATCGGATGGAAAGAGAGTATGGACCCTACATATTCTCAACCACTTTGTTTATTACCATTTTGACTCCACGTTCTGCCTCTCTCTCCTCCTTTACCTCTCTCTTCTGCTTCTCCATTCGACTGTGACGCCGTACTCCTTATCATCGAGGCTGAAAAGATTCCACAGTGAGTTATTCTTACGAGTTCTATCATCGCAAGACTTCCGCCTCGGCTCTAGTGAGGTTGAAGAAGAGGCTCCGCGTTTCTCGGCGGCGTGCGATTTACATCGGTTGAGCTCCGGCTGGAAGGAGGAGGAGGCTCCGGCTGCAAGGAGGAGGAGGCGAGGATGAGGGGAACTGGGAGTGAGAGAGCAATTAATGGAGACTATGGGTCCGGTTTTTCTTCCACCTACACTCCAAAATTTGGTTGATTAATTATTCCCAACACATGTTATTGTAGTTTCCAGAAGAAAAAAAATTGAGACGGACATGCCTTGGCTAAAGGAAGAAGTGACGAGAGGGAGAAATGGAAAGGAAGAGGATGGTGGGGGCAACCGGCAGCCATGGCTGCGGCCCCAAGGTTTCCATTTTTTATTTTTTTTTGGTTTGTAGTAATCTTTTCACACAGAGAGGGAGAGAGAGACAAGCGAAGAAGGAAGAAGCGATCAAGGAGAGGAAGTGGGTGGTTGGGGCAGCTGGCGACCATGGCGGAGGCGGCCATGGTGGTGGTGGCCATGGCTACCGCCCCAAGTTTCCCCCTTTTTTTTTTTGCAAGAGTCTACGGCAATGTTTTGTCTCTCTAAAGCTTTGTGGAAAATTCAAAGCAAACAAGAATTACCCATTTTTGCTATTCAGCGGGGTGTGAATTTGTGATTATCAAGTCAAGAAACTTTTTTAGTGGGTAGTGGAGCTCACAACACAGCCCACTGTTGTGGCAAAAGTTGGACTTGTAGGGGGCCCACAGCAAACTCCCATCAGTGCACAATTTTTTTTTTTTTTGTAAAAGTGCATTTCAAAAGTTTTAGCTAGAAATAGCTAACCGAACACAGTGTTGATCTCTCATGGTCCTTTATCCTTTAAATCTTTGTTTCTTCATCATTTTTCTAAAAAATCAAGTTATTCAAACAGAATTAAGTACCTAATTGACTTCCATGCTTGGGGTGGCCCATGCCACATAGCTCCGTCCCTTCTTGAAACTACCATTAACCAATACGACAAAAACATGATATCAAAAAAATTGGAAGACTAGATCAAGGAAGATCGTACTATTACAAATAAGAAAAAAGAAAACTGAAAATAGATTTTATGTCGTAGCTTTTGCGATCTTATAAAGTTTGAGGAAACTTATTAGAAATCAAGGAACAGATAAAAATGAAAAAACATTCTTAAAAGAGCATCTCTAGTCCTATACTTCTCAAGTTCTTTATATTCCAATCCCCTTGATTTCCATGGTTCAGGTTGTCAAATAAGCTAGCTAGTACATTAGATTCAGGTGTGTCATACCTTCTACAATTTTGAGGACTGCTTATCCTCTTTTTGGTTGTACATCTTTTATGATTTTGTTGTACAATGATAAGATTACGCTTTGTTGGCCTTTAAAAGAATTCACTTGATGCCATGACAATCTCTCTCTCTTGATAGGAGGCTGGGGCCGCTGGGCTTATGCAGTGAGGAAGAAATTGCATGCTCTCTTTTCGAAAGTCATTGAAACATTATTCGGTAAGGATTTTGGATGAATTGCATTCTAATGAGTAAGGCTTTCCTTTACCCGGGAGGGATGACATGCTTGGTTGGTTGGTTGTTATTTACTTATTTTCTTGCATATATTCAAGGGTAAATTACGTTAAGCCCCTTCGATTATCACTCTTTCCGAGTTGCCGCTTCATTGTTTAGACTCAGACACGTTACCTCCTTAATGCATTTGGATTTTTGCATCTAACACCTTCTGTTTAAATTCTGTTACGATTTAGGATAAAAATGTCATATGATCATCACATGACATGCTAAACTAAATTCCTTGACTTAAATAATCGGGCAACCTTTGGTGTCCAATACAACCAGTGCCTCCACAGCTCTCTAATCAGATACTGTCTATATATGTACTTTTATGAATGTACATATAGATTTTATATCCTATGTCGGTATGCAAAAACATGTGTATACGTCTTCACGAATTAAACTTCCAACCATCAAGTTCGAAACAAACGTTTTCTTCTCCTTCTCCTCCGTACAAGTATCTTATTTTCTTGAGATAGTATTTTCTTTGTTTCTGATCAACTTTTTGAAGATTTACACTTTGTTACTTTTTATCCCCTCTCTAGATACACTAGAAAAGCATAAATCAGTGAAGATATTTATAAAAATAAATAAATAAATAAATAAAGTCACTAATAATTGCGCTTAATTGTGCAAAGTAGAATGTGTGTTGGAAACTTCAAATTATATTGAACCAACAAGAGGCTCACTGTCACTTCGAATTTCTAGTTGGGAAAATACCCACAACTTTAACCTCAATGTCTAATAGACACCAAAATTTCGTTAAACCTCAATTAGATACCTAAACAATTGAGGTGTTATTCAAGTACACCCCTACAATTTAAATCTCAAATTGCTAATAGATTATGTCGAGTTGAATTGACGGCTCAATCAAATAGCTGAATGGAGAAAGCTGACATGGAAGGGAGATGAGATTAGGGACTTGGATAAATTGGCCGGGTTAGGTTTTAGGAGGGGGTGAAGAGGGAAGAAGAACAAAAGATGGTGGTTGACATAGGAATGGAAATTAGCGGTAAAGAGGCGAAGAGAAATTAAGGGTGTGTTTGGGCACTTTTAAATGTTATGCATGGAGTCTCTGTCTAAGAGGTATAGATGGGTGGCTTTCCGTGGAATTTCACCTTAATTTTGTCTTCAGTGAATCCCATGATCCCATGGTTGAAGATGGAGGTGATACACAACAGTGAGCAATCAGATTATATTAGGGATAAAATAGGAATTCTATACTATTGTACTTTATTCCACCCCAAAATGGCACGCAGAATCTATCTTGCTATCAAAGTTGGAGCGCTTTTTGAAATTTTCCTTTCCAGTTACTAGAAGGCTCATACCATAATACAACACGGTCTACAGATTTTCTTTTATCACGTCAAACTTATTCGATTACCCAAGTTCAAGGAAAGCCTCATCCATTTTCATTCACATGCTAGACTAGTATGCACTGTTATTGCTTACAACATAGTTAATGATTTTAACATTTCAGATCAGCTATTGATAATTAAGCCCATCCAAGTGATCCGAGAGAAAAAATTGCAACACAATCAAGCATTTGATCTTCTCAAATTCCTTTGCAAGGAAGCTATACGATGGAACAACTATTTTAAAGCAGACAGGAATTTTCGGCTACCATTAGAACAAGCAACATCGATGGGAATTCATGAAATCGTTGAAGAGATTTTGCGGGTGTACCCTTACGCAATTTATCTTGAAAACGATAAGAAGCAATCAATTTTCCAGCAGGCTATTGTGTTCCGCCAAGAAAAGGTGTTCAGCCTCATATACCAACATGAAGAGTCTAAGGCAATAGTTTTATCAAAAAGAGGACGATTCCAAAACAATGCTCTTCATTTGGCTGGGCATGTGGCACATCCAGAACAACTCTACCGCAGAGCCGGTGCAGCTCTACAAATGCAAAGAGAATTGCAGTGGTTCAAGGTATTATTTCCTTTAAAATGAGCAGAAGATGAAAAATTAATGGTTAGTCAGACAATATAGATATGGTAATTGCTTAATTGATGATTGCGGTGGAATATTGCTCTAGTAAATCCGACAGGCACTAACTTTCATGTTCGGCGCAATCAACCTTTTGCAAACGAGATAATCTTGACACAATTTTCTACCGCTATGGCTATGGCTAGTTACAGATTCTGGGTTTTAAATCAGAACTTTTCATTTCAAGTGGTGGTTAGCTCATGCGGTAGAGTTCTTAGACGCCCCACACTGCATCCCGAGATCAAGTCTCATTTCCCCCTTCCCCATGTAATAGATTAGAAATGACGAATGAAAAAAAACAAAAAAACTCAAGACTTTTCATTCATGGAATAGATGAAACTTTCTGCATCTCGACATCGAGTCTCATTTCCCCTTCCCATGTAATAGATTAAAAATGATGAATGACAAAAAAATCAAAATCAAAACTTTTCATTCATGGAATAGATGCAACTTTCTAATTTTAAGCTTCCCGATTTGTACAGGAAGTTGAAAGACTTGTACTTCCAAAAAATAAAGAAGAGAGGAACAAAGACGGTAAGACACCCGCACAAGTGTTTAGCGATGCACACAGGGAATTGATGAAAGAAGGAGAGCGGTGGATGAAAGATACCGCGAGTTCATGCACAATCATTGCATCTCTCATTGCTACCGTGGTGTTTGCTGCTGCCATACAAGTACCGGGTGGAAACAAACCCGATGGCCCCCCAAATTTCGACCAAAAGCCAGCCTTCTTAATCTTCGGCATATTTAATGCGCTTGCTCTTTTCTCGTCCATTGCTTCCGTGGTCTTGTTCTTGTCCATCCTCACTTCTCGCTATGCAGAAGAAGATTTTCTCGTTACCTTACCCAAAAGATTGATTATTGGTCTGATTTGCCTCTTCCTCTCCCTATTATTCATGATGACGGCCTTTGGTGCAACACTCTATCTTGTGTTTGGAAAAAACAAGGGATGGGTTCTTATTCCAGCAGGTGCATTGGGTTGCATACCTGTGACCTTGTTTTGTGCTTTGCAATTTCCTCTCCTGAAGGATATGATCAAGTCCACGTACGGTTCAGGTATCTTTTATAACAAAAGCGATCGTATTAAGACTCTAAAAATAAGTTAAGAATTTGGTGGCCCGAAGCAGTAGCATTAAAGAGGGCTTTTTAGACTCATTACTGGTGTAAAACTGTACACTAGTGAATGCATTTGTAAAATGTTATGATCATCTTATGTAATTGAGTACCTCAATTTGATTGTTCTCCTATTATTTGTATGATCGAGAATCCTGCATATTTACTTATCTACGAGATTCCTTTAATTACCGGACAACCTTGGAAAGTAGTAGTTTCTCTGCAGTTTTTATTTGAAATGTAGATCAGTCCTTGCAATCTCAATCATTTAAAAACATTTTCAATGATATTTTTTTTTAGGTTTTTTTTTTTTTTTTTGTAAAATTCTTACCGATAAGAACTTCAGTGAGAGTCTTAAATAAATCTATAGTATTGGTTGCTAAGATTGACAATCTAGATGCGACTGCTCTTTCCGGTTCAAGTTTGCACTACAGAGAAGCCAAGTTTACTCCTTATTTCTTGCTTTGAAATTTCTGTCAAAAATTACAGGAATTGCTATTTTAATTATGGGATCACTGCCATGTCTCACGGATTTGGAGCTAGGTGCTTTTATATGTTGGATGCCTTAATTAGATGAGAGTGACACTATTCTGTAGCGGTGATATTTGAGTTTTTAATGTCTAAAAAAATCAAACTGGAAAAGAAATTTCTTATACGAACCACATTTGATATGAGAGTGACCCTTACGCAGCAAAACAAAAGACAAGACTTCGATTTCTTTCATCAAAATCTTTCACTTCATTAAGATATTGTAAAGTTGTTCCCACATCCGCCTAGCCAAAACATAAACGAAAGGAAAATTCTACAATACACACTCCTTGAAGGTGTGTACAATATGCACCCATTGTGTGGGCCATATTGTGCCAACTCATTGGCAATCGTAACATTTTTTAGTATTTCGTAACTTTTTCAGTAGTATGATTCGTAACATTTTCTATGATTCATAACATTTGGCGTGTCTCATAACTTTTGTACAAAAAATTCGTAACTTTTATATGGGTGCATATGATATACACCCAAATAGAGGGTGTGTATTGTAGCCATTTCCACGAAAGGAAAAGAGCAAAAAATTGTAAAAGAGAAACCTCTTCTAATTCATCAGTGTACCAAGTGTTCAGCATGTGGAGAATGCTCTTGGCCTCTAGGTACACCTCAAATTTATGAGACAAAAATATTTCCCAATTTAAGGATTGGAACAATACCAGAAATTAAAAGTCTAAAATTTATCATACCTTCAAAACGGAAAATAACAATTATTTTTTTATCGGAAGAAAACAACTATTACGACTTCATCAACTCGTTTTTAGAACAAGAAAGATTCCACGGAACATTGTACAAAAGTGTTGATAATATGGACAAAATTATCAAAAGATTAATGAATTATAATGGATCACAGTGATGAAACATTGCAAGTGACACAATCAATTCAACGCTAAGGCCCGGGGCTGATAAAAGTTCCTTCCATGTCAAATTTGGTAAAGAATTTGAGTTATATCAAATTTGGTGAAGAATTTGATGAAGGAGTGGAGTGAGGTTTTTGGTAAATTTTACTCAAATTTGAATTTGACTTAGGATTTAGGTAAGTAGTGGAGATGATCTAATAAGAGGAGCCGTTAAAGGCCATCTCTTCCTGGTCTCCTGGAATGGGTTCAGTGTTTCCCCGTTTTCTCTTCTTCTTCCAATTCAGTTGCATTTGAGGTCTGTCATGTGTGGCCACATTTTGGGTTCTATTATTGTGTAGTCTTTTTGTTGGTCTATCATCGTAGGTGTGGAATTGCGATTTTTTTTTTTTTTTTGAGAAATGTGGAGTTGAATAGGTCCCGCTCTGATATTATGTGGAAACTTTATCCATCTCAAAACCAATTGGCAATGAGTGGAGAGGTCTCAACATATATTAAGTGATCACTCATTCTACTCCTAAGCAATGTGGAACAATATTTCTTAACAATAGATTGGATTCGCATTTTGATTTGTAAGTCGAAAGGTTTTAGATCTGCAATTTTGAAGATTACCCTCAGATCTTACTACAACTTCTGAACGATGATTTCTAAAAAGAAAAGTTCTGAACGACTGTGAAGTGGAATCGAAGAGTTTACTCTTGGTCAATTTTTCTCACTATGAGTTTATCATTCTCTCCTCATCTCCCACCCAGCAAGCCCAAATCAATTATCTCCGCTTTATTAAGGAAAATTGTCCCACATTGCCTAGGAGTGGAATGGGTGATCACTTTATATATGTTGGGATCTCTCCACTCATTGCCAATTGGTTTTGAGATGGATATAAATTCTCCACATGGTATCAGAGCGGGGCCTATTCCACTCCATATTTATAAAAAAAAATTCACAATCCACATCACACGATGACAGACCAGCAAAAAGGCTGCACGATGATAGAACCCAAAAGTGGCCACACGTGACAGACCACAAATGCGGCTGCACGTGAGGGGGGATGTTAAGGAAAATTGTCCCACATTGCTTAGGAGTGGAATGGGTGATCACTTAATATATGTTGAGACCTCTCTACTCATTGCCAATTGATTTTTAGATGGATATAAATTCTCCACGCTCTTCTCCCACAAACCCAAACCACATTCTTTCTAGAATATTCAACAGATGAAATCAATTCAAAGCACACAATGGGATGCACATAATGTGAGGTTTGATTTTGTGAGCTTTGATTTTCTGGGATTCCTTCTCTCGTCTAAACCCACTCTCTCTCTCTCATTAAATCAAAGATCTTGTGAGCTTTGATTTTTTTTTTTTTTTGGGATCTGAAATTCATAATTATATTCAATAAATGCCATCCGGCATCTACAAAATATCTCCATTCAAATACAAAGAGAAAGAATTAAACAATGAAAGCATTAAGGAAGATGTATGCCTACCATCCTAACACTAGCCTAAAGCTCTCCTCACCGACAACAAGGTGCGGGACACAAGGAGTATCAGATGAAGACATTAAGCTGGAGTAGCAATCCAAATCCAAGTCTACAACGAGCACCGAACGGAGGTCTCGACTCCCATGAGCAGTCAGTAGATAGCCAGCGTCGACATCTCATGACTCAAGAAATCAGCACGCAGGCAAAGCCAACAGTAAAATCTTGAAGCCACGAACAGGACACCACTCCTATGCAAGCTCCCTCTGGCAAGGCGAGCTCTGGACACGGTAAAGCAAACTCTGGCAAGCCGGCAAACAACATTCCACGACGGGCCAGACCACTCATACGAGTCACAAACGAAACCAAAATCAAAAGAATTATTAACCCACCAACACAACCCACCGGATCTGGAAAAACAAACCAGGAACAGACTAGAATAGTTCTAGAGAACAGCAAAACAGAGAGCAACAATAAACACTAAAAAACCCAACTTCATCCTCCTCACCTATTTCATTCGTTCGATTAGAACTCACAGCCGATATTGGATCACAAAGCTACAAAACTAATGAAATTAATTTGGTACAATATCTATCTGGAAAATCGAATATCTTATTGCGAAATGATGAATGAAATCGCCTATGTATCTGCCTCTGAAATGAACACCATCAACAATTACAAATGTTTGCACCCCTTACAATTTTCTCTCTCTCCTTCAGTGTATGATTAAAAAATGAGCGCAAGACGTCGCGCTTTAACACCAATAAAGAGATAAATAATTTGGCTCTTCCTCAATATGGGGAGGCTATCTAAGGTTTTTGAGAATTTAAAGAATAAGATATTGTAAACAGGACATAAAATTGCAAGATAAGAGATTGTAAACACTGATGAGGGATTGAATTGTCCCTTGTCTTTACTTTGGACCAGACCAGACTAGACCGGATAATTCAGATCTCAATATTCCTTTTTAACAATTAATATTAAAAAATTGCTCATAGTTTCTTACCGACAATATACTCTCAACAAATCTCTAAATTATTAATTGTCTAGACCAACTATCGAAATTTTAGATTGTACGGTCTGGTCCGAATCCAAGACCGGAGAGCATACAATGACAAACCCAAATAGCACTTCCAAGTTTCTATTACATTCCCTGCCAAACTAACTGGCTCACAACACACCAAGTACAGAAAATACAAATACCCACATAAAATCCACATAATCTCCCCTCTTATCTAGCCAAATAAATAATATCATCAGTTATTAATCCAATGACAATTCTTCCGAATTTCGCCATTAGAACCAGTGAGGGGACTAATATTCCCCATTTTAACCATAGATTTAGCATACTGCCCAAAGAAAATCCCTTCATTTTTTGCATACTCTGTCACCAATTCCATAGTCTTCCCCACATTTCCGGTCAAAAGCACTTCATCGGAATTCAGAAGCCCTTTTCCCCACAATATGAGCTCGAAGTACGTGTTGTCGAATCTGATCGGAGAGGCTAAATCCAGAGGAAAGATGTTGTTGTCGCCGCCAGATCTCGGACAACATGTTTTCAGACCATTGTAGTAGTTTCTCTCTAGTGTTTCATCTGGTTGGTTGTTTCCATATTGGTTGTATAGCCTCTGTTTGAATGTCACACATCTTGCCACCCCTATAGTATGACTTCCTGCAATGAACAAATTTTCAAGAACATGTTTAAAGAAAAAAGTTCAGGAAACAGAAAAAGAAAATTTTATTTACTGGTTTTGCTCTTAGTGCATACTAGAATTGTGTTCCTGTTTCCAAAAATAAGAGAACACGTCTCTAGAGATTAAAAGAAAAAAGTGCTTTTGTTTCCGGAAATATGTGAACAATTCTTAAAATCGCAAAAAAATTACTGGTTCAGGTTTTTCAAATGCAGCTTAATGCTAAAAACATGTTCTGGTTTCCAAAGAACTATCATAAAAGTTCTTTAAATTCTCAAAACCTTAGGAAACCAAAAAAATCATAAACAAGAAAACTGACAACATTAACCAATAACTCGCCTGAAAGTGCGACGAGATCTGCTTCATCGAGGCCTTGGCGGTTGAAGAGTGCTACGAGGTTTTGTAAGGTGGAATTTGGTGGAGGAATGTTAGCGTTCAAGCCACTCAGGTTCGCAGTCTTTGAGTCCCTCCTTCCCAACGGCAGTTCCCAACTCGGACCACCACTCTGTTCCAATAAATGTTAGAGCCATTTTAGTTACGCAAAATATCAAAATGTTCTCAACACAAATTACCAAACGAAGCTGTTTCTGAATTGCTTACTAGCACTGTGGAACCGCGAGCAGAAAGGGCAAGGATGTCAGCACAAGAAACTGTTTGAGGGCACGCTTGTTCGAGCTTGGCTTTGATCTCATCAATCACGTTGAATCCTCTGATGGAATTGTGGTTTGGTCCTGATTTCTTTTCACTCACTATTGTTGCGCTATCATCGAGTAAGATTGATGCGTCGCAACCCTGTAAAACAGAATCGCATGGCGACATTTAGTTGAAAGCAATAGGACACAACATTATACAAGAAAATGATTCAGGAACCGAATTTGACACTGAAAATTCCTTGCATCGGTGACATTTAAAAATTATAAGGCACATTAACCTTGCCTACAAAAACATCTTGATCATGAAAAAGTATGTCTTTCAAAAAGAATTGTACTTCTAATGAAGAAAAGCAAATATGCAGATACTAGATGAAAAAGTGACCACGTTCATTTAAAGATTTTGAGAAGCGGTTTTTAAGGACCGGTTTTGAGAACTGGAATTTTTAGGAAAAGCCCTCTGCAACCAAAAACAAACAAAATTCTCCTACAAGAAAAATACAAATCCCCTTTATGTTTGTATGTGTGTATACTGTATACATATATGTCGTCTATATATACCAAGTTGTAGGACCTGCTCACCTGCACAAAGCAGTCATGAAAGTGAAGCCTAAGCAAAGAGGCAGCCATTCTAGGCTCTCTACTAATGGCCTTCTCCAAAACAGACATGACTATGTCATTGACTTGAGGACATGAGAACTCATAAAACTCAGGATAAAGACCAGGATACCCTCGCCCAAAACCCCCACCATGACCAGAGCCAGAATTGGAGACAGGGAAAGCAAGGGTGAAAGTGGAAGAAGAGAGAAAAGTGACCCAAATGAGAGAAGAAACAACTTTGGAACAACCCATTGAAGCTTTTGTGATTTTGAACTTAGTCTTGTGGTGGGTTGTTCTCTAGTTTGCCTCTGGCTCAGTATAAATAGGCATATGTGTTGAATGACTAAAATGCCCATGTTATCTAAATCAACCACTCTCCCTACCAAATCCCCGCGGAACACCCACTCACAACAAAAGCTCTCGCAGCCAAGCATCGAGAGGTTTCCATATTTCAAACTCAAGATATCTGGGTTTATAGCTCATCCTTATCACCACAAGCCACTCCTTAATTGGGGTGATGGTCTATGTCTGTATTTGCTATTTTCTAAGGTTCCAGATCCAAAATCTCTCAGGTGCTATCAATTTTTCCAAGCCTCTATAAGAGGTTTTGTCCCAGTTTTAATCGGTCTTTCATTTGTTAGTGGACGGTGAATTTGATCCATAGGATTGGCCAAGGTGCAATGGTGCATGTAAGCTAGTCCAGAAACTTAATATAAAAAGCGGACATCATGCGTTGTTCAAAAGAAAAGGGTTAGTCAATGTACGTGCCAGTTTGTCCGAACACCCCTAACCACCAAATAAAAAAAAGAGAGACATCATGCGAACCAGTGGGCTCATTTAGAATACCAATACCCATGGCCATTTCCATTTCTAGTTTGCACCCATTTTGGAGAAGAGAGAGAGAGAGAGAGAGAGAGAGAGTAGTCTTGACTGTGTTTTAGGTTTCAAGAGTCTAACTGCTCCATGAGCAAATATGGGTGTGGAATGTGGATTGGGATATGTTGTCCACAAGCTTTCTCATTGCTTTAAAGTTTCTTTCCAAAATTTGTTCCATTAGTTACAAGACTAGAAAAACGCATAGAAATGGTTTTGGAAATAAAGTAGTAAAACAAAATTTCTTGATGACCCCTTCAAGAGGTTTTTAGGTGATTTTGTTTGCAAAAATGAGAATTTAGAAAGAGGGAAACAGGAACCTGTAGGGCGGTTCTACAAGGCATATTTGAACTGTCTAAAAATATTTTGGACAGCCCAGATTTAATTAGAACACTTCAATGGAAGAGTTTACTCTTTACTGGAAAAGTTTTATTTAAATTCGGACTGGCAATTATGGAGCTGGACGATCCAGATGTGGCCAACAGGACCCCGGATCCTAGAAAGAGATGTTTCCTAATTCCTAGGTGTACTAATGGTCTAGGTTGAGGTACAAAGTCTTCAATAAAGTAATTTTCTCAGTCACCTTGCGAAGTTTAACCAACTCTCTCATGACTCATTGATTTCAAAGTTTTTTTTTTTCCCACATCAAAACTTTGGACTACAATCACTGAGATTGTAAATTTATAACTCCAATTCAATTGCGGTTTCACGCGGAAATTACACAGAATCAAAGGGACTCTGTTGTGTTAAGAAGATCAACTCCGTTTACAATTGGGTTCTGATTAGGTTGTAAAATAGTCGAGCCAAGTATTAAGTTATTCAAGTTGAGTCCAGCCGATTAGCAAGTTACTTGACGAGTTCTCAAGATATATAAACTAGCTTGCTTGTTTGTAAGTTGAGTAGACTGTAAACGAGTTTTAATGGAGCCGACCACATGCTGCAATCGGGCGATCTTCAAAAAGAAGTTTTTTCACTTATTTATCACGGAATAATGGCAGCAAAAGAGCCTTTAACAATTTGAACACAATTTTTTACTGTGAGCAATTCGATTCATGCATTTAACTGCCCTAGAATACTGATGATTTGCCTCTATTTCTCTTACATTTTATTTTTAATTTGTAAAATACTTGCAAAACCACCGATCAAAAAATATGTATAATCGCAAAACCAAACGTGCTAGCATCAAAATGCGATGAAATCCTGAATCCGTCCAGCTTGTAAAACCTTATCAAAGAGAGCTATACCAGAATGGAACAACAGGACGAGAGCCTGTCACTGGCTACAAGCTAGCCTACAACTTTCTTACATAACTTTGAGCCAAATGCTTAAATGCAGAGCCCAATGGACAGACTGATGGGTTAAGGTCGTTGTATTATGTATGCATTAAGAACTTGCCCTTATTTCTCCCTCTGCACTTGAAAACCAAGAAAAGCTACCTTCCTCGGCCCAGCAGATGAAAAGCCAAGAGATTTAATGTTGACCTGATAGAAGCCTTAGAGAAAATGATCTTTCATTCCTCAATGGAAACTACTGCTCAGCTCTGCAGCCTTTCTTGGAAGGATCTTTTGGTTAATTGATCTAGCACCAATATTTTGCATAGGGGACTGGATGACAGGACAGGGACCGTCAGACCGAGCTGGTGAAGAGGTCTGGCCGAATGAACCTCAATGGGTTGGTGTGGTGCCAACGTGCAAGGCTGTGCCAGGCGATGTCGAGTGTGTGGAATTGCGGGTGGGTGGCAATTGGACCTAATGGTATTGTACCTAGCCCAACCCACCATGCGTTTTGGTCCAGTCAGCCCCACCTGGATGCAGAGGTGTCACTGCTTGGCCATGTGGCGAAAGCCGTCATGGACTCATGGCACTCCACAAGGTTATGCATGGCATCACGTTAACGAGGGCACGAGGGCGAGCCAGGCACATGGTGCATCTATAAGCATCTATAAGCTACCAGTTAAAACTGGTAAGTACTCTTAAGTACTTTCCCAGAGAAACTTAGGCATCAAAGTGTCATCCAACCAACTTTCGGCATGCTGGCACTAACGAGTTGTTCGTTTGGCAATTAGCTCTTGCGAAGAAAGAAACGATCAGAACAAACTCATCTTCACAAGAGTGGACGGAAGAAGGAACAACCTTACATTTTGTTTACAATTTTCCTGTGGGTGTTGTTAATGCCACGAAAAAATTCATCATTGGTTCTATGCAAAAACGACATGTATGAAGTAGAAGACAAAAATACCCATGAAAGAGAAAAGTTCAAGAAGTTTGAAGCACATTACTCAAACCCCTTAAAAACATTTAGACCAATTACTAGCATCACTTTTCAGCACAGATGTTTGATATATAGATAAATTTGCTGAAACAGCTTCCTGTTGATGTGTATATAGACTAAGAAACAAGTAGCACTAATCACCATCTAGTCCTTAACCTGAAATTTTACTCTTCTGCATCACCATGGAGAGAACTACTTGCTAACATCGGGTCCGAGTCAGCCGAGTCGTTGTCTGCAAACTCCTCCTTGTACATATCTTCAATCATAGGCTTCCACAGCCGCACTCGGGCATTAATGAACCAATTTGAGACCTAAAAAACCGAGAGATCATATTCATACACCAAGAGAATAAGATGGTAGAAAGTAGAGAAATTTGGGAGGAAGAGCAACTTTACTTGGTTCTTTGTTAGGCCTGTCTGTGATGCCAACATTAGCTTCTCAGAGTCATTTGGATACCTGTTCAAATAACGATGAATGAGCATAAATAGTTAATGAGCAGAGAATTCTATGTACCCTGCAAATTGTGTTCTTCAGCTCGTGGTAGAGGTTTAAGTGCCTAAGCTATTATGTACTCCCCTACGCAAATACTGACAGAAGAATTCTTTACCCTTTAAATTTTTTCCATATGCACCTCAAATGGTACCCTTTAAGCTGTTATGTGGGTGTATAACGCAAAACAGTTATGCAGTTAAAAAGACCAGATACACAATATAACTACGATTGGTTGAATTCCAAGTCCAAAAGGAAAAATGGTGCCTAATCAACTTCTGCAAATGGGCGCTAGCAAATCTTTATGGCCATTCGGTAGGTTTTTGACATGTTAACTTGGTAACCAGTTTATACTATCGAATTACTCAACAGCTACGATCTATCTATTCAGATTCAATGTGAGAAACAAGGTGCGTGTGATTTTTTAGCACCTTCTAATATGCTGTTTACACTATTGATTGAAATTGTGCAGTGGTGCTATAGACATCTCCATAAAATTGGTGTGTTGTGGAGCCCGTGATAAATGTGAGAATGCAGTGATTTATGGGATGTCTAGATCTTTATATGCGATTGTAAGATGTGCATTCCTTTAAATTGTTTTAAAGCACTTACGGGTGGAGAAAGTGTTCGAAAAGCCAAGACCGAAGGATAGTCACAGAGGTCTCAGGTAATCCTCTAATCGGTCTCCAGGCCTGCCTTTGGCCTTGCACAATTCCAAGCTGTTGAAGCGACAAACGGTTCTGTCTAACTTCTTTATCAAACAAGCTAAGTTGCGAAAAACCTGTATTGATTTTCGGAGAATCATGGCAAAGTTTTCCCTTTGCAGCAGTGATTTGAGATGTTATTGCATCTCTTAAGCTGCAGAAATGCCTGGACATTGCTTGAAGGGCTAGAGCAGTGTAAGATTTTCCGGCTCCAGCACCTGCTATCATCTCAAACGATGAAACTACGTCTTCCAATTGGCGATAGTATTGCTCATATCTCCTCTCCACCTAAAATTGCACCAAAAGAAAACAGCATATCAATTAGGAAAATTCAATTGGGAATCAATTTGACGACCAAAAATAAACCTTTTAAGAAAAAAATGATAGATTGATTTTTTTTGAAACTTGCTTTCTAAATTTCTTTCTCATTTTTATAGAACACACTAATAAGATGAGATATTTCAATTCTCAAAAACCATTTCCACCTAATAATGAATGGATAAGAAAATTGCTAATTGTTTTTCTTTTCAAAAACAACAGATAAGAAGAGGTGTTCTGAAAACAGCAACCAAATTGGATTAATTTTGCTTAACCCACCTCCTCAAGCAAGGAAATAAGCTTCACAATTTTAGCTTGAACTTCATGTTTGTCGCCTGATAACCCATCACTGCACAACTCAGCTTTTAGCTCAGAACAAAGGCCAACAGAACCTCTCCTGCTATTTCGCGACAATTTTCTGATATATTTCTCATTCCTTAACTCTACTGCTTTTCCACCCACGTTAGCTATTTCTTCAAGAAGAACCTGTGCTGGTTTTAGATATTTGGAATTACCGATGAAAAATTCTGTTCCGTAAGAGGCAGCAGAACAAGACTGATTCAATGAAGCTGAGGATGAAGCAAAAGGACTATTGCTACCCATAAAAGAAAAATCACCAGATATTCTCTCAACTCTCGAATTACAAGCATCCCTTGCTTCAGAAATGAAATAGCTTGGGCTAATGAGATTTGGATTCAAGGGTCTTTGTCTGAATTGGACTGAAGGAACAAGCATATCTGAATTGAGAGATAGGGAGAGCCTTTGGGTGTGTTGGTGATTGGTCTCATTTGATGCACCCAGAAGATCCATTAGATGTCTAGTGTGGTTGAAGTGTTGGTTTTCAAATTGGTTTTGACTGGTAATGGAATCGGAGACGATGAATTGGTGCATCATACCTGAATTAGGGGGTGAGTCTTTTGAAACCATAGTACTGGAAAGTGAGATGGAGTTTGGGCAAGAGTGAGGCAAGAATTGGATTTTTTAAGAAACGGGTATTTTGTAAAATGATCAAAGGGCATGAAAATTGTTATTAAAATCTATTAGTTAAACAAAAAGAATTGATGTTGAACTGAAGAAAATGGAGTTCAAGAAGTGGAGGGTATCTAGAGTTGGGAGGTAGAAACAAAGGTGGAAAATGACAATTGCAGTTGAGCGTAATAATAAGAAATTAGGAGGACACAGAAAATGGGTTAGTTTGGCAAGTAATCAAAAGCATTAGTGAGAACTAGTAATGAAACAAAACAAACAATGACCTTCATCTAAAGAGGAGGAGGAAGAAAGTAGAACACAGAAAACTGGGTGTTTTGGTAGGTTTCAAACAAAGGGCATTAAAAGCATTAGTGGGAATCAGTAGTGAAACAAACAAACAATGATCTTCACCTGAAGGGGAGGAGGAAGAAAATAGGACAGTTGAAGAAAAGGGAACTTTGGTAAGTGATTTTTCTTTTCTTTTTTTGAAGTGGGTAAGTGATTTCAAAGTGCATTAATATGAATTACTGAAAACTAGAAGTGAAACAATTAAGTACTGATATGCATCTAAGGCAACTGGAGTTAAGAGAAGTAGAGATTAGGGGATGAAATGATCAGATAAGGAATGGAATCTGGAAATAAGAGAAGAGAGAAGCAAGTATTCAGAGACACAAAGATCAAAACAAAAGACGTTTAATGTGTCAAAATCATATGCCTTAAATCATCTGATGAATCCAATGACAAGTCTATATCCAAATAATAACTCTTTGGCAACTAAGTACAAACACCTGGTGGGAATGGATTTAAGAACTTACAGAGATTGAGCAAAGCAAGCAAATCACCCAATCTTTTTGTCTAAACAAACATACCTCAGCTTGATAACTACCCATGTGAGGAAGAAAGCTAAGTTTCCCTCACTCGGTCTCTCTCTTTCTTCCGCCCCCTCTCTCTATCTCTATCTCTGTCTCTATACCTATCTCTTTCTGGGCCTGGTGAGCATAAGCAGCAGGAAGCTATAAATCCTACAATCATAGGCCTCTGAAAGCTCTTCATAGAAGCAAAAGGTCAAATGAAAATGCTTGAAAATGAAAGGGAAAAAAAAAATGGTCCCCCTCTTTCCCTGAGTACAAAAAAACAAGCAAAAGCATCAGCCCTTCAGCTTTAATGCCTACTGTTACCTATCTTTGGGACACTCAAAAAAGTACTTTCATCTCTTTCTATCTCTCTATCTTTCTCTCTCCAATATCTATGATAAATTGTTCTGCTGAAATGGGTTTCCTGTAATCTGTAAAAGAAATGGAAAAGTGGCCAATCTTTTGCACACTCCCAGTTTTAAGATTGTCTGTTTATAAGTCTGAAACCATATGGGAATATCTAACTTTTACCCTGGGAGTAGTTGAAATTATACAAAATAATGTTGAAAGGACACTGATACCAAAATCTTTCCAGGGCAAAAATATACACCAAATTATGAAATGGGTTACTTGGGTCATAGGTGAGACAATAAATGGGTTTTAAATCAAGTACCGAAAAAAACAAAGAAGGTTTTATAAAATGGAAATAAAGAATTTTGGTTGTGAACTTTTGATCAATATATTAATGACGATCATATTAACTGTAGCAGCGAATTGGTCACAAAGCCATAAGAATATAGCGTCGAATGCTACACCCGGACTGCATACTCTAGTACTATATTGAGGCATAGAGATCTGAGATTTAGTGTAACAATCGTGAAGTTTTAAAACCATAACCAGCAAAAAATAATAATAATAATTGTAATTCAGTTGAATTAACCGTACACAGAGCATGAGCAATTTGTAACGCACTTGAATTAACGCTATACATAGCATGGGCTGGCTGATGTGGAGCCAACTTGTATGACTAGTGGGGTCAAATATCTATACTCTCACTCATTTCGTTGGAATTAGCAGAAATGGTGCATACACACAAATAATTTACCCACAAATAACCCAAACACACACACGTGAATTTGGGGGGACCACACACTTGTGTGTGTGTTTGGGTGATTTATAGGTAAATTTTGTGTGTATGTAGCGTTGCTCTTGGAATTAGGTCTCGCTTGGCTAAGAAAAAAAATTGCTTTATGGAAATTTTGGGGCTATATATCTAGGTGTAATCTTCAAAAATTTAAAATAAGAATCTTAAACCTGAATGAAACTCCGCCCTTAAGCATGGAACCAAATCAACCAGCAATTGACTCCACTTTCCATAACATCCCTAGCATGGACTGTGAAATGTTACATCTCGGAAGCTAACGGTATCGGGTACGGTTAATATAATACATTACAATCATTCAATATTTACAAACTGAAAAATGTCTTGGGCACAAATGTACTGCCAATTCAGATACAAATGTGCCCATAACCATTTGATACGTATATTTTTTAAGTTCATCATATGGGATTCATGTACATCGAACGATTCATGAGTATTCAAACATTGTATGGTAGCATTGCTCTTAAAAACCATGGTAATTTCTTTGGTTTTCTGTGCTGATGAGATTGATTGACTCATCCTGGGTGAGATTTGGGAAGGTTTGGTTAGATGCTTTAGTAATGATTACCATCTTTGTTCCTTTCGGCTCTCCTCCCCATTTCACACACTGTTTTTGAAACACTTTTGTTGTCCAGGGCCCCACTCATTGTTTAAAGTGACCTGCATTCTGCGGGCACTGTGTGTACAGTTCCAGTAAATTACAAACCAGAATTCTGTTTTCCCCTAGCTCTCTCTTGTACTATTTGCCTTTTGCTCATCCACTTTTTTCTGTACGGCAAACATATGGGTACACAAGGAGTTGTCTAGAAAATGTACTGATTGTGTTTGGGGACTCATTTTTTGATCCCGCACGAGAGTGATTCAAATTCATGATTAAAACGGTGAGACTTTGGTTCGAGTATTTCTAACTATCCGATTGAGCTAAAATTTCGTAGGACCCCTCGGAAAAATATTTTAAGAACAATAAACGGTTCGAATCACTTATGTGAAACCTAAAAGTAAGTCCCCAAACACGATCGGTATATTTTCTGGACAACTCCCTTTGTATCCCTAGTTGGGTCCCACATTTTTCCCTCCCCATGAATCAATCAAAAACCATTTACAGCAGATGAAAGAAATTCATACCCAAGAACGTCTTGCTCAAAGTTGAAAATATGAATCCACTAGTGGATAGGTTGCGGGCAAAGTTAGGGCCAATACAATTGTCAATTCTAATTTTCTTGATAACATTAATTTGATGTGTAAATTAAAACACGTTAAATTTGAATTAAGAAAGAAAAAGAAAATAGGGGTGCTCAACGGGTCAATCAATTCGCCTAAACCGACCAAATCAAACTATCTACGAATTCACCCGAGGTATGTTACGGATGAATGTGGATCCCAATATTCTAGTTTTTGGCAGATTCAGTTCGAGTTCAATCCATCCGATCTGCCCAATAGCCCTTCTCCACTTCCCTTATCCGCTCAATCTACAACCTAACTGACCCAACCGTACCTCACTCACGGGTGGGGGAGGATGCAAGATATGACAATCCATGATGAGCAGATCGGTTTAAAAACCGATTCGTCGACATGCCTATTATCAGTATCAGTTTCCTAGCACATGGTCGTATCGAACTTACATGCATAAACCAAGTTACACCGATTCAAGAAGTAAAATTTACAAATGAGGAACTATACCCGTGTCTAAAGGCACGTGCCAGTTGTATACCCATGTCTATCTGTATGCACACATCTTAACCATCCATTTTAACGAATCAATGGTTCAGATCTTAATTACTCTTTTACCGGTCAAAGAGCTTTCTTACCGGTAAAAGAGTAAATAAAATCCAAACCGTCGAAAATACTTTTGGACGGTCGAAATGCACCGTCCCTGTATCATACGTACACAGACTAGCGTGTACATCGCTTTTTCGGTACTAATAACAATGGGTTACCATTGACCACTTACCAAAACCAGCTTGCATATCCAACTGGTCACTCAAACCCAAGCAGTGCGGGGGGGAAGCACATAGCAGTTCCAACAGTCAACAATCAATTAATGCAAGAAATTTGCACGTCTCCGCATTCCCGTTCCAGGCAAGTTAATTGAGAATTGAGATTCAATGCGCATCAGTCAAACAACCATTGGTCCATTGGTGATAAAAGGAACTTGATGCTCAAATATTTACCCAAAAACAACAGAAAAAATTGGTAGCCAATCTTTTCGAAATAGATGCTACAAGAATTCCAAACTCCAGGAAAATAGATCAAGAGAAAGTGGAATCGTGCAAGAAATCCCGTGTTTTTTGCTTCAACCTTCCCTGAACAACCCTCCCATATTCGCTCTGAATCAAACTACAAGCAAGTACATCAACAACCTGACTTGAATGAGCAACTATCACTCTTAATAATAAAAAAAATGGTAAGCTGAGACCAATTTCATGAAGAAGTACAGTGGCATGCTATCTACCATTACCAAGCTATTTGAAAAATTACTGCATGCTCCTGAAGCAAGAGGGAGGGATTTGACTGCTTGTCTAACGAAACCCGTTGAATCTCTCAGGATCACCGGAAAAAATCTTTTCTAACTTGTTACAGTTTTTTCTAGATGGTTAGTTGCCTTGCAGCAGAAATCCCAAAGGTCATCAAGGAATTGAGCTTCATTTTTCTTGTTTTCTCAATGTGGTTTGTTCTATACAACGACTGATAGAACGAAAAGCATCCATCAGAAAAGTGCGTATCTGTACATATCCAAATAGCTCTAGTGCATTGATGAGGAATTCAGTTTCATCACTGCCAATCAAGTAAAGATTAGAGCCAAAAGTTCCACATATCCATCTTCCCCCATATTTTCTCGATCACCAATCTAAGGAACAAAAATTAGATACTGGTGATATGAAACGACAAGCTATCCCTTGTGGTGATGTGTGGAGCCAAATATACACCTCAATATACAAAAGAACCCAGCAAGTCTTTCATGTGCACCTTGATCTCAAAATGTATGGTAAATCAATTTCCTCGGTATCTCAGATATTTCATGTACTTTATTCAATCGGCAATCTCAGATACTTCATGTTCCCATCTACGTCATTTCCAGCTGCTTGCTTGACTCCAAAAGCTCATATATGTTGTTTTTTTGGGCTCGCAGTTTTCCTCTTTTTGTTCTTTCCGGCAGGCTATAAGAAATAAAAATGCAGTCTTAGAAATGTGAACTTGTTCAATTGAGAAGAGAGAAAATTTGTATAACACTTGATTTCTAAACATTACCATAGAAGCCATATATATATAGGCTTAATTTTGTACAAACCCATGCATGCATATGTGAAGGAATATGGCTGTGGCAGTTCATTGATTGAGGAAAATGAGCGAGGTTAATACACAGCTAGAGGCAGCATGGGTGTGCAAAAAGAGATTAGGCCATTATTCTTGCAATAGATTTAACATCCCCTCAAAATCAAGTGGATTTAAACAGTCATGGTTGGACCCTAAGATCTCAGGATAAGAGAGTGCAGGACCGCTGGTTGAGATCTAGGATGTAATCCGGATAGTTGGAACCAGTTTCCGTTGGGTCATAAATGGACTTAAGCAATAGACAGGCCTAGTGCACTAAAATGAACAAGATTGAGAGTGACCAAGGCAACAGGCTAGTGAGGCTGAGTGTGAGAGATGTTAGTATACACCTCCAATGTAAACATAATCCCCTGCCACGTGGAGTACCCCCAATTTGGGAACCACGTAAATCTCGTGCCGTGTGATTGTGATTGTGTTGGTGTTTAGTTTAGATCCTAGGGAGCATGACACATACATGCCCCCCTCTAAAAAAGCACGCTTATCTCTAACACAGAAGCTGAGAAACAGAGAACCCACTTCGCCATCCAGAAAGGCAGAAACCATATACATTGTTGGGATGGTTCGAATTCCAAATGGTATTTATTGGGATGATTTGTTCCAAATGAGTTGGTTTATTTGCTAGGAGTCTCTTGGAATGCTATTGTGGTCGTTTTTTTCAAGGCATGGAGAATTGCTATTCTTGGAGGCATGTGTGGTGGTTTTCTTGGGTAGTTCAAAAGGCAATTGAAGCCATGATGGCTTGTTCAACCGGTTCTATATACACTCATGATCATGTATGCTAAGTAATAGCGCAAGGTGAGAGCAAGTTAGGGAGTGTGTGTGTGTTCATGTATGAGCGAGGGAACAAGGGGTTGAGTGTCGATTTTTCATACTGAAGTGTTCTTGTACAAATTATACTCATAGTGAAAAGAACGGGGATCCAACGGGATCCTCTTCATGGAGTAGGCGGGTTATTGCCCAACCAAGTAAATATTGCATCTCTTTTTTATTTTCATCTGAATTCATTGTACTTTCATTGGTTGTGATTGTGGTTCTGTTTGAATCTCGGCGCTGGGTGCTTCTGCGTTTAATCCCAACAGTTGTCATGACCATACATAGAACAGTTGTCATGACCATACATAGAGAACAAAATAGTTAGACCTATTGGAGGATTTTCTGATAAGTACCTCTTTTCCATCATCAGATAAATAACCCCCATCCTCAAATCTCCTTTTCTCTGGTAATGCATCCAGCAAGTCTGAATCCACAGCAGGTGAAATGCATAATGAACTCAGCAATAGGCAAATACTTCAACATCACTAAAGCTGATTACTAACCAATAAATCACTCTGAAATGAACGACCTAAATGGCATGGATACACAATGCAACATGTTCGGCAGAAAAGGTAAGCTGATATGCCAACAGACAACAACAGTGAGATTTTACCTCTGTTGCCTTTCACTTCCCTCGGATCTTTCTTCTCTCTTGATATCCCAAACACATCATAGCAAAGGTCCTTCATGGAGGTAGACACCTGCATATTTTATAGGATGAGTAAAAATTCTTACACAAAAGAAACCTTGGTGGCAACAAATGACTATGCACACTAAAGAAATGGCATTTCTTACGCTGGAAAATTCAGATTCTGATGTACCGCATAGCTCGATTAATTTAATCCTATCAACCTTGAGCTGTGAAAGAAGATGACTATTTTGGTAAATTCAGTGTTCCATAATAGAAACAACTAAAGGGTCATGTGCAAGCACATTTGTGTGTGTGAGGTAGAGAGAAGAGAGAGGTTTAGGCACCTTATGCTTCTTTGCGCATAAGTAAAATGCCACGGCAGTAAATACAGGGCGAGTGAAGTCAGCACTAGCCCGACGGGTAGCCGGTAATGACTTGAGAAACTGGTCCTTGTATCTTGCAAATACAACCACCATTTGTTAATCACATGTACGAACCAAATTGATATGTTCTAGCAAGTAGCTGAGAAAACACATTCCAATAACGATAACACGATATTACAAAAAATAAAAAGAAAACGGTAGGCCTATTGCTGAGTCTATGATCCATAATATAAATTTCCACGTGTTGTCCAGAACGCACAGTCAAATGCTTGTAAATAAAAGGCTAAACATAAGCAGCCATGGTTCTTGTAGGCATTTTGACAAACATCAAACAAGCACTCATAAGAATGGACATAACAAATATTATCCTTGTCAAAACCAGAATGCTCATTTAAGCTCAAGACCAATGTTCCTTACTGAGATAAACCCCTCTGGACAAAGGGAATGAGTCGAACACATCCGAACTGAATAGCAAGTTCTCTGATATCAAGCTTGTTCCTGCAGAGTAATTCATCTCATTTTAGTCAAAAGGAAACAAGAATCAACAAAAAGAGTACTAAAATGAGATGATGAAGAACCTACTTGACACCAAGGCCATTTTGCATTGCATTGAAGGACCTGTTGTAGGCCTTCTCAGACATCCCACTCATCTTTATCGCACTTTGTCGATCAAACATTATGTCAAACCTTCAATTATCCAAAACCAAATACTTCTAGCTTATATTTGTTTCATATCTACACAAAAAATAAGCAATGGCGGACGCAATGGGGAGCCGGGTGTCAAAAACTTTTGTACAACTCCAAATATTCTCAGTAATTATACTAGTTTTCCGAGCTAATTTGAAAAAGTTCTATGAAATTAGCCCTTGCAACTCATTGGAGGAAAAAAAAAAAACTTGAAAATGCCTATGTATGTGTAAAAAATACCTAATATCTCAAGCTATTACCCATTTTATGGTCGGACCGAACAAGCTGCAAGTTATATATGCAAGATGTTTGCATACGAAATATCAACTATTTGTATCAAGTGACAATCGAGAGGCATGGAATCTACTTATTGTTTTTTCTTGACAAACACATGTGTAATTACAAGTTTTGCGTCCACCACTAGCAATAGTAGCAATAGTGAAATACAAGAAATGTGAATTTTGTGCACATTGATTGATACCTTGTAGCAGCGATTTCCAAGCAAATAACGGCCTTACAAGTCTCTCCCTGAAAAATCACAACCAACAATTTCCATTCAAAACACCGACAATTCAAAAAAAAAAAACTCGACCATTGTAAGAAAAAAGTTTAAAAGAGGCGTACAATTCCGATGGCTGAACAGTCGAATTGGATTTCGCATAGGCGGCGGAGCTCGGCGGCTTTACGGATCACGTGCTTCGATTCTGAGAGCCCTAGCTTCTTGCCAATTTCTGTCACGTCCATATTTGGGGATCTCGGTTGGAGGAGAGAGAGAGAGAGAGAGAGAGAGAGAGAGGAAAAGGAGGTGATTTTGTGATTGCATTATAATGGAGAGAGAAAATGCGGGAAGTATGGGCGGGAAGAGGAAATGGAGTTTGGTTTCCATTTTCAGCTTTCATTTGCCGGGAAATTCTTTGGCGGCAATTAATACTATTAACAAACTTAAATTAAAGTCGGTTGACTTTTCTTAAAAAATGCTTTTTCATTTTGTTTTTTGTACTTTACTGGAGTAAGAAGATCTCCAATAGTCTCGCCATGTTCTCTGGCCAAATCAAAGTGGTGAAGATTCACCCAAAAAATGAGACCCAATAGCCTCGGCATCGTCCTCAGCAAACCCCGAGCGGCTAAAGCACTTTGCCACAGCAGGCAAGGTCACTAGCCCCTCTCTCTGTAGGAAAAAATGGGTTGGTTGGAACATTCACCCTAAAATCGGTTTTGTTTCGAGGCCCCCAAAATGTAGCTCTCGTTGAGTACACTCGATTGGTGGAAGACTCGTCACCGACGGAGTTTCAGTGACTTCACACGTGCCGGTCAAAGGTGGAGCGCATGAGCGATAGGTAGAAGATGATTCTGAGGATTATTTTTTTTTTTAGCCAAGTGGCTAGGCTATTGGATAGAAGTGATATTATTTGGCTAGGTATATCATTACATGACACTTTTTTTTAGACAAAATGGCTAAATTTTTGCTTAGGCTGCTAGAGATACGACTGCAAGTCATTTACAAAATACAACTACTTACAAATATTTTTCGAGGAAAAAAAAAAAGCCATATCTCATAGCACTGTGCGATTCGTGTGGGATCCTCAAACTTTGTGAGTGTGTTTGCACGTGTGTGTGCAAATACATGAATACAACATTGAGAATATTTGTTATTCATGTAACGGATATCTTTATTGAGTGGATATATCCTGCATTTTCGGTCTAATTTTATTTTGAAAGCTTTTCCTTCCCTTCGGGCTTCATTAGTCATCGTTATGTGCAGTCTGCAAGAAAACCTAGTCAAACCAAATTTTATAAGTTGAGTTTGAACTTTTTCAAAAGCCTTAATGAGCCAAAAATATCATACATTTATGCTTACATATGGGTCTATGACCATAAGCACATACAAGTGATAAACAAAACCATATTTCCAAGGAAGATAAAAAGTCAACTGCTTAAAATCGTACATCAAACGATTCAAACCATTCATTATGGTACTCGAGCCTTTATCGGGTTCTAAATGAGCTCAAAGGTTGAAGTTCTAGCTTGAGCTTGTTCGTTCATCAACGTAACGACTCAAGCTCACAAACAATTCACCCTTCACCTTTTCTTGAATTAGCCCACATTTTATGAAGCTGGTTGCTGGTCAGGTAATGGATAGATATGATAACATGAGAACCTTGCGAGCAGAAAATACAAAGAACACTAATGGCTCAATCTTACATTCGTGTACATACTTTCAAATGATCCTTATGCTTCAGTCATCGATTTCTTATTAGCAAGAGTAGTTATCAACAGCATTGATAGAAGGTTTGATCTAGCTACAGGCTAATCAAATGGTCCATAACTCATGGGCATCGATGCTCCAAAACCAACTCCGGGCAACACGAAAAAAACATGTTGCCGAGAGGCTATTCTTATCACCTGCATAGTTTGTTCTTCTCCTCCTCTTAGCGTAAGAACTTCATAAATCTGTTGAACTGCAACAGTCCATGCTTTACTCCTGTGTCGTGTGATCGTTTGCCGTACTTTCATAAATGAACAATGATAGGTACACACCCTCTCAACCGCTCCCCACCACACCCTCTCTCACATGTGCGGTGGAGCCCACTGGGTGAGCCCCACCACACATGTGAGAGAGGGTGTGGTGGAGAGTGGTTGAGAGAGTGTGTACCTATCATTTTTGTTTATAAATCTGGATGAAAGGGTCTGAAATGGAGGGGGAATCCAGGGCGTTAGCACTCAATCAGCTGCGCAATGCCTAAAATCCCTTTTGCTCAGGTGGACCGCAATTCAAATCCATGTCAACTGTACAACCTGAAACAGATGAAACTATGCCTTAGACAAGCAGATAAATATGTTTTCCTCCCCCAATGCCATCTGATGATCTGATAACAGAAGGGTAACATCGAAAAAACAGAAAATGTGAAACATAATTTTTCTACATTATGAGACAACAAAAAAATGCATCGAAATTGACTGTAATAATGTGTCATACAAGCAGTGAGTATTACAGGATAATCTGCATCAATCTTCCTCCGCGTCAACTTGCTTTCCAAATTTCCTTAGTGCGAGTGAATATACCACTTTTCTTCTCACAGATGTTCCACTGGCTACCAACTTGACTGCCTTGATGCACAATTAGGTTGCCATTGTCAATAATTAGCAGCGTTTATTAAGAAACTACAGAAAGACAACATTACAGAAAACCCGGGTCACTTCTAATAATGACTGAGGCTGAACAAAAAAGTGCATTTGAAGCAATAGTGTTCAACGGAAATGAGAACAAATTCCCCCCACTAATGCAGATTGACTTTCATCTAGACCCAAAGACTACATTCTAAACCAGCGAAACCAGCGAGCAAATTGTAAAAATGCTTTTATCCAAAGTCTCAAAAGAAGCATGTAGTGATATATACCACAGAACTAAAATATTTTGTCCCGTGATACATTTTCCCAATTCGCAATGTGGAATTGACCTGTAGGATATTCCGATGAAACCAGTGAAGCCTGATGACACTATTTAAGTTGAATGTTGGGAACAGCCCAGTGCCACAGCACAAGATCTCATTTCATGTTCCAGTTAAGTATATAGGCTACGTAAAGATTGGCAAAAATAAGTCGTCATCCTCCCTTGGTCAATTGTTATTTGTTAAGCAGACCCATAAAGGGGTTCTGACCCAACAGTCTTGATGAACCAATCCAATAAATCCATTTCTAATATATTCCTATATGATTTCGAATCAGGTAATATTGTTCAAAAACGAAACATGAAAACGGTCGAAGTAATGAATGCCCCAACTTGAAGTAATTATGACTAAAAACCTATCAAAACCCAAGACCGTAATGGGTGGCAGTTCCTTCTGAGGTTCAAACCCAGTGCTTAAATTAAAATCTAACATTCCCAAGTTCTTTAGACTGTACCGAGCCAAGTATCAGAAGTTACTGATTCCCCAGGGGAACATGAGACAGTGGTTTCAGATATTTGAGCCAAGACTTCTGAAACTTCCATTTCATTTCGAGGTACCCTAAAACAATTTGATCCCTTAACGGAGACATTTAGAAGCAGCTAATTGGGTTGCAAAGGCTCGCAACAGAGGCATTTTGAACACTTCCTGGGCTTCTTGCCCACCTGCAGAATTAGTTTCTTTTCTTGAATGATGCTCCCTTTGCGGGGTTCTAGCCTCTTGGCATACTTTCATTGGGGTTCAACACAAAAAAAAAAAGGACTAGCCGATAACTTCCCGACCTTTTTTCACGATAAATCCCACCTGGAATGAAACTAGAATCAAATTTACATCAATTCCAATTTAGATACCAAAAGAATAACCGATTTTGCTATTCCTTTCAATCCTTCAGAGATTTGTGCCAAAGGTCGAAGATGGTACATGCCAAACAAACATTATGAATACATAACATATCAGATTGCACAGGCTGAACAGGAGAAAGAAAAATTCGTAAACCAAAAAAAGAGAAGTTCACTACCTCAGATATGCTATACCCTACAGAGATCAACTCTCTCAGGTCATTCTCAAGTAGTGATTCAGACGGAGTTTCAACCACTTTTGCTTTTCCTTCAATCAAGAAAGTGATTTCACCCTTCGGTTGGCGAGTTGAAAATACCTCTTTTGCTTCTCCCAAAGTACCACGCCAAAACTAATGAGGCATCATCGTCCAAATTAGTAAACTGGAAATCATAAGAGAACAACCCCAGATGTGCTACCAAGAACCACGGTCAAAATATTTTGTAACATAGAAATTGTGACAATCATAGTATAAGGTGATAGAGAAAATTTTGATGAAACAGTATGAGTGGCGAATGGGAGCACCCAAAGACTGGAAAAGTGAACTCTCAATCAATGAGACATAATAGGCACGACAGCTGAATTTCTAAAAATAGGTGGAAGTACCAGGATTTGGAAGGCATCAAAACAGAACACATCAAACTCAATGCAGACCTACCTCTTCATGTATCTTTGTCATCTCTCGAGCAATGACGCATTGTCTGCGAATAAGAATAAACAGTCATAATTAGTCCAGTGACTCCAGTCTTTTTATTCTCTTCACTTAAGAGGAGACGGAAATATAGGCAAGGAAAAACTAGTTCATTATGCTTTCCTATTTAAAATTTTCAGTTCGGATGATAGATGTGCAGACAAAGAAAGATTGAAGATTTAATAAAATAAGTCGCGACTGGAAATCACTAATGGGAAAATTCTTTTATGAATGATTGTTTTTTCTTACTCAAATGTAGGAAGGATAGCTGTAAGATGAGGCAACACGGCGATGCGTAGAACGCCAAGACAAGTGTCATACGAAATGGTAAGAGTTAATGAACAACATTATCACCTGTAGAACACATAAGGCAATGGCCTAGATAGATACATAAAACTCAATGTTAACATGATGCACATTGTTGACCACAACTTCTGGTCCGAGCTCGTCTCAAAAGGGTAGATAAATTGATGCCGGACGGTTGGCGTTTTCGGGCACTGAAGATAAAGAAGAAGTCGAAAAGAAAAGAAAACCCTAAATTTAAACAAATCTTTATTCTCAATATCAGAAGTGTCTAATGAAGGTAGCAAGCCTAGCATTTATAGGCTAGCTACAATGAATTCAAACTGGAAATAAACATGTTGCCAAAATAAAAAAATAACAATAGCTTCCTAAATTATCAGATTTGATTCCTAAATTTGATTCCTAAAATAAAGTAAATAAAATCAATAGATATTAAGTTTTTTTGCCACGCCGCATGTATGTACGGGTGATTTTGGGCCTTGGATAATCTCCATCATTTCCTCCCGGTTGAAAACAACTTGACTCCGTCGAGTTACGACTGTGGTAGTGGTCTAAGATATCTGGGGCAATATGGCGTAACTCCTCTTCAAGAATCCAAGTAGCATCGGAGACTGGACGATCCCTCCACTTGACGAGGTACCTCTGGAAACCACCGTGACGTGACCCTATAATCTCATCCTCAAGCACGTCCTCTACCTGGTCAACTTGTGGCAAAGAGCGAAGAGGGACGGGGATAGCTGATGTAGAAACTTGCCCTGCAGAAACACTTGCATGCACTATAGGAGGCTCGAAAGTACCCCGGTAAGGAAACAAATCTTGCACATTGAAAACAGGACTAATACTCATATGAGATGGCAACTCAATTAAATATGCATTAGGTCCAAGTCTACGAATAACACGATGAGGTCCAATGGCTCGAGCATGCAATTTCTTAAAAGATTTTTTTGGGTAACGCTCTGGACAAATACGCACCCTGACGAAGTCACCCTCATTAAATTCTTGATGTCTACGGTGAACATCAGCAGCCAGTTTATAGTTTTCATTACTTAGAGCAATTTTACGCCTAATATCAGCATGCAGGTCGCGAATGTGTTGGGCAAATGATTCAGCAGATGCAGAAGGACGAAATTCAGGTGGCAAAGGTAGAAGATCAATAGGTTGTCGAGGAGTGAAGCCATGGACTATCTCAAATGGGCTCTTACCCGTAGACCTGTTGACTGAATTGTTATAAGCAAATTCTGCAGTAGGAAGTAGCAAGTCCCAGTTCCCTAACTTTTCACCCACCAAACATCGGAGCAAATCACCTAAGCTACGATTAACAACCTATGTTTGACCATCAGTTTGGGGATGATATGCAGATGAGAATTTCAAATTAGTGCCAAACAATTTCCACAAGGTTTTCCAAAAATAACTAACAAACTTGACGTCTCGATCAGAGACAATGGAGGCAGGTAACCCGTGTAGTCGAACAATTTCCTGAAAAAACAATTTAGCCACATGAGAGGCATCGGTAGACTTACTACAAGGAATGAAATGAGCCATCTTTGAAAACCTATCGACCACTACAAAAATGGAATCGTGACCCCTTGCTGTCCTAGGCAACCCAAGGACAAAGTCCATGCTAAGGTCTCTCCAAGGTATGTGAGGAATGGGTAGCGGAGTATAGAGACCTGTATTTTTTTCCTTAGACTTAGCTAGTTGACATGTGCGACACTGTGATACTAGTTTAGCCAAATGTTTTTTCAAGGAAGGCCAATAGAACCTATCTTCAACTAAAGCTATGGTTTTATCCCTACCAAAATGACCAGCAAGCCCTCCTGCATGGAGCTCCCAAACGAGAAAGTCCCTCAATGAACCGCGAGGGATGCACAACTTAGTCCCACGAAATAAATAGCCATCTCGGACAATAAAATTCACATTCTCATGACGGTTCCCATTGATAACATCATGGTAAATGAGACCAAAATCTGGACACGCGGAATAATCGTCCTTCACCCTTTCGAAACCCACCACGTGGACACTCATAGACTGTAGGAGACTATTAACTCGACTAAGGGCGTCAGCAGGTTTATTCTCAATACCGGCACGATGTTTAAGAACGAAAGTGTATTCCTCAAGAAACTCTACCCACTTAGCATGTCGAGCACTAAGCTTCTTTTGAGAATGAAGGTACCTTAGCGCCTGATGGTCAGAATAGAGCACAAATTCTTGTGGTAAAAGGTAGTACCGCCAATGGTCCAATGCCCGTATGACAGCGTAAAATTCCTTATCATAAGTGGAATACCTTTGCTTAGCTTCGTTAAGTTTTTCGCTAAAGTACGCAACTGGGTGCCCCTCCTGACTCAAGACACCCCCAATCCCTACACCAGAAGCGTCACAAGCGACCTCAAAAGCTTTAGCAAAGTTCGGGTGCCTTAAAACAGGAGCCTCAGCCATCTTTTGTTTAATTTCAGTGAAAGCTCGAAAGGCAGCAGTAGTCCATTTGAACTCCCCTTTTTTCAAGCAATCAGTAATGGGAGCTGTAATAGTGCTAAAACCTTTAATAAATCGTCTATAGAAAGTAGCTAACCCGTCGAAACTTCGAACGTCAGAAATAGATTTAGGTTCAGGCCACTCTTTAATAGCTTTGACCTTGTTAGGGTCGGCAGCTACCCCATTGGCAGAGATAATGAATCCTAAGAATAGCACATGAGGTTGCATAAAAGAGCATTTCTTGAGGTTAACATATAATTTAGCGGATCTAAGAGTGGCAATCTAAGAGTGGCAAAAACCTCACGAAGATGTAGTATGTGCTCCTTTTTAGAACCACTATAGATCAGGATATCATCAAAATAAACTACCAAAAACTTACCTATGAAAGGACGGAGCATCTCAGTCATAACCCTAATGAAGGTGCTGGGAGCATTAGATAACCCAAAGGGCATGACTAACCATTCATACAATCCATCTTGGGTTTTAAAGGCAGTTTTCCATTCATCACCTTCTCGAATTCTAATTTGATGGTAACCACTACGCAAGTCAAGCTTAGAATACCACTGGGAACCGGCCATTTGGTCCAACAAATCATCTAGTCTAGGGATGGGAAACCTATACTTGACTGTGATTCTATTAATAGCCCTACTATCAACACACATTCTCCACGTTCCATCCTTCTTGGGTGTAAGCAGGGCTGGAACAGCACAAGGACTAAGACTAGGCTGTATGTAACCTTTTTGTAAAAGTCCTTCTATTTGCCTAGTCATTTCAGCGCGTTCTTTAGGATTTAATCTATAATGAGGCAGATTAGGCAATTGTGACCCAGGAACCAAATCAATGGCATGCTGAATATCCCTCATTGGAGGCAACTCATCAGGTAACTCATGAGGTGTTATTTCTTGAAACTCTTCCAACAATTGGTTGACTTCCAACGGAAGACTGCCATTTGAATCTATAGGGAACTCAATATCACCCTTATAAACCACAGCTAAAATTATGTGAGACTCTTGGCTTTCTTGCTCAAACTCCCTACGGGTCAATAAGAGTAGTTTGTGTTTGCTAGGTAGTACCTGAGATGAATGTTTAGCCCTAGACATGTTATCCTTTTCAAGAGGTTTAGCAGGTTTTAGAAGAACTTTATTACCACCATGCTGAAAAACATGTGTTCTCTCGACCAAAATTCTTGGCATCGACATCATAGAGCCACGGACGACCTAAAAGCACATGAGCGACATCCATAGGCAGGACATCACACAAAATATTGTCGGAATAACAACCCATTTGAATGGGCACAAGGCAACGCTCAGAAACTAGTAACGATGTCTTGTCTACCCAAGCAACTCTATATGGTTGGGGATGCAGTTCGGGCTTAAGTTTTAGTCTATTAACAGCTGCCTTAGACACCACATTCATAGAACTACCCCCGTCAATTACTAGCTTGCAAACCTTATCTCCAGACTTTACATATGTATGAAAGATATTGGTGCGTTTCCATGTTTCAGTGTCTGCAAAAGTATTAACAATGCATCTCATCACATGGAGGCTTGAATCAACATCTAATTCTTCACACTCCTCTTCAGAATCACACGGATCTAAAGGCTCCACCATGTGAGGAACACCACTCTCACACTGTGGAACGTCCTTGTCATTACCTACAATTAAGGTACGAAGTGGGCAGCGAGCAGCAGTATGGCCGAGGCCATGACAATTATAACATTCTATGGTAAGATAATTAGAAGAAGTGGGTTCGTGATTCCTAGTCGAAGAGTTAGGAAATTGTTGCACGGTCTGACTAGGATTGTAGCTGCCTCGGGAGGTAACTGGGGCAGAATGATTTGGGTGAAAACTACCCTTAGTCTGAGTGGAAGGAACACCGTGGGATTGATACGGAACCCCCACTTTAGCCCTTTCAAAGTTTCGAAACGGAGACGACTCCCCCACTTGAGAGGTTGTGCGTCTCTGTGTAGGAAATCGTGAATATCCCTCTAAGTCTCTAGCTAGACGGTAGGCATCCTCGAGAGTTTGAGGGAGGTGCATATTGATGTCTTTATGATAATCAGACCTTAACCCATTAATGAACCTAGTGATTCGAATCCATGTTTCCTCGTGAACTTCACATCTCAACATGAGCACCTCAAATTGTGCTATGTACTCACCCACACTTAAAGAACCTTGCTTTAAGTTAAGCCACTGACTCATCAATTGTTTTCGATGGCTAGTAGGAAGGTATTTCTCTTTTAATTTGCGCCGCATATCATCCCACCGAAAGTGAATCAGGCCTCCCTAAAAGGGTTTGGTCCCTTTGGACACCCTGCCAATAGACTTTGGCAGAGCCGACAAGTTTCATTTTAGCAAAGAGAACCCGTTTTTCATCTGTCATCCCCCACACCAATCAAAATAATCCTCTAGGGAATGTAACCAGTCTATGAAAACACTTGGGTCCAAAGACCCATCAAATGAAGGAGTATCGACCTTGACTCTCCTAGTGATGTCATCTGAGTCATAAGGGACGTGCCTACTTAGATTGTACCTATCCGGAGGAAGCAAACCCTCTTGTTCAAGGTGGTGATTTGGAAGCAGTGGCATGTTGGGAGAGAACCCAACGTGGGTTACGGTGGATGACCCTACGTGACCTAGGTTGCGGTGGGGACCAATGACAAGAGGATTACCATTAAGGTGAGAACCATTGGACTGTACCTGAGCTTCCTCAGTGGGACGCTTTCCTATGTGCTTGTCTCTATGGGCAAAACTTTGCTCAACTAATTGGGTAACTTGCTGGGTTATGAGACTTGCTACCTCTAGGCGGAACTCTTTATGAAATTCAGCTTGTTGTCTACGGATTTGTGCGTCAACATCGATATAGACTTGACTTAGTGATGTTTTAAAGGCAAAAATGTTGGTCTCAATATTGGTGGCAAAGGTTTGCAAATTATGTATGGTTTCTTGTAGTGCGGATACATTGTTTTGAGTAGTAGTCAAATTGGTTTCCAAGGTATTAACTCTTTGGGTCAATGCGGCATGTTGATCAGTCACATCTCGCAAAGTCATGGTTAGGTTAAAGAGAATAAAATATGCTGATATTTAGGCTTCAAATCCACCAAGAGAATGAAACTATTGTTAGCACTTTGTTCACACAGAATAAGAATGTAATGAAAGTTTTAGCAGTAATGCATGCAACAAGGTTGTTTGGGTATGTGTGGAAGGCGAGACAGGGACAGCAATAGATGGATACAGACTTTTTTTTTTTTTTATTAAATGCGTAGCAAAAGAAGCGAAGGAATGACAATAAACCAGGACCTAATGACAAATTAATTGATAAGCCAGACAGTGGTGAGCAAAATCTGCTTCAATATTGAAGATACTTGTACCTTGGGAGGCAATTCGATACTCACCCAAAGCGGTAGCAAGCGACAGAACAGATGGAAAAGGTGCTTTGAGCAAACGACAAACAGTCAACTCCACAACTTCAATCAGCAGCCACCACGAAGGAAATAAATCGGCGAACACCAGAGAATGGGTCGCCACACAGTGAAGATGGCCTCTGATGGTCGAGTGGACAAAGATATAATTGGCCTACTGGACAATCGTGTGGGCAAAGATGCTTTGTGATGATGCAGAATCGCTGGAAGACGGCAAACAGTTCGTTTCAGATCTGGATTGTGAACAAATTGTAAGTCGGTTCAGATGTTGAAGGCAGAGGAGCGGCGAATCGAGGTAAAGCTCTGATACCACTTGATGCCGGACGGTTGGCGTTTTCGGGCACTGAAGATAAAGAAGAAGTCGAAAAGAAAAGAAAACCCTAAATTTAAACAAATCTTTATTCTCAATATCAGAAGTGTCTAATGAAGGTAGCAAGCCTAGCATTTATAGGCTAGCTACAATGAATTCAAACTGGAAATAAACATGTTGCCAAAATAAAAAAAATAACAATAGCTTCCTAAATTATCAGATTTGATTCCTAAATTTGATTCCTAAAATAAAGTAAATAAAATCAATAGATATAAAGTTTTTTTGCCACGCCGCATGTATGTACGGGTGATTTTGGGCCTTGGATAATCTCCATCATAAATTATATCCAACTTTAGGCATGTAAGTTTCCCACAATACCAAGAGCTGTCATCGTTTGTCAGTTTTATGAGGGACCTAAAACCTTTTTCCATGTGCATAAAAGATGAAAATACAACAGAGTCAGTGAGAGAAGTCATTAAGATGGCAAACTTATAAGTTGACCAATCAACAAGAGATTTATCTAAGTAATTAAAGTATTAATTAAGTGACGTGTGTATGCAGATACAGTTTTGCTTCCAACAGTCCACCATATAAAATGATCCTATGCTTACCTATATATGAATCCAGATCCAGAAACAATGATTGCCTCTCAGCAAGTTATACCATTCAGTGGGTTAGACAGCAGGAGGGATTCCTCTTCATCCAGTGGTTTAATATAACAAGGAATACTCAGAAGATTCAGAAAATTAATATTTCAGAGGGGAAATGTTTTTCCACTGTCTCCAACCCTTTGTGGGTAATATCAGGTCAAGAAAGAATACAGTATAGAGACCGTACTTTGGAAGATATTTTTCAATACAACAGCGATCGAAAGGAGTGCCATTCACTTACCCTGTAAGGAATTAAATGTATCGAAGAAATCGAGAACTGTCCCATGTTTTAGGAGTATTCCAAACTGAGATACCATAGAGGAGAAAAACATTATATCTCTAAACTACTCCCACACAAAAAACAGGTATAGGAAGTTGCCCTTTTTTCAATCGACATCTAACACATGCGTACACAGAGGTAATCTTCTTATCATATGGAAACCACAAAATTTACCTCTCCTCACCAAAAGAAGAAGAAGCCTCTTCAATGAATTGGCATAGCTTATGTGGAGGGACGTAGAATATCTGTGTTGCTCCTTCATTTGCAGCAACCATCAGCCTCTCTCTTCTTGATCCGGAATGTTTAGGCAGAAAACCAACTGAAGATAGCCAACGAAAAACATGATAGTCAGTACGAATATACCATCTTATTGAAAAGATATTCCAACAATAACTGTGGTGTATTCGTGAGCAACTTACCAAATGTGAATTCATCAGTGGCCAAACCTGAGGCAGAGAGTCCAGCTACTAAAGCAGAAGGTCCGGGAATAGGAATGACAGGAATCTTCTCATTTACACATAATTTTACCTGCATCAACATACCAAGGATATACTTCTCATGTTCACCATAGCAGAACGATCAGGAATGGGAAAAACAGGACTACTATTGTTTGTACAACTTTCAACTGCAACAAGATTATAAAGATATATTGCTCAACAACAAATCAAACAAATGTACAGAGTGAGTTTCATTCTTAATTTACATGTGCACCTTTTGGACCTTTACTGGATAATTAGTAAGCCATGATGAGGTACTTGTACACTCTTAAGGCAAGAACTAGGCTAAGTAGTTCTTGTTTTTTCAATTTACATTGCTAAGATAATAATAACAGATGTAATTAGTAAACAGACTAAACAGTATTATCAAGTTTCTATCAGGCAAACAACATGGTTAAGACCTAAACCAGTGCAACATGATAAAAGCTCAGTCCGAACCAGCTTAGACTGTCATTATTACTTGGTTCGTTTTGAATAACTTGTAAAATCCTTTAACCGAAGAATTTAGTTTTACCCAAGCGGACCATTTATAGGATCACAAAAGAACATCACACAGAACTTAACATGAAGAACAAGAAGGAGAAATAAATTGATTAGGTAAATCAGTCCTAGATGTCCACCCACTTGACTTGCATGCCAGGTTAGTGGAGGGTGAGGATCACATCCTGTTGTTTTATTTCCAGATCCAAACAAATAGAAAACTAAACAAAATAACAGCAGGATGCATAAAGTGCTCACCAATGCCATACCCGGATCACTGATGCCAGGAGTACCTGCATCGCTGATTTGAGCCACAATTTCCCCTTCTCTTAATTTCTTTAAAACTGCTTGTTCTCTTTGAGACTCATTGAATTTGTGAAAACTCAGCTGCATTTATAAAGCATAAAGCTTAGAAAGGATAGAGAAACAAGAATCAGTTTGTTTAATTTCATCCCAAAAGTGACAACATGCTTACAAGTGGAGTTTTGATATTGTAATGCTGAAGCAACTTCCCTGAATGCCTTGTATCTTCAGAGAGTATCACATTGGCAGATTTTAACACGCGCACCGCTCTGCATAAATGAGTTCATGAAAGTTGTACATGAAAAACGAACTTCCGTGGCATTTTCTTCAAATTATCAAGTAGATAGGTTATTAACAAAATTTGCATTGCATCCACATATTGAGGTCCAATGATAGTCAGTCTTGGTCTTAGTCAGGTACCGGAATGTGATGTCTTCGAGGTTTCCAATTGGTGTTCCTACCAGATACAAGCCAGGTTTCAAAGGGCTCTGCATATCAATCACGACACATATGAAAGTAATATTTGTATTAACAAAAACTATACAGCAAGAAGTTATCTAAAGTTGGATTCAATGAATTAGATCCCCTGGCGAAATTAAGAACCCCAAAAATTGATGAGAATGAAGATGTTCAAATAATAATTATATTAGATTGTCTCTCTGATTCCACCAAAGTTTTGAACAAAGGAGAAGCCTATTGTATAATTTCGACAAATATTTGCATAGCCCAACCAAAACAACTCGTAACAACTACCAAATATCTTCATAACTAGCCAAAATAAGTTGGAACATATCCGCACATCCTATCAGACCAATTCATAACCAACCAGAATTACCACATAACAAACACCATAACAAAAGGAGCCATGGCATACAAAACATCAAACCATAAAAATGCAATACCAACTGGGTATCATAGTTTTCATCTTGAATATATAATCATTGCTGTGAAAAATAAAGACTTCTAAATGAAGGCTCAGCACTGCTAGGCGAACCAAGCTACTCAATTTCGAGCTCAGACTCAGCTCGTTAAAAGCTTGTTCAAGATCAATTTATCATAAATCAATCAAGCTTGAACATTTTTTTTAAGCTTGTTAATGTTTTAAATCAAGTTCGAAAAGCTACTTCTTGGCTCCTCCGGCTTGGGATATGTAAAAAAAATCAACCTAGTCGACATTGTCTCATGTTTGGCTTAATAAAACCTCCTTTGAAATCAGCTCGTCTCATATATAAACTAAGCTCGAACATTAGAGCTTTTCCAACCACGTGCTCGGCTCGCTTGTCTTGTTGGCTTATTTAGTATCACCCCTACTATGCTTTCCACTCCAAATCCAAATAACTACTTCCGGTTGGCAATGTTTTACTTAAATATTGGTTCTTAGGAATGAACAGAAGAATCATATCTGGTAAAATGGTAAATCTACTATAAAAAATAAAAAATAAAATCTTTCTGCCTTTACCTGTTTTGAGGAATATTGAGGGACATCTAGGTCAGTGGAATCAGTAGAGCTCTGAGAATCGGAACAAAACGAGAGAGAAGAGCTTCGAGGGCAAAGATTGGAGGCGGGTGTGGTGAAGATTATGCCTGAGCGTTTGAACCGCCGCGGATGAGCTGCGGAGAGACAGAGAGACAGCGATGATGCCATCGATGAGGGGAAGCGGCGTATCGTTAACATTTTGCTTCGCTCCTTTCGGATGGGGTGAGGGGAGGGGATAGGGTGTGGAGGAAGGGGAGGCCCGGCGAGGACGTGGCGGTGGGTGGTGACTGGGCAGATGAAGTCACGGAGGCGGAGGGTGTAGCCGCTGCTGTCGGTTTGTACCTACATCAATCCTGCCATCGCTTCCCTTGTTTGTACCTACATCAAACTGCTTGGGTCGTATTCCATTTGCTTAGATCCGAGGGCATTTGCTGCTGATTCTTCCATGTCTCCCTTGGTCTGTTGATATCGCGTTAGTAGCTAGCGCCTTATCAAAAGGCTCTACTTCCTTGACCAGCGCCTATTTAATTGGCGTTGTCTGAAGACTACCTGCTTGCTAGCGCCCATTGATATGGCGTTATCTAAGACTACCTGCTTGCCTAGCGCCTATTGATATGGCGTTACTTACCTAGTCTCTTCAGGAAAGGCGCTATTGAGATTGCCCAAGTTGAGGCAAATGGAGTATATATGATCTGTAGCGTAGCGTACAGATATCAATTTAAGTGAATTTCACTCACAAAAGATTTACCTGCCTTGTTTTTTTTTTTTTAATATAAAATGCCGAAAAGCCCCAAGTTTAGAGAAAAATTACTCATAAGAGTATGTCCACCCCTTACCCAAATCCTACGTCAAATCCAAATAGGCTATGTTTCGGAATTTTGTTGTCTTGTAACTTAGGAGGTGTTCCATTAACTAGTTTTCTTCAAAAACTAGTTTTTCCCAACAATCAAAACAAGTTATATTTTCAAAATACATCATATAAAAAAATGTGTGAACACAAAAATCATGGCAGTTTTAAAACAAAACTCCCTTAGTGGAACGGGACCTTGATATTGTTTGATCTATATTGGAATTTGGGATGAAGTCATTTCCACTGCTGGTGGAAACAAAATTTCCTCTAAATCAATTGCATCGCACCACTGGCCTAATAGTGGTGTCAAATAGTATAATATGAACATGTGTCGCAATGCAATCGATTTTGAGAAAATTTTTATTCTCGCCAGCGGTAGAAATAACTTAAACTCTTGAAATTTTGTTGCATCGTACCTTAATGATGTTTGATCTATACTAGAATTTTGTTGCGGTACAAATAATGTGTGCCAGTGAAGCCCCTATATCACTATATCAGACTGTGTCACTTATTTGGGCAATTTTTTGGGAGTTTGAATAAAAGAATAACTCTCTCAGAACCCACCTACCAGTTCATTTTCTTCTCTCTGTAAATTTTCCCTTTCCCAGTTGCCATCGTATTTGCATCTTCATCCTTCTCCTGTACGCAGCCACCACCAGCAACCGTCCCACATCCGAACCCTCGCACCATGCCAATTTCTCACGTACTCAGAACACAGAAGACAAGAATTGATTGAACGCAAATTGATTTGAACCCAGATCGAAGAATTTTCGAAAACCCTAGTTTTTTAGTATAGTAACTGCAACCGTGCCAACACCGAAGGTTTTTGTGTGTAACATCTGGACTTTCTCGAAGCCCCCAGATTTCAAGTACAGTAACTACTACAGCAACAACACCGAAGGTTTTGGTATGAATATCTGGACTTTTCGAAGCCCCTAGCTTTCAGGTAACTACCACTGCGGCAACACCAAAGGTTTTGGGGTGAGATATGTGCCAACAGGCTATGACATTCCTCTCGTGATAGATCATCCACCAGCCGGTCATCCGGTGCAAGCATGTTATGTGACGGTTTCTTTAAGTACTTTCCCCAGAAATTAAAGGTGCCTGGAGAGGTCAAATTAAAAATGCACCAATGGTATCATAAAAGAAGCCCAAAAAACAAGGCACAAGGGCTCAAACTTAACCATACTAGCATAAACACAAGTACACCAGTCCCCAACCAGCCTGCTTTGGTTCTCATACATGTCCTCGGAACCATAATACCTAAATTTACAAATTACAAGTACACAAAGCAGGGCCACCGGCATTCCACCTTACGACAGCTGCTGGATTTTTTGAAATGTTTGGTTTTCTTCCCTAACAGAAGTTAGGCTATTTGAAATGGAAATCTTCTCTTCAAGTCATATATCAATCGAAATGAAAAGCAAGTTACATCCTTTGTCCCAACCCACACAAGGGGGGTGCTTGGGGGTCTTCTGGCCATCGCTCAGTGTTGTAACTACACTTTATCATCATGGAACCACCATCTTGTCTCCTTGGGAGATCTGCCGTTCTTGCAGTTCTTCACATAGCGGTCATTGTCCGCAGGCCGTTGCTGCACAAGACAAATGCCAAAAAGCCATTGAGAAAATACTTTTTCACTATCAGGTTGAGTTTAGATCATGGAATTATAGAGGGGTCAAGGGGAAAAACAAAAACAAAAACGATAAGATAAGAAAGTAATGAATAAAAAACGGCTAGAATTTAATTATTGGGTTTCCTGCCGTTTTCCTTTTCACTGGTATATCCTCTACAAAATCCATAATCAAAACACAGGCTTAACTAAAGATTGCCCACACACACACACACATACACAGAGGGTCACACATACACCACTTCCGGGTATCCACGCATGATATATCAAAGCATTAAACTGCAGTAAAACAAAATCAGACCTTGACGGGGGAGCTTGACAACATGGAGAGAATGCTGATGCATACGGAACTTACAGTCATGGCTGGGGACCACGAATCATACAAGATATCTGTAAAAGAATTGTACAACCCAGTAAGTCAGTTATTTGACTGCAATAGAGTATTTATACTTTTTTGTTCCCCAGATAACTCAGTGTCCAAGCCAGCCCTGATACCGTTGCACTACTTAGGTTAATGAAAAGAAAAAAATTGCACTCAGGACTCGACTGCAACTGGTCCTGAGGAAACTATTTCTTCTTCATTACTTGTGATAAAACTTGCAAGACAAATATACTAGTTTCAACAACACTTTTCCTCCATAATATGGCAGTAAACATGGGAGTAAAGTAGAAGGGCATGAAAGAGAAGTTAAAGACAACACTTGTATCCAGAAGCAGCAACAAGCTTTATGCAGTATGGGACTAAGCAAGTCATTTTGGTTTTCCACTCCAAATATAAGGTTACTAATCATTAAAAAAATCGCATAATCTTAAACTCGTGTTCATATAGACGCCCTGATAGGCCCAAATGGAATTCTGAATCCAATACAACCTAATGGTAAATGAATTAAAATCTCTAAAACTGCTGGCTTGTTCAAAAGATCGATCACAAGCTAATAGTTTAAAGGTTTACTGGTGTTCAAACTTCATATCAGTGAGGATATCTTCATCCACAAAATTAAATTTTATGTATGATCACTAGTTGTTGGCCATTAAAAAGTCGACATTCAGCATCAGGTTGCATTATCACCTCAATGTAAGGATTATTTAATCACATCACCAAAGAATTTCCTCAACATATACTTATTTAGTCAGGGTTCAAGAATTAGAAAGTGTTGGCAAGAATGGATTTGGTTGAGTACATCAGCAACCTAGTAATCAAGTGAACAGCAGTTAATGGAAATCTGAAATAGTACACAGATAGCAAGAGCACAAAACATAAAACTGCAAATGCTTCACCACATGAAGAAATAGGAACGGACCTAAAGAAGAACTTGATAATATGTCAAATTAAATTCCAAAACAGGAGGGACCTCCAAAAAAAAACCACAAAAATCATAACCAGGAGTCAAAATCACAAAATTCCAATCCCTTAATGGATTAGCCAGACCAAAAGGTATAGAATAGTAGAGCAAAGAAACAAAAAAGGAGGGAGAGCATAATGGTAACGTTGTTTTTACGCCTTAATTCAGATAAAAGGTTCCTGATACGAATGATAAGAGGTTAAATGCCGTCAATATGAAATTTAGAAGTCCTTCAATGGACCCATCTGAATCCGAATTAGCAGTAAGGGATGCTAGTATGCACTGAGCCTTTTGTCATAAATAAAAGAGATACTGCGTGCCATTAATGTACGCTTCATAAGTTATTTCTTTCAACGATCAGCAGCTGTAGTTGGTTACCAACAAAACCTAAGCACGTGCCTTATGGCTCGCAATGATGAAACTTTTTGTGAAGCTGACCAAGTCAGAGGATGTTTGCGCCCCCTCGTTTCTCCCCTCTTATTTTTCCTGGCCATTTATATGCACTGGCAACTAACCAAATTAAGTTCCATTTAGGTTTCAGTGATGACTTCATTCACCATTAATATGAGGCAATGGCATGAATTGAAAGAACAATAGAACAAAATATTTGCCCAGATTTTTAATGAACTGAGGTTCTAATATCAGGTTGGGCTTCGAGTCTATGTTGTGGAAATGAGACATTCCCAAAAAAATAATGAGTATGGTAAGCATTGGAATGTGTGATTTACTCTGTTTTGAAAGTCAGCCACCTGAAAGTCGGCACCTATGGGCTAGGCGGGTGTCCAACACCTAGCTTAAAATCTGCCTAAGGCGTCGATTAGTCGGCACCTAGTCGCTAGGCACCCATTTAGTCAACCGCTAGATGCCCCCCTTTCATCCAACTAACACCTAGCAATTTGTAGAACATAGATGAGAAGTGAAGCAAATGAATAAATGCACAAGGGGTAACGAGTGTGTGGGCTCATAAACCTAGTCCTAGATGTTGGTCTATTCTTGCGTAGTTGTATCTCCTGCTTATTCTTTCTATAAACTAAGTTTTATTTTTCCAGGGACATTAAGACAAAAATAATCTTATTATAGCGGACCATAGATCCATAAGGTAAGTTGCGGGGAAGTAAGCATACAATCATAGATCCCATTATTCAAACGCTAAAATTGACAACATATTTTTCACTTTTAACTCTGTCAAAGTAAACAGAGCAGTATGTCCAAAGGAAACAAAAAAAAAAATGAAGTTTTAATTCTTTCTTAACACTTACTAAATAGTAAGTTACACTTTAGAGCAGAGAAAGAACTGTTCATAAGTAAAAAAGAAAGAAAATTCAACTCTATTTATAGAAATAGCCACAAAGATATGGAGAATAAGGGTAAGAAAAATACAGCTCATCCAACGTAACAGAATGATAGCATAAAGCTCATTCAACATAACAGAAAGATAGCATAAAGCTCATCCAACGTAAAGGCACTGATAAGATAAACCTCATCCAACCTTACTTAATGTAATTTATTTTCCATAGCATTATAATCAATTAGCTTGTCAGTGCCAACCTAGAAAAAGTCCAACCCAACTACCAAGGCTCCTAATAGGCGGCAAAGCTTGGAGAGAAAACTCTCGTCAGCAAGGGCAGGCTTTTCATGCCAGGTTCCCAAACTTCAACTGTAACACTTCTGCATGTCAGAACATCACACTGTTTGAATCATATACTTAAAAAAATCCCCTAACTCGCAATGGACAATATCCCCATCGGCATCACCTATAGGATAATAACTCGCCATAAATGAAGGAACTTTTTCCATAACAAGTAGATATATCCTCTTTTTTCCCCTCCATTTTTTATTTTTTTGTTCTTTCAACTTGAAACAAATGGTTATACTTATCATAATATGTTGAACGTCTCCATCACCTCACACATGCAAGAGTATTCTACCATGACATCACCTCGTAAATGCAAGGGTATTTTCAATTCCTCAAGGGTGCAAGGTGCCCATCCAGACCTACCCAATATGGCAATACATACACTGAGACACAGCAGTGCCCAACTTGTAAGCGTGGGGGTCTCAATTGATTTCCACGCCAGAATCCACTAAGTTAATAGCCAAGTAATAACAGCTTCAGTCATTCAGAAGCCAGAGGCCATCAGAACAAATTACTTGCCCACAGTCATGCCTTCGACACAACCCGAATGATTGGCCAAAGAGTTTGAAGCACTACATGTTCAATTCACATAACTCCAAAGGAAAGTAATGAATAATATGGTTGTGTTTGGTTTAGAGTTTTAGTTTAGTTTTGATGATGTAAGCAGGTGTAATAAGTGGAGAGAGATAGAGAGAGAAATGAGAGAAATGATGATGTCATCAAAACCAAAACTTTCCCGAAACTTGTAACGGAACATGGCCTATATAACTTGAACTAACAAGACAATCAAATAACATATAGCTTTCACTTACAAAAATATACATGCAACCTGAATTTCAAGTAACTAGCATTGAATATGAGGTACAGAGACAAACCTAAACAAATATGCCCATTGCTATAAATATGAGGATGAAGTGGCGCCGGAGGAAGAAAAATAACCTGCCCAAAAAATGCAAAGAGCCCATAATTAGATCACGACATCGTGGAAACAATTTCAAACAACCAATTAACAATGATATCCCAGAAAATGCAAATCGAAAGTACGACCAAAGTTTTTACTTAATCCATTATTCCAAAATGCAGAACCCAAATGGCCACTAGATACCTTGGCATACAAGCGCACTTGGTCTTACTATATATTCCAATAAAACAACAAACACAATACTCAAATACTTTCCTTGTTTTGTCATTAAACCAAACAAAACTAAGCCTTATATCCCAATCAACTAGGTCAGCTGTCAGCAACTCGACCACATAACTAAATTTTTGCCATTCAGCTCCATCTAGTGCTATATAATCACTTACATAGTTACATTGACGAAATGGGTTTTTGTAACCACTAACCACTGGTGTATAACATGCATCTAACGCCAAAAAAGTTAGAACTTCAATACAATCTCACGGATACAAATTCACGGATTTCAAAAACAATTTTCTCAGATATGGATAAATTTTGACACAGTTATCCCCCGCCCCAAGGGATGTGGTTAGTTAGCATTTCCCTCACCAAATTCATACCCCTTCTTTTCTTTTCTTTTTTGAGTAACATAGCGAGCATTTACCTGCGGGGCTTCCATAGGGTAATGCTCGGGAAAATCAACCTGAAGTTGGTAAGTCTCATTCGCGTATAAAGTCCCCGGCGCACCGTTGACTTCAATTACCCATCTATTACACCAAAATTGAATCGAATTAAAAAGAAACAATCAGTAAAAATAATCTATTAATTTCTAAAAGCACAAAAGTAATAAAATTGCAGATTAAGGATCGAGAAGGCAAATTGAGAATCTACCTTTGTAGATTATCAGTTACTTTATGTTTGAAACCCGATGGTGGATTCACCTGCCATTCCACGAGCTCCTTCTGGAGTCGATTGCACGCGATCTTGCTCAGAGCCTTCGCAGTATTTACAGATTGTAAATTGCAGTCGCATCATATGTATAAAAATCATCCAGATACACACACACATACACAGACATATATATATATATATAGAGAGAGAGAGAGAGAGAGAGAGAGGAACCTTGCGAGAAGGAGCGGAGGAGCTGGTCATGGCAGGGTAGAGAGAGAGAGAGAGAGAATTAGGAGTGGCGAAGAGAAAGAGAGAGGGGGAGAGTGAGAGCACCGACGGCGATTGTCTGGTTCTTTCGGCTGATTTTATTGGGTGGGGGCAAATCTTTACTACAACTCCCCCAACCAGATAATTGCGTTTAGTCAAAGCAGAAAAAGATCGGACGGTCGTTGTGGCTCCAATCGGTGGCGGAGAGATTGGTTTGATCGGACAGTCGGTACGGCCTTAATTGAATAATTGGGGGGAGAGAGATGATGACGCTGATATCGTGACACGCGGTGAATGTTCTAGGTTGTTCAAACGCTGCAGACATGTGGCCACGTGTGAAGTGAAGAATATTGCTCTCCTTTACGGAGTTTTTTTTTATCAATACATTTCAAGAGAACGCTGCTCCTAGGGTACAACTCCGCCAAGACCGAAAATGGGACCACACTTTTGGGGACTGCTGCACCGTATATGAGTGATTGAACCGATTTATCGTTTTAAAAACATTTTTTCGAGAGGGTTCTTGAAAAAATCAGCTCAATCGGACGGTTAAAAGTGCTTGAACCAAAGTCTCACCATTTCAAATCGACTTTTGGTTCGAAAGACTTCTAACCGTCCGATTGAGCCTAATTTTCTTTGAGGACCCCTCGTAAAAAATGTTTTAAGAACAAATTTAAACGTTCGGACACTCGTGTAGACCCAAAAGCCGGTCCCCAAAGGCCAGCATTTTTGGTACAAAGAATAACCCCCGTGTTTTTCGCATTTGAAGATGGGAATAAAAATTACATTTTTGGTTTTGGTTCAATACCGGTTTCTACTTTTTCGATGGGCCCCACATGGCAGCTCCCTTTTCTTTTCTTTTCTCTCATCTACATTTTAAAAAACACTTCTCTAGTTCATACCTTGTGCGAGATGGTCTTGTTTGGTTCTTTTTTTTTGCAAATGAAAAATAATTATGCATGCTTGGCGTGTACGTAGAGTAGCCAATCTCCTCCCTCGTGATTAACTTTGGAAAACCAAACTTAATCAAGCGATTGTGTTTTGTTGGTTCAATTACCTCAATTAAGAGGATTTTTCTTAATAAGTGAAGAAATGCAAACCAATAAACTTAGGAAATCAAAGAACAATAAATAAACAAGACACTTCGATTAACAAATCAAAGATAAACTTATTTCAAAATTGTCTCCAACTTCAAATATGAGAAGAATGTAACTTCAAAGCGGGATCATTGCAAAGAACAATCAAGATAGTGGGTGGATTGCTTAACAATCGGAGATAAATCCTAATCTAATTCCTAATCTACTAACGCGTGTTCGAGATCCTCAACTACTTCGAACCGAAGTTCAAATCCTAAACTACTTTGCCAATGAACAAACCAAGCGATCGGGCTTTTTATACTTTGTTTGTCAAGATTTGTCCTGGGCTTTTCACTCTTCAATTTCTTCTATTTATAGACGAAATTGAATTTGAACTTCCTACTATGAATTTGAATCTAGCTTGCTTCAACTCTAACTTCCACTCGATAGTTGGCGCTACTCCTTCTCCACGCCCGGATCTTGAACTCTCTTCTCCCGTAGTTTAAATCAAGACGCTGGCTTAACAAACTCAAATGATAACGTTTAGGAAATAACCGCTTCCCGTAAGTATTCCACACGGTTCTAACCGGCCAATCGCCTTTGCTTTCAAGTTTACACGCGGAGCTTTGTCGCTCAAATAGCTTTTTTGATATCATGGCTTCGGCGCCAATCTTTATTTTAAGAATTGGGCCAGAATCGCCAATAACTACCTTTCTAAATCGGTAGAAGAATAATGACATCGTATTGGCCAAAAGATTTTATCTTATTAATCTAAATTATTAAGGTGTCTTCATTGACGCAGTAATTCGCCAACGGCGCAAGACTTTTGATTACGTGTCAATTAATCATTTGATTGATTAATTTTATATGTAAACAGGTCCATAGGGTCCATTTCAAGGACTCACACTAAATATTCAAATTGTCCATTAGTTCTAAAATTATTCTTTGAGTCATTCAGAAAAAACTAGGTCAATCGCATAACTTTAAGCACTTGATCCAATTGTTTAACTTTCTTTCACACTTCTACCAAAATTCAAGATCCTAAATTGTGAATGAATAATTAGAAGATGGATCAACCACTTATAAATTTTCGAATGAGCTCTCCTTTGGCTAAATACAAAAAACTAGTTTTTTGGTTTTTTGGATTTTGTCATTATTCAAATCTTTTTTGCATTTGTTAGTTTTTGGTCAATTTTTTGTAGTTTCTTAGTTTGTCTCAACGAGAGGAATCTTAAAAGTATAAAATTATTAACCAAACTTAAAGTTTTATGAATAAAGACGAAAAATTATGGCAAAAAACTGGTTTTTTGGTTTATTTTTCGTCTTTATTCACAAAACTTTAAATTTGGCTAATAATTTTATACTTTTTAGATTCCTCTCGTCAAGACAAGCCGAGAAATCACAAAAAATTAACCGAAAACTAACAAATGCAAAAAAAAAATTTGAATAAGGACAACCAAAAAACTAGTTTTTTGTATTTGGCCAAACCACCACTTTTTAGGAGTGACTCAAAAATTTATTTTAAAAATTAATGAACAGCGCAGAACATTTGTATGGGTCTTCAAAGTGGACACCAGAGACCCATCCTGCACAAGGTATACACTAATAAAGTAGCATTTTCTAAAAATTGAGATGAGATAGAGGGGGAAAAAAAGGGCCGTCGTGTGGGTCCCTCGAAAAATTGAAAACCAATTTTGGAAAACTAAAAATGAACTTGGTTTATAGTTTTTTTAAAGCTAAGCTATTTCCAGCCCCTGATAAATAAACCAATTAGTGTTAGGAAGTGCTTTAATAGTAAGTTTTTTATAACATTCGGCTTCGCACCAGCAAGTATGTTTTAGAGCGATCACAGGAAATGACATTACGTAACCAAATAGGTGGAGGTACTCCGGACCCAACAACTTTATAACTAATGTTGAACTATGTTGTAACAAAAATTGCACCTTTTATGAACTTCTATTTTGTTAGTTTCGTGTTGATTTTTTTTTTTAAAGTTACTTATTAATGAAAGAGTCACAAAACCTTAAATAAATGTAAATTAAACTTGAAAAGAGTAATAACCAAACAAATCTGCCTTTGTAAAAATTATTTGTATTATTGACCTTTTTAATTTTGGTCTCAATTTTAAAATGTATATACATTAAAAGAATGACGCAAAAGTTTACAAAAGAAAAATGATTTGAAAAAAAAGTTAGGCCATGTTAGTTATGTTCAATTGTCATCCTTCTGGGACATTATCTATGGTTCTATTTGGTCCGTCCTTATTATTATTATTTTTTTCATATGTAAAAATAAGCAAACAAACGGTAAGTATGTGGTTTGATGTCTCGAAAAATAATAAATTTTTTAATGTAATAAAATCAATAAATATAAAAAAAATTTATTAACGAAAGGTGCTCAATAGAACTTTTAAAATTATGGGCAACCACTCACGTATGAAGATAGAAATTTCACTATGCATCGGCGAATTTTTTTGCTAGCTATATAATTCATAGATAATTTTTTTTTCCAGATAATACTAGAAGATTTTTTTCCTTGCAGGGGCAACCGCTCTTGCTTGCCCCCCTCTAACTTCATCCCTACAGCCACCCTTCATAGTGAGCTGAAGTGAGTTTTTTTATAAATAAATAAATAAATAAATAAATTACTCCAAATCTTAACTATACCTATAGACTCAATGCTCTGTTTGATGGAGAAAAAAAAACATAGAAATATCTTTGATAATTATGTAAGCTTGTGTCTCTATAAATTATGAGCAACTTGATCATAAACTAGTTGAAACCTCACATTCGCCAAAAGAATAAAAAATAAATAAATCATAAGTTATACATACCGACATACTACGAAACAGTGATTAGACATTTTGAGAGAACCATCAGGCTAGCTTGAATCAAAATTTGTGATAGATAAAAAAAGACCCGAAAATGAAGAAAACACATCAAGGGCGAGATTCACCCAAGATAATCGCTTAATTGGGTGAATCTCGCCCTTGGATGTGTTTCTTGGTCATTTTCGGGGTCTTTTTTTCTGTGTATGTAGACTTTCCGTAAAGGTATATAAGGAGAATTTATTCTAATGTAATATATAAAGAGGGAGAAGGCTTTTGGTGTGGATTTGTTTTGAGTTTGGCTCACATTTTTAGTTTTCAAAATTGTCCAACACAAAACAAAATTTTACAATCCAAAATTTCTCATCTCCGGCAACTTCTAGGGATAAATATGGAACACAAACAATTACTATTCGATTCCTATCCGTAACTGCCACAGCCACTATGTAACTACAGCACCTCTACCACTTTTCAATTAGGTCTCTCTCTTCCTCTTGCTCTTCCTTTCACTTTCTACGTGAGTCCGATTTCCTTCTCAGATTTTACCGTTTTAGTGCAACTATTTGTCTTATTCTTTTGATTTATTTAGAGTTTTATAGAGATAACTTGCAGTGGTAGCAAATGAGACTTTGCAAACCAGAACTTCGAGTTGATGCTGGCTGCTACAAAATTGATTCATGGTATGTTATTAATATTTTTTCTTTTGTGCTATGTTTTCATATTCTCCCTCCTTCTGATGTGTTGTACCATGATTTTCTATGTAAACATTACTTTCTTTTTCATTTTGCAGAATCCTAATTGCAGCACTAATTAGTAGTAATTAGCCATGTGAATGATGATATTTTCTCTGTGAAATTGTGCATGTTATTCGAACTTTTAATGATGATAAAAATATCTTCTCTAGATGGAACAAAAATGACACAAATAAAGGCACAATGTCTGTATTTGATTGACCCATTTATCAATCTTTTCAGTGAGAATACAAATGTCCAATTTGCCAACTAAAAAATTATAAAATATTGAGAAAAAAGAGCCGAATCTTATGTTACACACTTCTTCAACAAAAAGCGAGAATACCGGTGCCGAGTCTAACAACCAAAAGAATTAAGAATATAGTTCAGCCTAAAAGAAAAACTCCTGAATTGAAAATTTGTTACGAACTTCATCAATACAGTCAGAAAATAAAGTAAGAATGCCAATGGCGCCGAGTGTAAAAAGAAAAAAAAAAGCCACAAAAAAATTCAAAAATTAAAAAGACCAAAAAGATAAGAGTATTTATTAGTTGATTATGTGCAAATTGCAATCTGTCTCAAACATTGCTTAAATATCTAAAAGATAGCTTCTTTCTAAAAAAAGAGGATATAATGTCCTTGATCAAATGATAAGCCGGATACTTTTGTACAATTTTTTTTTTTTGCCAAAGTTCAACTTGCACATGCATTTGCGTGTGCCCCGACCTCTAGTACTTTATAAAACATAAGCAACTTGATCATAAACGTTTACATATATAGTTGAAATCTGACCTTTGGCATAATGATAAAAAAAAGTCATATATCCTAAATAGAAAACAAGGATTAAATAAGTATTGAAAGACCGAAGAACAATAGATTATTTGGACAATGTTGGTACATACTTGTAGTCGCGGACCCAAAAACTTAATGTAGCGGGAGCACTCAATTAACCATGTCAAGAAAATTGGTTTCGTAATGGGAAAATGCTAACATCAATCCCGTGGAATATAATGTGTAGAATATGTACCGATATCCGAGAAAAATATATTGATATTGATATATATATATATATATATATATATATATCCGTGAGAGTATATTGATATCTATTATCTTATTGATATCTGAATTTTTTTGTCATATTATCCTCTACCTATTTGGTAGATGTTAGCAAGACCTTTTATACTACACAGCACCACACTAGCAATTTATAAATTGAGAATTATAAATCAAACAACGTTATGGAAGAAAATTGATGCATGAAATGAAATAAATCTAATTATTTTAAATTTATATACAAATGACATATTTCAATTTTAGGTGTTATTTATACAATTACACAAAATATATATAGACACAAGTGAAAATTTTCAATTTTGAGAGGGGGCACGTGATCCCCTTGAATCCGCCCCTGCATACTTGTCCGCATACGACTTCTTGACTTTTGGTGAATAGAATATACAGTATTGGGGTAAGTAAGAGCGATAATTCCTTCTGCATCGACGGGGGTGAAATGGAGTGATTTTGGATCGAGCTCATACAGTCGTCCGATTGCCTTGATTCCCACGCAAGCCCGCATGGAATTCAATTTTGAGAAGGATGAATGGTTCAGATCGATCGTTTAGGACCCATAATGGTGTCCACGACGCAGTCAGTATGGGGTCGGTGCAGGTAGAAAGATTCATTGAGCGGAAAATCCGGGGTACCAACCCCTTAATACCAACCACACACCGACTGGTGCCGGGATTCCCTTATGGTTCCCACACGGTCAATCCGATCCGTCCATTCACTCCAGAATCGAATTCTAAGGGGAGCTACCGCAAAAATCACCTCAATCGGATGCTCCTAAGTGCTCAATCCAAAATCACCTCATTTTGTTCAATATTGGAGTGAATGGACGGATCGAATTGACCGTGTGGGACCCAAAATGAGGTTCCCGGCGCCGTCGGTACATGGTCGGTACGTGTAGAACGGTTCTTAATTGAGTACTAATGCAATCCGGAATTAAACTAAGGCCTTGTTCCACGAAGATTGGCTTTTTAGTTTCTCTAACTTTTTGAGGGGGAGTTCCTCTAAAAATAAATCAGTTTAATTTTAACTAAAAAAACTACTCCATTCCGCTAACAAAAAACCCACAAAAAACCATCTAATTCCACTCACCTAAAAAAACCAAAAAGCCAAAAAACTAGTTAGTGGAACAAGTTAGTTTTTTTGCAAAACTAAAAACAAAAAATCCAAAAAAACTAATTAGTGGAACAAGCATGTTCCACTAATCAAAAACTAGTTTTGGTTTAAATAAAAAACTATTTCATTCCACTAAAAAAAAAAACCCACAAAAAACCAACAAAAAAACCACTTCATTTCACTAACCTAAAAAAAACCAAACCACTATACCATCAGCCAAATCGCCGGAAGTTGCCAGAATAGTTCTCACGCGTCGGAGGAAGTTGGCGCGTGGCTGGCGAGTGAGATCCACTCTCGCGAGTGTGTAATACGCGTGCTAAAGGTTGAAGGAGAAGGTCTAGTCAACACGGGTCAAAGAAGTCAAAGTTTGGTCCACAGGGAGCAATAGTTGTTTTGGTACAAGGGTAGATTGGTAATTTGGTAACACAACTAAAAAAACCAACAAACTACATTAGTGGAACAAATGAGTTTATTTGAAAAACCAAAGATCAAAAAAACCAAAAAACTAAAAACCTACTTAGGGGGGTGTTCTACTAACAAAAAACTTTTTTTCAAACACTGAGATAAGTCATTCTCTCACAACACATCACATAAAAGACTGTGAAAAATCAATTTTTTCAAAAAAACTGAGTTAGTGGAACACCTCCTTAGTGGAACATGGTCTAAGTCTCTCTCGTAAAGTGTAAAAAACTAAAAAATCAGTTAATAGAACGGGCCTAAAGGAATTCCGTGCATGATGAACGGAGGGATCCCAATTTATGACGGATGGACCTGCAATCAATTACAATACGAATGAGGTGATGGTTCAAGTGAGTAGTGCTCAAAATGAGTAATAGTAAATCAATTTATCCACTAAATTTCCACACCCCCATAATATTGTTTTGCAGGAGTTGAAGGCCTTCCCGAAGCGCTCAAAAGTCAAAACTGAGCTGCGAGGGTGGTTATCAATGGCGAACACAATAAAAAATTCTCATGTATAGGATTAGCCCCTAGAAGTTCGTAGAGGGAAAAAAAAAATCCTTGAAATTTATGTGTGTGTGAAAAAACTACAAAAATTTTCAACTTATCTATCAATTTTTTTTCTTGTGGAAAACTATGCACATATACACAATCTCGTCTCTTTCTTGTAGTTGAAATAATTCACGGCAAAACCTTGCTAACAACCGGCCACTGGAGACACGAATAAGAAGTCCTGCTGCTGCTTCGTTCTCCACAGTATTAGCACTCTTTTTGAAACTTCTAAAATGGTGGGTGTTTTGGAAAATAAATTGATCTAGGATTTTTAGATTATTGAAATCCAATAATCCTTGTGCAACGCCAATACTCTGGATGTTGAATGAAAGAAGCATAGTAATGCCAAGCATTATAAATAAAAAAATGATTGGAGCCCCGGCCCCTCTCTCGATTCTTTTAAACTTTGATTTGAGGGCGGCGACACGATTCCGCAAAAATGTGGCGGTATAGGGGACCACTATTTCAATAGTATTCTACGGAAGAACCACTTTGTGCGATTTATCGCCAAAAGCCGCGTCTGTCTCCAATCCATCCTGTTTCGGTGGTATGCAGGGCAATTTACTTTGTGATTTATCACAAAGGTTAGGTCTGTCTCCTATCGATCCCCCGCCATACCCCCCAATTATTGGGTACTAATTGGGTTATGTTATTGTTGTTGTTGAAATCCAATAATCCAACTAGTTTGGCATTCAAAAAAACAAATGACTGTTTAAGCCAATAATCCAATAATTCCCCCGAGCCATTGAAGCCATTTAGCAAAAACAATCAATCGGGCAACGCAATAGCTTGCCTCTTCCTCGTGGGAGAGGCATGAATTGTCGAGTTTGTAGACACATCATCGCAATATGAGTTTCTTTTAAATATTTGGTTTGTTATTTTTTTGGTTTTCATTTTCTTTTCATAATTTTTTTGTAGCTTTTTTCTCAATATTTTGAGATTAATCATTAATTACGACTAGAGAAATAAAAAAGTACTACGAAAATATGAACTGAGGTTGAAAAAAATGCACATAAAATGATGCTATAGGCAAAAATAAAATAAATACTAGGGGTTTGGTGTCTTTCCCCTTTACTGATTATTCTTTTTTTATTTTTCTTTTTACTTATGATGTTAATTATTTTTAGACTCTTCTCATTGAGCCAATTGCTTACTTACGTAACAAAAATTCAGAAAAGACTAATAAAAATGTCAAAACAAAAGGTACAAGAAAATTAGGGGATTGCAAACTAAGGATAGTCCAAGTAAACGGTAATATACTAAAAAAAAAAAAACCATAATCCTTTGTCCATGGTCCCCATCGTCATCATCGATAGCCCTTGAAAACTAATGTTAAATAAGATTTTCATAATACATGTTCCAAAAAAAAAAGAAGATTCTAGAACACTATTCAACTCATTTGAAGTTTACAAAAAGGATTGTACAATTGTACCACACCCATCTCACATTCACACTCATAAGTATAAGTATGTGGGTGTGTAAAGTTGCTACAAGTTCTGTTACTTTGCCATAATGCCATATGGGTTCCAAAAAATACAATAGTAATACATACACTCCCTCCACAGCCACACCCTCTCTCATATGGGGTGTGGGGCTCACACCCCATGCGAGAGGGTGTGGCTGGGTTTTTGGGACACGGGGATGCTGCTATGCAAGGGGTGCATAGCAGTTGCTGTGCAGGGCGAAACGACACCGTTTAGAAGGCCCAAAATGCGGGGAAAAAAACCCAGTCAAAACGACGTCGTTTCATGGTTTTTTTACGCGGGTCTAATACCGGGTTAAAACACATCCGGGTTAAATGGACATCGGGTCTTCATTTGACGCTTCAAACATGAGAGAGAGAGAGCAGAGAGGCGAACGAAGGAGAAGGAGAAGAAGAAGGGAGAAGAACGAAGAAGACGAAATTGATCTGAAACTTCTTCATAACCAAACCAAGGTCTCTCTCTCTCTCTCTCTCTCTCTCTCTCTGTGTGTGTATGGTTCGGTACAGAAACTAGGGTTAGGGTTCGATTCATAAAGTTAGGGGCTTAGGGCCTGCATGGAAATTGAACAAATCTAGGTCTAGGGTTTCGAATTGTATCTCTAGGTTCATGTATGGATCAGTGTTTTTCTTCTATACTTGATTGTTTGGATGTCACTTAAACTTCTTTTGAGCTATAGTGTATGAATTTAAAATCTGTCGTCATAGTTTCATTTAGCTGGCATATATAGAATTGTTCACATGTTTTTGCTGGCATAGAATTGTGGGATCTAACCAAGCGGTAGAATTTGTTGGACTGGATGGAAATCCATACTCCTCACAGCCGAACCCTGCTTTAAAGTCAACATTACAGTCTTGGGCAAATCATCAGAAGAATATGAGCTCTGACCATGGCTCTGAGCACCATATCCAACAGGCATCACACTAGTGATCAAAAAAAAAAAAAAACAGGCATCATACTTGCAGACAGATTATTGACCGGTTAATGGAATCCTAAAAATATTGGTGCTTTTGAATTGACTACCTATTATAAAAGAGGCAGTTGATGTTTGTCAAGCAGCTAAATTAAATTAATCCTCAAGCTACACAAACCCACAGGAGTAAAACATTCGGCCCACAAGCAGCTAAATTATATATAATGAATGCTTTGACCTGCTTTGTCTATTTAGTGTCTGCAAATTAATGTAACCAGTCACGATCGGCGATCGCCATTGAGAATCATGGAGAAAAAGTGTTTGATTGCTTTTCAGCATGTTAGATGTTTTATTTTTCTTCTTTTGGTTTCTTTTTCTTTTGCAGGTTTTAATTGTGGAAGATTTGAAGGATTTGTTCAAAGCACTTCAACGACAGTAGGTGTTGCATCAAGATAACCTGATTCTGAAAAGCACTTGGCAGTCCAGTAGCTAGTCTAGTTGCAAGACAATAATGTTTGTATTGGATCACTGATATTGTGTTATAATTAGTCATGAGAGAGAATATGGATATTGTAACTTGACAAGGATTGAGAGGGTGGATTGTGTTCTAATTAGTCTCGACTCTTGTGAGTGCAAGTACATTGTAATTTTGTAAACTTTCATGATTTAATGGTAAATTTTCAGACTAGATTGGTTTGTTATTCTTATTTTTGTCCTCTCACTTGGTGGAATGAGATTAGTGGCTTTGCATAGAACGCACATATGGACACGGACACGTGATATGGAGACAAGATATGGTATGGATACATTGAACTCATATCGTTGTGTCCATATCTTGTGTCCTTAGTTTGTTAAGCAACTTTAATGGTAGATTTAGGATTCTATTTTGAGCATCAATTTGTTCTGGAATGGCATATGGACGTTTGTTGTTTTTGCGGTTTTTTGCTTTTTTTTGTTTGGAACTTCTGGAATGGCACATGATCATTTATTGGATGATCTAAGTTGTGAGTTCTGATCACTTTTTGGATGATCTCAAATTGTGCAAAGAACAACTTAAAAACAAAGAGAGAAATAGACCACACTGATTACAAGCTAATTGAAATTGAACCAGTTAACCCTCCACTGATATTGATAAAAAAAAAAAAAAAACCTCCACTGATTACAAGCTAATAAACATCATTCATCTACCTACTAAGATTATCACTGCCTCAAGTGCCAAAATGGTACAAACCAATAAACTATTTCATTCATCTACCTACTAACTACAACTTCATTACGAAGTACAACTTCATTCGAACATTGGCCTTGCGCTCCACCACAAAATGATTTTCCAATGACCTTGCCGAAGTGGAAGCACCAATGCAGGTTTGATGGTGGGTTCAGTCCGTTTCATTTTCTTGACAGCATGTAGACCACATTTCTTGACAGCGTTTCAAGGAGTAACTTAATCTGCAGAGTTAACAAGGCAGTGATTTCAAATTCAACTGGTAAGTAAAAGGGATTAGAAAAACATTTCCCAACAAATCAAAAGGAACCGGATTTAGAGACAACAAATCAAGCTCCAAGCAAGGATTATTATCCATTTGAAATATTAACACACAAAAGGAACATGGGTAATTTTCTTCTACAAGTTGTAGCATATGCAACAATCATGTGGATGGATGTTATGGCATGTTCCACAATACAGGAATCTCAAACAATCTGAAATCTCAAACAATCCAAGATGCAATGCTTAAGTTGTTACCTTTGGTAACCCAATTCTTCCAATATGAGGGTCACAAATTCAGAGAACTTCACTGGCTCAAGATTTGTGATGAAAAATGCCTGCAACATATTGTGCTGTAATTTCCATATCATGCATCTCAAAGCGGAAAGCAGGGAGATAAAATTCAAGTCCAGGGTATCTTTCCAGACACAGAAACCATGCGAGAACTAAGAGCTTTTTCCACACACGTAAGGGCATGGGCAACATTCTCCACATACGTAAAGTCAAGACATATTTTCCCCACTTCCTATAATAAGCTGAAATGAGATACAAACCGATTTTGCAAACATGAACCTAGAGATACAAACCGAAACCCTAGACCTAGATTTGTTCAATTTCTATCAAAATCGAACCACATACAGGCCCTAACTTTATAAATCGAACACTAACCCAAGTTTCTGTACAGAACCAGAGAGAGAGAGAGAGAGAGAGAGAGAGAGAGAGAGAGAGAGAGAGAGAGAGAGAGAGAGACCTTGGTTGTGAGGAAGTTCCAGATCAATTTCGTCTTCTTCGCCTTCGTTCGCCTCTCTGCTCTCGCTCTGATGTTTGAAGCCTAAAACGAAGACCTGTGTGTCCATTTAACCCGGATCATCTGACCTGGATGTGTTTTAACCCGGTATTAGACCCGCGTAAAAACCATGAAACGACGTTGTTTTGACTGGGTTTTTTTCCCCACATTTTGGGCCTTCAAAACGGCATCGTTTCGCCCTGCGCAGCAGCTGCTGTGCACCCCTTGCACAGCAGCATCCCCGCGTCCGTGTTTTTGTGTTTTAAAAATTTGTGTGTGATCCAACAGTCCAAACCCTTCTACAATGCAGAATACGGGGAATTTGGAATAGGGGCTCTGGTTCCATTCTAGAAGAGGCCTTGACCGTTTGTCATCTCCTTACGGCTTGTTTGGTAGCCATATACAGAAGGGAGATATGGGTTTATCCGGATGGATTATATCCTTTGCTTTTTGTGTCCCTGGATATCAATATCCCTGGATATCTATATCCCTTTGGGAAGGGATAAAATTTAGACAGACCCCCATCCAAATTATGTCCGGCCTCCCTATTATCACCCCACCCCTATCCCATGCAGCCTTTGTTGGAGAGATATTGAGAGAGAAATTATGAGCCCTTTCCAATAATCATTATTCATTATTCACATTCTCTTCGCGATCACTTGACTCTTCATCTTCATTTGTTGTTGTTTTAGAAGAGACAATTTCAAGGACTCATCCGATTTTTTTTTTTGAAGAGTTGATGAAATGGAATGAATCTCTCTTTTTTATTGGCGTGGATGCCTTTACTTCCCTCTAGATGTGAATTTCTAGGCTTCCTTGTGTGCGAATTCCCAAGGCTTTATCATTTATATGTAATCGTCCTGCATATCATACTGTAGGCATAAGAGATTTTATGTTGCAAAGCACTACAATCTGCTCACAGCCAAATAAGAACAGCTTAACTACCTCAATTACTTGATGGAACTCTTCCACCTCAGAAACCTTCTCAAATTCAATCCTCCCGTATGCTACAGCTTCCGCCACCTTCCCAGCCTGCAGATAGAACAAAAATAAATCAAACACTTCACAATTGTTCAAAGCCTTCATTCTTTTCGTTCATTTTATTTTCCTACATTCCCATTCAGAAGAGACAACACCTATCTTTCTATTTCTCGTCGATTCTCTCAAAACCAAAGCAATGACCTTCAATAAAAGAAACCAAGTACTTTAAGCTGTAACAAACAAAATGCCTGAATCAGTTCAATAAATTTTTGACAATGAAGCAGAAAGCAGGTACCTGAAGTATCCCTCTGCAAAGAGAGAATCTGATCATAACTGGACCATGCGACAACAGATCATAGAAACTGATCCTCTAGTTCATGACATATTGGGTAAATAGAGAGGAGTCATGTTGATGTTGGTCCATAATAACCTCTATTGATGCACTGGAGTAACAAACTTATCATTGCCTCCGATAACTGAGAAAGCATATAATTGCAAAGAAAACAATGTACAAGAAATTTGTCTGTTTTACTCAAACACAACCGAGTGAAGGCAAATTTCACAGCACAACAGCAAATAATGGAAAATCTGAAAGATGCAAATTTACTTCCAGAATGACAATTCCTGATTGCTTATCTTGAAGCCCATTTGGAAACAGCAACAATGGAGTGGATGCTTGTTCTATGCTACACGCGTCATCATAGGCATGACCATACGGATAAAGTAGTGGTTAGGGTTCTGCTTCCTCTTCTCAGGCTTTATCCAATTCCATATGCTGACCAGGGAGCCCCATCGAGTTTCTAGCAATGCAGATAGCTTCAGGTGTCCCAATCCGAATGTCTCAGCCATTGTCATGATTCCCCTCCTGCTGGGGACGGAGCCGCAATTCCGACTCGGAAGTGACACCCAAAATCAATATTGTCCCTCTCTCCATCCCACCAAGATAGTCTATTACAAACCAACATTCAATTTTTGGATAAAAATCTCAATTAGTTCTTTAATTTTGTGTCAAGAAACGTAAGAAAATTATGCACAAAAAAATGTTTTACATTTTTTCTTTGAAAATTGAAGTTTTTTTGGTAGTAGACTATCTTTATAGGTGGAGGGAGTAATTAGCAAGTATAAAAAAGTACTGAGTGTTCTAAGATTAATTATTTCTAGTACCCGAAAGGATATACATTTTCATATGTTAATCGTCTATCATCTATCATCTATCAACATTTTCACATGCCTCCATTTTTGCACCTCACAGTTTAGATCTAATCATTAAGCATATTTATATACCTATTACACATGTCCGAAAATCTCACATCTTTTCGACAGGGCTTTAAAATAAGGAAAATGCTAACGTGTGCCCAATAGGCACACGTTAAGGTTGAAAAAGTATATAGGGATATGTGAAAGTGTATTGAAATGTGTAAAAGGTGTATTGGAGTGTGTTGTCTTTGTTTGTTTGTGTGCCTATTGGGCACACGTTAACAAAACCCTTAAAATAAACAAGCCATATACATACACCATTCATCCAAAAAAGTACAAGTTGAGAACCGGCAATAGATCATACGTCTTTCGAATGAAAATGGAGGAAAAGGACAAAAATGAAAAATGTTAAAACTTCAGTGTAATATGCAAAACAAATAAATTGGTCTACACACAATGGATGGAAGCAAGTCTACTTTAGGATCTTAGCATCATCCAATAGAGAGAGATCCTTCTATAACTTAATATGTCATTTTACCAGCTCTCCACTATGCTATAATCGTACTCTTGTGATTCATACCTGTCAAATAGTCTTTCTTCTGTTTAATGCACACATGTTGTCTTGCTCATCAAAGCCATTTTCTTGAGCAAATGAGATGGGAGGTCGAGAACTTCTTCTAGCCCTGTCAAATAATTTGAGTGTATCCCCATGTCCATAGTGCAGTAAATAAGAGTGAACTATTCTGGTAAACAAAATACCTAAATTATTGGGAGCAAAACCATAATGCTTCAATTAATGGCAGGGTAAAACTCCGTTTGCATTAAATTTATTATAAAAAAAAATAACAACATTATATGGTGTCATTACAGGGTAAAACTCCGTTTGCATTAAATTTATTGCCAAAAAAATAAAATTCCAAACATAGTTAATGAATAACCGCATGCAAGCTCTGGTTCTTAGATATAAGAGTCATTTTAGTAAAATCAACCATGTTCAGTCACCACAGAAAATATCACTAATATGTAAGAGAAGCACATGCTAACTAGATGAAAACATCTATATGATGACATAAAAAACACATTGATTTTCCAAGAAATACTAGAATAGGAATCTGGAATCACTGAATTCTAGAGGATACATGTGATCAATTTACTAGATTTTTCTTAAGCTCACCCAATTTTGAACAAGCCAAGCTCAAACACTTCAAAGCTCGGCTTGGCTTGGCTCTTTTGCAGCTCGAGTGGCTATTCTTATTGGACAAGATTTGTTATATTTAGAAAGGTCAGCTGAGAGTGATAAGTCAGCAAACCTTTTTAACAACTTATACTATGCACAGACATACATGATTGCATTCGATAAACAAGAAAAATGGAGTCCAAATATATGACCTCCCAATAGTGAGTTGTGCAATGAAATCTTACACTGAGGAATTTCCTTTTGCTGCACCTTTGCAAGAGCTGGAACCCATCTAGTGCTGACTAATAGATAAAAGTTTGTAGAAGATTAAGGATCGCCCAGTGTTTTCCTTCACGATAAAGCATGAGAAAGATCAGATTCCAGAGTTTGATAAGTATACAGTTCAGGATTGCAATGTTCATGCTGTAATCATAATATCATCTCCGAATAGACCCGAATGAGGTTAAAAACTAAAAGGTTAAATGGAAAGCTTCATTCGAAAGGATTTGTCAAGACGGAATAAAAAGTAAAACATAGCCAGTCTTGATTTTTCTATTCAAAATAGGCGCCTGTCACGAGGTGCAAGACAAGATAAGCAAAACTTCTGATTTCGCCTAAGATTGTATTGGAAAAAAAGACTGACAACCCACCAAACTGCTGGTGCCTGATTAAATAGCACGAGACTTTTTCCAAAAAAATTCAACCATTCAGATTCTCAAAGTGTCTCAAGAGCTGAAATAAGTTTCGTATATAGCTGTTCAACCTTTTGCACAGAGTTCTTCAACTAGAATCATCCTTATGACTCCGTCTTATTGATGCCTTTTGGTACCTCAGTTTCTCAACCTTCTTTTCCAAAAAGTCTAGAATTGTGTCAGTGACATGGTTTGGAGGGCAGCCAGCATCCAACATCATCTTCAAGAACTTGTAAGCATCCTGTACTCGACCAGCCCTACTATGAACTTCAATGAGTGTATTGTAAGTGACAACATCTGGATTTATCCCACTTGCCCTCATCTGCTCAAAAATGATATTTGCTTCATCAACCCGCCCTGCCTTTCCCAGTGCATTGATCAAGGTATTATACATCACAATGTCAACATAACCACCCTGCTTCACTAGTTTATCTCGAACAGCATTAACCAAATCTGCATTTCCCATCTTCCCTAGGCCTTGAATAATCACATTGTATGTCCCTATGTCTGCTGGACATGCATGCTCACTCATCTTATAAAGAACACCCCAAGCCTCATTGAAATACCCCTTCTTAACAAATGAACTCATCATTGCATTGTAAGTGTAACCCACAGGGTTGACACCCATACCGGTGAATATCTCATACAACTTGCAGGCTAAGCTCAGCTTTCCCTTGGCCAAAAATATTGACAAGTACGTATTGACCATATCGATATCAAACGAGTCTACCCCTTTTACCTGAACCCGTTTTCCCCTAGAGGGAGAGAAAGTTTTAAGAATAAGGTCATTGGAGGTTACTTGATTGGCCAACATATCCATATAAGGAGATGAGGACCACTTATCGGTGTCATGGGAAGCACATCCATCTTTTAGTTGCCCGCCAACCTCACCTATCCCCAAGTCAGGTGAACTTAAAAAATTAGTGATTTCACTGAAATCACCTTTACATGGGAAAATAGGAGAGAAATCCTTTTTCTTGCTCTGATGGCTTTTCATAGAAGCCTCCATATCAGCTTTCCACTTGAGCACAGTTGGGACCAAATTACCATCCCTGATATGCTTCATGAGCCTCTTCGTCCAATCACTCCGACCTTGCCTATGAAGCCAAATCAATACCGATGTTACAGTTACTAGATCGACAACGAATCCTCTGGCTTCCATCTCTTCAACGAGTTGCAAAGCTTCCTCAATCTGGCCCTCCCTACAAAGCCACAGAATGACAATGCTATAAGTAACCCCATCCACAAACTGTCCTTTCTTCTTCAAATCGCAGAACATTGTGTACCCGGCTACACCTCTTCCGTTTTTTAACAATCCATCAATTAGTATATTATATGTCCAACAGGAAGCCCTTACCCCATCCTCGACCATTTTCTCAAACAGTAGGCATGCTTCTGCAAGTCTCCTCGCTTTCAGCAACCCATCTAAGACAGAGTTATAAACAACAGTATCTGGACGAAACCCATTGTACTGCATCTCGCTAAATATCTTCATTGCATCATCTATCTGATAGGATTTACAACAGCCTTGTATAATGATTCGGTAGGTGGATGCATCAGGTTCATGACCAGATCCCTTTAGTTCATCCCAAACAATCAGGGCATCCTTGATTTTTCCTGACAGGCAAAGTACGTGAATAAGGCTGTTATAGGTGCACAAATCTGGAGCAAATGGACCACTGTCAGAGCCATGACTCCTCTGTTTCATCTCCCTAAAGAGGCTCAGGGACAACCCCAGATCACCCCAACACCCAAATGCATGAATGCAAATATTGTAGCCCCACAAGTCAAGCACAAACCGATTCTTCTTTCTCAGTGTGTCAAAAACCCTTATGAATTCATCCTTCATGTCTGCTTTCTTGAGCGCAACAAACAATTCATTGCAAACAATAGCATCAGGAATTACACTACCAGTGCCATTGGAGGCTTCTAAGATCTTGAAAAAGATGGACAAGGCAAGGCCAATTTGCTCTCTACGGACAAGCGCAACGAGAATAGAGTTATACACATCAGAATTCATGAAACTCTTAGTTCTTCCAAATTCTTCCTCCAAGTGGTCCAAGATTTCGAGAGCAAAATCGAATTTCCCAATTCGGATGAACGAGTCAAGAAGCAACTTAAAGGTACCAGAATCGACGATAACGTCGTCTCTCTTCATGGAGCTTAGCAGATCAATGATCTCGTGGTGGTGGTCAAGGAGGCTGTGATGGCAGCGGCAAATGGCATGGAATAGTTGATTGTAGGTGCTCGCCGAATGTTTGTAGTTATGCCTGAGGGAGCACCATCTGAAGAAATCCACCTTCTTGGATACAGCAAGAGAATTCCGCCTAAGGATTTGTATGACAAGAGACTCAGAGAGTGGAATCAAGTTCTCATCGAGGTTTCGAGTTCCACCATTTTCAGACAAAGATTTGACAATTGCAGCAACCAGAAGGATATTCCGAACTCCGGAAATAGCAGAAGCAGTACTGGAGGCAGAGGTGGTGGAGTTGATCTTGTTTCTCGTGAGGACAAGAAGAGTGGAGGAGTAAATGGATGTTCTTCCTCGTCCGCGGCGCATTGTTCTTGTTGGTGTTCCTCTTCCTCCATCAACCAGATTTTTCCTGGCTCTGGATCTGGATTGAGCAGCCAAGGGTCAGAGCCCACTTTATGCTGGCCAACTCCCAATTGGCTAAAGATGACCAAGTGGTTTCTATCCACATCCTCTACGTAGCCATTTCTATGCCACAAAACACATCTGATGACACGCTCATCTCCTCCTCTCCCCAAGTATCCATTTAGATCACCTGCGACCAACAAAAAAGGGAAAAATAAGTCACAAAGTAAACCAAAAGACAACAATATTGTCACCTTGAAGCTTTATGGCATGTTTATAGATGGTTTGAACATAAGATGCAGAAACTTAAAAGAGGATTAGCATCATATTAACTGAGTTTCTGGTTTTAATGACTTGAAACCTAACCTTTCTCCCTGGTTACAAGCTGGACCATACATCCATACAATTTACTAGTGAGTGCCGTGCTGCCTAAATGCACATCCAACACGAACTGACTGAAACCCAGACTCCTTGAGCAAACCATATCTAGATATGTTTGGGTTTTCACGGGCTCATCCACAACCTTTTGACTACCAAGAAATCCAACAAAATCATATTTGCTTTCTGGTCAAATAAGGTGAAACAGATCATGTAAATCAAAGAAGTAGCCTACTCAAAACATGACAGAGCATCCCCCTTTTAACAAAAAATTCTTTGCACTCCACTTTCAATCCCCCCCACCCCCACCCATGTCCAAAAGATTAGATCACGACAACCTAACACGTTTGATATTAGATGAAATGGACGTTTCAGGAATTGCAACGTAAAAACTAAAAAGAAGACCATTTGGAGGAAATCCTCTAAAAGTGTGTGTCTTTTAAATTTCGCATGGTAGTGTTCACATGCTTTCCTCATGTTTTATCTCAAAATAGACACGCTGAAGCAAATATTTAGCACGTCTAACAGCAATAATTTTGTGATACCGTACCCATTCACTGAAATCTCACCCTAATCCATTAGTCGAGGGAAATCACACAAACCAAGTCAATCCAGTGCAGCAATAATGAAACCGAAATTTAATAGAATGCCATGTTGGCTATAAAATGAAGACTCGGGGTAAAGAACAATAAAAGTCTCCCAACACCCATATGGAGTACAACAAGATAGTGACATGGGATTGGAAGAACCCAAATTAAAACGCAAACAAGTACATATGCAAATAAAAGAGTGGTCTGACCTCAGGTTTCTAAAGTTGTGGAGAAAGTGGCTTCGAGTGGAGGAAAGATTCAGCTGAAAATTCTGAAAAATCATACACAAAGGATGAATAAAAACGGGGTAATGTGGTTGGAACATTTTATCAAACATTTGGAAGGCAACTTAGCGTGTATGCGTCAACTACCATCAGATTTCCAATGTAAACACGTATGCAAAATAATTTCCCAATCAAGAATATAATTAGTCTCTTTTACTTCCAAAAGGATTCCCAAAAGCAATGAAATAACCAAATTACATACGGAGTAATAATCTTTTTGGACCTTTAACAAACCTTTCAATTGGGAACCTCACAAACTGTGTGCACGTTGCTGTAAAATTGGATTAGTTCGGTGGCTTTGGGTTGGAATATTAGTGAACAAACTTGAGGGTAAGTGGGAGGCCAAGTTGAGTGAAGCTGGGAAAGTGGGTTTGAATGTTGGAACCCAAGTCGCACATTGATGGTCAAGAGGACGGAGAAGACGAAGTCCAGTCACGGAGCACAAATTGTAATGGAACTGTTTGGTAAACACGCTTTCAAGCCGAATTAGGATTACCTGACCTACGTTTTTGTGTTTGTCAAAAACGTTTTCACATACTTTAGGAATAAAGCTAAAAACATGTGTTTTAAATAATGAAGTTATATAAAAAAAAACCGCAAATCGGTTAATGAGCCTTGCTAGAGAGTCGTGTCAACAATTGGAGAAATTTTTCAGTGCTGGGTGGGTATTGCCCACGTGGTACCCGCTCAACAATATCAGCCGTCCAAAATGTGATCCGAGAGAATTAATCTGAGCCATCCAAAAAACTTTCGGACGGTCGAGATTGTGCCCAACACGGACAAATGGTACCCATTCGATACCCAAATTTTTTGTATATTTGACAACCTACAATGTTTTTTTTTTTAATTTTCAAAAATTTTATTTAGTAAACTAATTAAAATCTATTAAACAATTCATTCTAAATATAAAAAGTATTATAAATAAGAACATATAGATGATTTTTTGAGAGGTCCCAAATAGTAAAAAACAATTAACAATTTGGGACAAAGGGAGTATTAGAAAAACTCTATATTTTTTGTACAAAAGTTATGAGACACACTAAAATCTATTCTAATATATAATGGGGGAGCACCCTTTTGGTGTGGACAAAATTTTGAGGTTGGCTCACAATTTGTATTTCCAAAATTGTCCAAAACAAAAGCATAATTTCACAAGGTAAGACTATTTTATCTTACGCTAACTGCTAGGGATAAAAATGGAATAGAAGCAGTTGCACTTGCCATTTCCGTAACTGTCATTCCATAACTTCAAAGCCTTCTTTTCAAAGTCCCATTTGTCCATTCCTCATTTCCTCAAGATCTTCCTCTCACAATTTCCCACGTCTTATGTTTCTTTCTCAGGTTTACTCTTATGTTCTCTAATCCTTGGGAACTTTTAGGATTTGTATAGAGTACACCAGTCTTCAAAATATCCTTCTATTTGATGTTTGCAAAATAGGACTCCAAGTTGAATCCGTAACGGAATTGATTCACGGTATGTTTTTCCCCATTTGAGTCAAACAACTGTTCTTATCGGACCTTTTCCATTTGCGATCATCCCTTTTACTTCCTCTGTCTTCGGTCCTTCAATTCTATTTCTTTGGAACTAGAAAAAGACCAGGAGGAAATTGAATACTCATTATACTTTCATGGGAATTAGATGGGTTTTTTTTTTTTTTTTTTTTTGGGGGGGGGAAGAATCAGATAAAAGGAACCACCATCATGAGGATCTAAAAAAATTACTATCAAGTTAGACTTGCACACACATTGTGTGTGCCTCAACCTCTAGTGTTCTTAATTGTAGAGAAAATATTATGACCAGAATAGTTTTTAATATAAAAGTTATGAAACACTAAAAATTGTTATGATTGTCATGAGGTGGTACAATAGGATAGTAATAGCCGTATATAAACTTTTATACAAGAAATGTACAAATCAATTGGTTTGGGACCATTCCAGGTCTAAAATGGATAATTGGGGAGCCGTTCATATTTTTCAAGATAATGTAAACTTGTACCCCGTAAACATTAACTCAATCCAATATTGATAAAAGCTCCATTAATTTGTCCAGTTTTTTTATTCAGCACTTCAAAATTAGGTGAGATTAAGCTTGAAGACATTAGTGTTTGTGAAGTAGTCAAGCTCAAGTCAAACACCAGAAGCTCAAATCGAACAAGAATATAAACAATCCGAGATCGAGCTCATCCAAACAAACGTTAGTGTTTGCGCAGCAGAGTACTTGACATGGATAATGGGATATTTACATGCATAGTCATAGGGTGAACCTGAAATTACTTACATATAGTTTATTGGTGCATCATGGATGTCGGACCGCTTTTTCACCATCTCTGTTAAAACCAATCACTGTTAGGAAGGGGTTTAATTAAGTCTTTTATGGAATTCGATATTGTATCAATCTGTTTTTAGAATGGTCGCAAGGAGTGGCATTACATAACCAAGTTCGTGGAGGCACTTCGGGCCAAAAAATCCCTCCATCACGATAGCGCCCCCGCGATTCGAACCTGTGACCTCCCAGCTCTGATACTGTGGCATTGTGTAACCAAATTCGTAGGGGCATTCCGGGCCCAAAAATCCCGCCATCATGCTGACGTTACTGCGATTCAAACCTGTGATCTCTTAGCTCTAATACCACTTGTCGGACAGCTTTTCCACCACTCTAGTTTTAGAAAGGGCTTCAATTAAGTCTTTTTATGGCATTTGATATCGCACCTGCAAGTCTACTTTAAGAATGGTCATAGGGAGTGGCATTGTGTAACCAAATTCATGGGAGCACTCCGGTCCCAATAATGCATGTCCAACCATTTATGTGAGATGCATATTCCATATGCTTCCTAGATTTCTAAATGCATCATTTTGTAGCCTAAGATGCACATCTCTATGTAGAATGCTACAAAAACATGATCCATTCTGTAGCAGTGTAGCTGCAAGTCTCAGTCAGCAGGAGCAACAAAATGTTTTTGCAAACATCTCTTTCTACACTGCTCCGCTCCCCTTGCAGGAGCAACATTTTATTTACAAAATTTCGCTCTGCTCGGTTTCGCTCGGCATCTAGCCTTCATTAGAACTTTTCGGTACCTCTGCACATGAGCCACAAGTTCCAACAAAATAAAAACTCTACAACAAATAGAACCAGAGCCTTTAATCAATGTCAAATTCGATAACCACATAACAGAGAAGTCTTTACAAGAAGTTAATTTTAGGAAGAAAACAAACAATTTTGCTCCAAAATTTGGCATAAAATTGCTTACATTAAATGAAAAGGGAAGGATAAGCGCAAATCAAATGGCTGAATCTGCTTGTAGTAAACTTGATGCATCAAGTTTTCACTGCTGTGACATTCTTGATGAGCATCCCAACAACATCTGGTGATACCTTAGATGCTGTATCCTTCAAGTTTCTAATCTTCATTTCTGTCTCCTCTTCGAGCAGTTTTGCAGTTGAGCCAGAGCTCCCTGTTGTCTGTACATCCCATACCAATTGGATTACCACATTTGTTCTCGTAACTATACAATAGGAGTAATTTTGCAAGGCCGAGTGGGTACCACGTGGCGCCTTACCCGTAACACCCTATTACAGCTGTCCAAAAGTGTTATCAATGATCCAGACCATTAATAACACTTTTGAAAGGCTGTAATAGGGTGCTACGGTTACCAACTGTGTGAACGATAGTTTGCTACGGGTAAGATATGATGTTTTGCATATACTACCTCGGAGATTTTATTTTTGTATTCGGCATCCAACTGTGAACGATAGTCTGCTATGTCCTTCTCAGCTTCTTCTTTAGCCTGCTTCAATCTTGTCAATTTCACTGAAAGCAAAAAAAAAAAAAAAGGGTATTTGATCTGATGGATCCTATTATGAAGGAAAAGAAGACAATAAAAATAGGTTTAGGGTCTTACAGTTTCTAGCAGCAGCTACAATCTGCTGGGCTTCTTGTTCTGCAGTTAGCAGCATTTGAATGCCTCCTTGTCCTTTCATGGAATCCATCGCAAGCTGTGTGGAAAAATAAAAAGCGACGTAAAGATGAGTTTGCTGAATTGCCAAAGATTATGTCTGCTTTTTATATGCCTCCCCTAAATCCTATTCATAGCCAAATTCGAAGACAATATATGTCCTTCGTGATATCAAGAGGCCATGAGTTTCGAAAGTAAAATGACAAAAACTATGATGCTGGTTCTGGTATTTCCTATGCTTGTCCTATGGCATGCAGATTTGCGGAGTTTGCTGCAGTGGTGCTGGTGTTTTGACGCGGAACTGAAACGTGCAATAGGTGTTTTGGGGTTTTTTTGGGGCAGATCTCAGCAGTTGTTAGATTTTGCCTTTCTATTTGATGTTCCTGTTTTTTTGTGATCAAATTATATATTTTTTTCTGGCCAACCATTTCTTTCTCTTTCCGTGTCTCGGGTGGCATATGTGTGTTCTGGGTGTTAACATAGTTGGTATGCGTTTCCCCCCTATTGTGATGATGTTTTGTGTTTGGGTTCTAGTTAGCCTTTGTATCCTCGGTTCCATTCATCCATTGATTAAATATGTTATTCTTTGTTGATTAAAACAAGAAATGGCTATAAAAGATCCCTTTTTGTAGCATTGTCATTGACAATGATGCTAGCTACCACTATTATGAACCAGAAGCATTCAACAAAGAAAAAAAAATTCAATAATGGGGCGAAGACAGGCCATACATGCAATCGCGATGACAAATTCGAGAAAATAGATCCTAGATTAGGTAAAAATTAAAGAAAGCTTATGAATGCTTAAAGAGAGAAAGGACAATAAATAAGATAATAAAAAGGAATTACTCATTGAAAATTAAGTTGTAAATACCTTTGTAGGAGGGATCGCAACAGAGTTCTCTAAGAAGGTTGTTCAGAGACAGCTTTTCTTTTTTCCGGAATATTGTTTTTGTGTATGGTTGGGTGGGTGCGCACGCATGCACGCATAAGAGAGGTGGGCCAAGTCAACAAATGAGGAGGATTTTTCTCCCTCAGAAATGGAGGCGCCAATTATGGTAGTTACATGATGGCCAAATATGTGGCTTGACTTGTACAAAGTTCGCATTGTCTATATAAATGGCATTCCATGAAAAATGTATAACCATTAGAAATTAGATTCCCTCTAATTATTGTATAATGGGAGCGGGGGTCCTATAGTGACTATAGAGTGTAGTGAGTAAATCACAGACACAAAGACTCTTCTATGGATGAGTTTGTTCTTCCGTTGAAGAGTTTGTTTTAAATTTGAAACATTGATTTTTGAGTCAAATGGTTGCCGTTGCTCGCTACACCCTGTAATAAATCTCCTTACTATAGGGCCCGTCTCCTTGCATAACTCTCTTAAAATAAACAAGACTTCTTTTGATTGCTCAAAGAAATGGTAAATTAATTCCTAATTAATGCGGTTTTCGACAAAATTAATGCTAGTTTTGCATGTGGCATTTGATGAGGTAAGAAGAAAAAGGAAAGGAAAATTAGAAGAAATGTCAATTCGCTATTTCTATATATGAAGAATCAAACAAAATGGATGTCATAAGAAATGTCAATTCGCTATTTCTATGAAGATTTCTCAGTGTGATCAAACAAAAGCACGGTATTTAAACACCATGGGATTGGCTCATCAGTCTTGGCCTCGGATTTTGGGGTTTGCTATCTTCTAAAGTCTCTTAGCCACCGAGGAGTTAACAAATCCCCGAAACGAATGCCTCACCAAGGTCATAGACACATCAAAAATTTCAATACAACGATTCTTTGTGATGCACTCTCACATCATATGGGTTTTATGTGTATGTAGGTTTCCACCCCATATGGGAGAGACATTGCAAATTACTGAAAATTGAATTTTCACAGCATGTACATTATGAGTTTCCCTTATAAATTTTTGGGCTAGTAATTCTTTTGGTATTCTTTTTCTCTTCGTACGTTTTGTTAGGGTGCAAACGAGCCGAGCTTTATAGTATTCAAGTTTGGCTCGCTTAGTAAACGAGTCAAGAATCGAGCTCTTGCTTGGCTCATTTGTACATAAACGAGCTGAGCCTCAACGAGTTGAACCACAGGCTGCTTGCAAGTAGCTCAGTTCGTTTGTAGCCCTTTTTTTGTATAGCTTGTCATTGTAATTTTTGGAATTAATAGGCTCTACAAGATGAATCAAAAAAGTATGAAATATAAAACAAAATTGAAAAAAATTCATACTAGATGACACGATAAATAAATACCGGTTGTTTGGTACTTTTTTTCTTTTGCTTTTGGTCTTCTTTTTTAAATATTTTTTATTGATTAATCCAAGCAATAAAACATGAATCTAACAAAAATTAAGAAAAGACAATAAAAAAACCAAAATAAAAAAAATGCCACAAAAATACCAGACATCGGATCTTCCAATTGTCAACTTTAATATATAAAGATTCCATAATTCTTTGTCCATGTTCCCATCTTGATTGTCCATTGCCCTTCAACAATAGTAATGGTGAGCATGGACCGGATTAGTCCGATTTTATATTAATACATATTCGGGTTAAATTGATTTGGATTGGACTTGCAATTTAATGGTTATTTTACTCACCCCTATGCAATACTCATATTTAACTCACCTAAGTTAGATGAGATTTCATAGTACGTGTTCCAAAAAGAGACCATTCAAATATTCAACTCATCTAAATCCCAAGTTTAATAAGTAGAGTACTACTTTTGTAATACGTGTTCCAAAACAAGATTATTCTAGAAAAGGCCTTGACCCATTTGTCATCGTCTGAAGTGTCATTCCTCTTATCAGCTTTTGGGACTTTTTTTTTGTTCGTTTTTTAATCTCTTGCCGAACTTTTTTCAAAAGTATCTACTCATTTAAAAAAGCCCAAAAAAGAAAAATAACTCGACTTTTATTCAAGTATTCAGATTTCAGAGTACTACTTTGCAATACATGCTCGGAAAAAGAACAATTTGTCATCGTCTAATGTGTTGATCTCTTATTAGCTTTAAGGACTTTTTTTGTTTGTTTTTTAGTTGTTTGCCTAAAAAGAAAATTTAAAAGTCTCTACTCATATAAAAATCCTTAAAAGCCCAAATAAAAAAAATAACTTAACTTTTATTCAAGTAGCCCAAATAAGAAAAATAACTTGATTTTTATTCAAGTATTCAACTCATCTAAATCCAAAGTTTAATACCCAGAATACTACTTTGCTAAACGTGTTTCGAAAAAGGACTATTCTAGAAGAGGCCTTGACCCCTTTCTCATTGTCTAATGTGTCATTCCTCGAATCATCTTTTGGGGACTTTTTTTTTGTTTGTTTTTAAAAGCCTCTACTCATGTAAAACAAAAGCCCTAAAAGCTCAAATAAGAAAAATAACTATCTACAGCTTAGAGACAAAACTAAGACAAACGGCGCCTCGTGTTCAAATAAATGCCTTGAGTTTGTTGGTGATGCACCATGAGCTCATGAGTCATGATCCAATTAAGGTGGACGGATTTTAAACAAGGTGCTAAGGAACCAGAAATCAGGTAACTATATCGTACAAAGATGATTGATCCAACCAAAAATCCACAACAATCATAATTCTGCGAATGGCACAAAAGGCTGTGCGAAAAGATATAGACACCAACACTTATGAGAAATCACGGAGAAAGAACCAACATACTTTTAACAAGTATTCATATATCAGCATCAAGACAAAGTCGAAACTGTTTCGAAACAACCGATTTCATACATGCATTACCTTCAAAGTTTTAAGGCTAAAACACCTCTGTTCAACTAACTAGGCAACCAGCGGTTCAAAAACACAACTAAGATAAGGTACCAGAGAGTTTCATATCTCTTATAAACATAAACAGAACTTAAGCAGTTGCAGTAACGGTAGCAGGAGCAGAGTGCTTGGTTACAGCCATCTGCAGTTCTTCTTTCTTCGCACCCACAACCCTGTCCACAATATTCCCTTCTTTTATGAACACAAAAGTCGGCATGGCCTCCACCGCCCAATCCTCAGCAACAGACTACAGAGAAAAAAATCAGTTTCTTGTTAGAATTAAGATACTCGGTTGTTAATTACACAGTGCAATGGGTATGCAACAAGGAGAAAAAGGGCGTATATCTGTTTACCTTCAATTCATCGACATCAATCTTGACGAATATGACATCGGACATTTTCTTGGCCATGTCAGCCAGAATTGGAGCTATGAAACGGCATGGTCCACACCATGACGCAGTGAAATCTACCACTACCTGTCATAAGAAGCCAGTAATTTCTTAGGGTATATCATATGCGAACATAAGCATCCCATCGTGTTAAATTTGGAAGCTACGTTACACGAATGAAAACGGAGGATAAAAACATTTCAAGTTCATGAAAAACGCATCAAGCATGGCTAAAGTGAGTATAGACACATACAAGTTTATGTCACTGAGTCATTCACCATATGAAGAATATTAGAGACACTTCTCCAGTTCCACAAACATAATAGTGGCCTATTGTCTACAAAGAGAGTGAGTAAAACCAAAATACAGATGAAATTGCAGTTGGACACAAGGCCATTCAGTTAAATCAATGTTTGATTGTGTGAGATGCCAATGCCATAGCTTACTCCATTCTATATTCAGACTCACCTTGTGTGACAAAATGACTAAGAAAAGGAAGAACGTTCACCGAAATAAAACACATACGATATGATTCTCCTCGACCAACTTATGCTTGTAGGAGGGGACGACCAAACACAACAATCCCCCTTCAGAGTACTAAAAGAACTCCTACCCGTTGCGACCAAATCAAGAATATGAGGGGGGCAGTAATATACAGGGTGAGCCAGACTCAGCCCATCAGGTTCCGAAGATCTAAAACCCAAAGACCACTTGTTTCACAACCCCATAAGATTGAGCAAACTCCGCCAAGCTACCACAGTAACACCCTTAGCGGTAAAACTGACACTCAAAATGGGTGAATTTGCACTTCCATTAAAAAATATTAGCAGTTACATCGGCAATTTGGCATGACACAAAACAGATATCAAATCTCCAAATAATATATTCAATGTTTAGCAAAATATGACCAAATTTAACGAAGTATATCTAGTTGCATCTGTATCCAGTTTGCGAGCTACTAAAACAGCTAATCATAATTCATAACATAGTTATCGGTGATCTTTAAGAGGTAAGTGAAAGGATCACACAAATCTTCCCCTAAATTAGCAAAATGACAATATAATTCAAATTTCCCCCCCTTGATATGCCTACAAAATCCCCAGATCCATACGTGCCGATATAATCACAGAAACCCAACGACCAAATTTCTGAAAACCATGGAGTTATTACCATCAAATATGCGAATCAATTACACAAGTGACAGAACAATAATTCCAATTATTGAGATAAACACACAAAGAGACAAACACAACCCATTATCACATGACAAACAAATTTACAAACGAAAGAACAACAGAAACTTGCGATTTGCAAATGAAAGACCATTAAATACAGGGAAAAATAGACAATAATTACCAATTTTACAGAATTTGTCATGATAAACCCACAAAGAAAATTGCAGATAAAAGACTATTAAATGCGAAAAAAATCGACGAAACCGTTCAGAAACATGAAAAATTACCAATTTCTTGGACTCGTTTCCTTTCTGGAGCACTGCGTTCCACTCATCGACTGTGTGGCAAATGATGACCTGTCCCTCTTCTGCAGCCATTTCTCGTATTACAACCTTCGTTTCAAGATTTTACAGAAGCAAAACGTTATTCGCAGAACAATGCTTGTGCCTTGGAGCAAGTATTTATACCCGAACGTAACGCGGAGGTTTACCAAAATGTTCGACATTTACTTGGTAATTACGGGAAAACCAGTGTGACGATTTTGACTTTTGAGGCATCATTTTTTAATACGCCCCCCCCCCCTCCCAAGAAAAAAATCTAATGTAGCATTGCACCCGTTAAGATTACAAAAATACACTTGTGGGTCTCGCTTATATTTTAAAGTGACACTCAACAAGTGTACTTTTTTATACCATTACATTTGTTAGTAAGACCCCAAAAAAATATTGGGTACACAATTTTTTTCCTTGAATTTGGTGTACATCACGTTACGTGGGACATATTTTAGGATCTCATAATTGAAATTATTCAGTTTTTTAAATCACGTTTTATAAAGTTCTTGGAAAAAAAAATCACTAATTTGGAATATTGGTAAAATGCTTGATTGATTTTTCCTTAAATTTATTGAGAAAAAAAAAAGTGAATCGATCAAGTCTTTGTCGATATCTGAATAAACTAATTTTTTTGCAAGGAATCCTAAAATAATAATTTAAATAAATTAAACGGATCCAACTTATAATATGGAATCCCGAAATTAATCATCCAAAAAATAATACTCACTCGGTTCCAAAATAAGTGTCTTATAGTCTCTTTCATACCATTTTTCAAATTAAAAAATTAAGTACTTCCATGTATTGTGTTTGGAATTTTTTTGTACCGAATTAAAATACTCATTTTTAAATTCAGTGTGAAAAGGTTTAAAAATGAGTACTTTAATTCATTGTAAAAAAAATTGTAAAACAATACACAAAATTCTTTAATTTTTTGTTTAAAAATAGTACTACGACTTTTGTAGTAGTAGCTGCTTATTTTGAAAAAGAGAGGAGTATATATTTGCCATTCGTGGTAGAACCTCTTGTAAACGCGGTTTGGATTTTGGATACAGTGTGACGTGTTAGCACTTAGCATGTGCCAAATGGTTGGGACTTCGGAAATGGGAATTTCGCCTTTTGCGCTTTTTCATTTCTCACTCCAAAGTCGAAACTTCGTTGGTAAGCATCTTTCGGACAAGGAAAATCTATAGGAAGAGTGACAAAAAGTTATATTAACCTTGTTCGGTTAGTAGGTTTAGTTTAGTTTTAATTATGTAAGTAGGTATAAAAGTGGAGAGAGATAATGAGAAATGATGATGTAAGCAAAACTAAAATATGATCAAAACCGGCCCAAAACTCTCAACCGAACACGACTCCTATAACCATAAGGTAACGAAAATGTACAAACAGTATGAGGGGCCAATTCTTAAATTCCACACGAATAATTGATAAATCTGTAGGTACAAATTTTTTGTAAAGATCTATGGTTTTGGACCTCTTTGGGGCCTCACAAGGATGATCAAAGCCGTTCATGTCTTTCAAAATAATGTTTACTTGTATCTCATAAAAAATCAACTAAACCGGATATTGGAAAATGCTCCATCAGTTCATCCAGTTTTTTATTCATAATTAAAAATTGGATAAACCAATGGAGCATTTTCTGATATCCGATTTAGTTGATTTTTTATGGGTTACAAGTAAGAATTATTTTAATAAATATGAATGGTTCCGATCATCCGTGCGATACCCAGAGGAAGCCCAAAACAACAGATTTGTACAAAATCTATACAAAAATTTATGTACTAGTAGTCTTGTCCCACGAATAATACTATTAAGACTTCTTTTTTCAACAAATTTTTGTTTCATACAAAATCTCACATTTTATGACACTCTAATTTCAATACATAAAATATAAAAGTGATTTTATGAGATGTTCATAAAATCCTCCTAAAATCTATAAGAAAACCACTAAATTTTATCCGTTGAAAAATAACTCCATTTTATCACCCCTCCATAAAATGTTCATTTTATAAAATTTTCATAATGTACCTAAAATGTATTGGAGAACAAGGCCTAAGTAATTTTTTTAGTGTTTCTATAAAAGTTTAGCTCAATTCAATATGCATAAGTGGGTGATTTAATATTACAACTTCTCATTAAGAATTTAGGATCATGTATTCTAAATGAAAACTTTAAGTTCGGATCAATTACAAATAATTAATTGAGTTGATTTTTTACAAGGATCATTCAAAAAAAAAAAAAAAACTAATGAATGGTTCAAATTATTTATTTGGAACCCAAAAATAAACCTCGCAAGTCGCTTCTACATTTTGAATATCCTTGGTTTCGGTACCCCCGGCCTAGTCATCTTTTCATGTTAAGGTCTTAGACTACTAGTTGCGAAGGCGTGCGTGATATCTAAAACCCTTGAGAATAAGGGCCTTGAGGATTTGGGAGCGGGACGGCAATTTTTGGGCCATTTTTCCAATTGGGCCCTTCCAATTGCAAGCCTCACGTTGAGATTAAAGGGGCAGATGGGTCATTCGATATTACGATGCGCTGGCAACGCATTTCTGCATGCAGAGGTAGTGCTGGCATCCTCTTGGGGGCTTTGTGTCTTCTGGACGTGCTCCGTACTCTCTTCCAAAATCAATTCTCGCCTACAGAGATCAATTCCCTCTCTCTGGTGCCCCGCAGTCTTCATATAGATCGATTCCTTCGACTCTCTTTCTGTCTCTCTCAGCTGGTATGCAATTTTTCTCTCGTTATGTATATATCTCCAAGATTTGGGTTTTTCTTGAATAGTTGTCCTCTCTCTCTCTCTCTCTCTCTCTCTCTCTCTCTCTCTCTCTCTCTCTCTCTCTCCACTTTGTAGTGAAGCGACGAAGCCATGGTTGGCGGAAACCCAGGAGATGGTTCACAAGATTCAGATCGCACTTTGCTCCATGAACGTCTAAGAACCTTGAGTAAGGTCTCTTCCTGATTTTGCACTACTATTTTGTGCCCATTTTTGGAGTCATGTACAGCAAAGGGGTCAAGTAAAATTTCTGAATTGGACTCTCTCTCCAATGGCGTCAACAACCAACCAAATTTTCCTTCCATTGTCTTCTCGGAAGAGAGGTCTCTCTCTCAATCTCGAATTGTTCAATTATTTTTGTTAATTTAATTGTAATGTGCATACTTTGTTCTTTGCTTTATCTACAAATTATTTAGCCTCACAAACTTCTTAATTTTTTAGTAGAAAACAGTTTCATTTTATGTAAGGGTTTCGACTTTTTTTAAGGTTTTACTTATACAAATGCAAGTACTGCCTTGCTTTTTCCTTTTAGTATACGTGGGTTTTTCTTGGTCCATGTGTTTAAGAGCTCAATTTTCATTTTCCAATCTTATTAATCTAACGATTTCTCTTCGTATTTTCACGAGTTTTTTTACTCCCTCTAAACACATGGGACATTTCAATCTCACCAAACAAAAACGGCCATGCAGGTGAAAGAATCTGCAGAAACTATAATCTTGTTTCTCTGTTTTTTTGGTTAAAGAATATCGGTTTAGTGTGTCCATTCTTTCTTTTAAATCTTTTCGTCATCTATTAGTGTTTGATCATGGAGATAAGCATGCAATGAGTGACAACAACCTTATTCCTGGCGTCATTTTGGTCGCCTCCAATGACAACAACCATGTTCCCATCCTGGTCCATAAGACCGTTTTCATGAGTACTCTTTTCGCCAACCGGCGTTTCTCCAGTTATCTTACATATGGAATTTTTTCTAGTTATCTTACATATGAAATTTTTTCCAGTTATCTTACGTATGGAAGTTCTTATGTGCATATTGGGTGTTTGTGAAATAAGCTTAGATTTTAGTGAAAATCGAATTTGTAAACAAGCACCCCTTAGGCTGTTACATGCCAATTCCATGTGTAGAATATACTAGAAAGGGATGTGAATATATTGACTGGTTGATGTGGAGAAAATTTGGGGGATCAATATCATTGGCCAGATCAAGCCTGCCACAGAAATTAGCAGCCCATTGACCTAACTTGTAATATGTATAGTAGCAAAAATACTTCAAAACTAAGACATGAAGTTGATGGCAGGAATATGTTTTAGGATACAAATGATACATTATGCTCTTACTTCTTCTTAGGATACAAATGATACATTATTATCAAGGTATCCACCCTAAATTGAAAACCAATATTTGCGCATCAAGGATGGAAAAAACTAGCATATTTCCTCACTTCGGGGATATTAACTTGAGATTGTGGGTGAGGGAAAAAAAAGGTTTAGAATTATAACTTGTAAACAGTCCTCGATCCGCTGATTGAGGAATTTTTATGGGACGAAATTGGTAAAGAGAGGTTGAAAACGAAGATAGAATGCACGTATAATGCAAATTGATGAACAAAATCAGATCAAATGAGAATCTTCTGCATGGCATTCCAAGCAATAACTAGATGGCTTGTTGAGAAATCCAATACAGTTGTTACCATTAGTTTTCTCATCCCCATTAAACGCAAGAAATATAGATCTCTTTTATTGAGTTAGCAGCACTTGATAAGAAAAGAAGAAATATGGATCTCTAACTTCATTTTTCTTTTCTTTTTTGCTTTGTATGCTTTTCAAAAATTCCAAGAGAAGGTCAGACGGAAAGGAAAGGGAAAAGAAATCAAATGACTGGCAAGATTTCTTGCTTTGTTTGTTTAATTGACCTCTTAGATGAATCATCTTGTCTAGGCATGAAACTTGCCTCCAAGAGTGAAACTGCTACAGGAATTTCTGATGCATATGATGTTAACTTCGTAGGCTGTGGTTTGGTTCATGAATTTATTATTCAAAATGCTAGAGGATATCTTTTGGGTCATGCCTTTGAGGTGAGAACTAATCTCATTATGGAATAAAATTGAAAGCCTCAAAACATTTCATAATCTATTTTTCTTGTGACAGGAGGCTTTCAATTTCTATTGGTTCATTCAATCGGTTTGTGCAACTGTTTGATTTGATGATCACTACCATTTTTTTTTATAATGCCGGTTGTTTCGGGCCAGTTTCCACTAATATTTACAATTTTTCACGGCCATTACTCAAAAATTATACGTAGAGTGAAATGGTTTCAAGAATTGCTGGCAAATGAAGTTCAATCTGAAGATTTATGAGAAAGCTAACGCGTAAGTCTCTGATATGCGTAAACTAACTTAAATACTTGAGTTATGAGAAAAACGGCTAAGACATTCACTTTTAGTACTTTACCTAACGAACTAAACAAAACACACAATAGAGAGGACCTATTTATGAGTGGGATACTATTACAATAGATTTCCATTCAAATTCATTGTATATTTGCTCTCCCTCGCATTAAGTCATTGGATGTCATCTTTCCGGAAGCAATAATACATGCATATTTTCTGCCTAGGTGCTAATGGGAGGGGGTGGAACCTTCTCTGTTGGTGGTCCTGGAAAATGGATGTTCTCAAGGCTATGTAAGTGTACATATCATACGGTTCTTTGGTGCTAGATTTTGGTTCCAATTTTTGCATTGATTGGCTAGTCTTCCTATGTGTAGGTCTGAGAGAACTCGTAAACTGCCTCATAATTGAAAGTGAGTATTTTGTTAGATCTTCTATTCTTCATTTTGTTCGGAGATGGTGATAGTCATGTAAGGTTTCCTTATTTTTGGTGTGTATCATTAAGATAAAATGACTAAATGAAGAAGATTTCTCTCTCTAGACCATAGAACAGAGGCATCTGCGACTGCAACATTTTTCCTCTTCCGGCAATTCAGTGGTCCTAATACAGATTGGTAACATCCTCGCTAACTTTCTCTGTCTATATCCAGAGATATGTATTGACATCCTCCTAACTCCCTTTCTTTCTCTTTCGCTTTCTTTCTGAGCGGGTCTGCATTTTTTCTCCCTCTTTATATCTAGAGAGATGTATTTACATATTTTGGTTTAAACTTCAGGTAGAGTGCGAAGCGCGGTTCGAAGCTTGGTTTAGGACAAGCCACCAGTAATTATAATGTAGTTGCAGGTGTTTCGCATCAATGTAGTTGCAGGTTATATTAAGTATTCAATAGAGGTGATTTTGAAAGACCATATCACTGGCTTTAGGCTCATTAGAATTGATTTAGTTTAAGTCCAAACATTGTGCAATTAATATAGATTGCTTAATGTGTGGACTCTTTAAGTCTGTAATTAATTAGTTTGTGATAAAAATCTTGGTTCACATTCTAATTGGTCTTGGGAATGGTTTTGTGAATCATCTTTTTTCAAATTATGTACTTATAACTGTAGGTGGACCTTTACTTATGCTTGTACTAGACATTTGTGATTAAGATCATCGACTTAGAAATCAACGGGGTACACCGATTGATTAAGATCATCAACTTAGAAATCAACAGGTTACACCAATCGTGATTGCATGAGGGTAGCACATCTAGTCCATCTCAAATGCGTGTACACAGGCTCACTCTCTAAAAAGTCGTTACACAACAACTAGTGCACCGAATTCTCAAAATCAGAGCAAATATTTGTGCTTGTATGTAATTTTACAAAAATGCTATGCGTAAGGAAACTTATAACGAATTATACACAGAATATTTAGTAATGCGAGAACATGAAATCATATTTTGCAAATCTGTTTTTAAAAAGCACTCACATTTTGTGTATGATTCTGTGTAAGTTTTCTTGTGCATAATATTTTTGATAAATTTAATTAATTAATTTATTTATTTATTGTTTTAAAAAGATGCCAGGTATATTCTCTAATACCATATGCTATTCTCTCATCATAAATTTTAGGCGATGTTGCCTTTTTTAAAAATAAAATATTGCATAACCATAATTGGTGGCAAATATTGAACGTGCAATTTAATGCACTGACAACATTAATAGCTTACACTCTCTGTGGGATTGCTTCTCGTCGGAATGAGCTCTTTGGACCTTCTAGAGTGGACTGAGTAGTGATGGGATGGGTAGAGCATGCATGAACCTTTGCTACACGCCGAAGATGGTGACCTGCAGATGAGAGCAACCATGTTAGTGCCTGCCTGGGGCGGTGGTGGTCTGCAGGAAGGCACTTTCTTATGATAAAAGTCATCACTTGGGAGGAAAAAGAAGTTCACTGGGAACTTAAAGAGAAGTGGAGTTATGAGGATAGTAAATTAAGAAGAGTAAATTAGAGAGAGAGAGAGAGAGAGAGAGAGAGAGAGAGAGAGAGAGAGAGATGCCCATTGTGGTAGTTTTAGTTGGGTATTTATAGACAGAGAGGGCGTGCCATGCATACTTGAGTGGCCAATCCAGCTTGTCACCGTTCGGAAGCGACAACCTGATGAGACTTCTATTTTCGCTGCATTAATCGCGACTCCCGGCCGACGTCCACAAAGACGTGGGTGGAGGGTCCACATCACCACCGAGGCGTTCCCCCATCACTCTTTCACCCACTCCCCGCGGCGGTGGCGGCGGGGTAGGACTTCCGCGATTTAATGCTCCATGGTGGAACGCGGTTGCGATGTCCGATCGCCACCATCAATCATGTGTACACTCAAGCACCCGGTGGGTGGAGCCAATCAACTCTCGACACGAGGGAGTGGTCTAGCCTCTTGGGCGCTTGACAAGTCGATCGACGGAGTTCCCGAGAGATGAATGGATAGTGTCGTGTCCTCGGCACATCTTGGTTCGGCGAACATCACACAAATCCATATTCATTTAGAACTGTTCATCCATGCCGTCCGCCAAGGGCAACGTACGTTCGACATGATTGAGACGGACGATTCCATTGATGCTGCAGGTCGCAGGACGATTATCTTTTAACTCTTTGGAAATCAAAGAGGGGCCTCTTATGAACCCGACAGCTACACCCTCTATGTCGAGAAACAAAATTAACCAAATTGATGATTTATTAGTTCACCCAATTCTTCTTGAGGTGGCCCCCAGCTAATGGATGATAAAATTAGTCTCTTAACATTAATTAATGTGTTTAAAAAATGGCTCAGACACCTAATTATATATAATAAAAAAATCTTCTTGAAGAACTTTGATTCCGACGATTGTGCTTTGATGGATGAGTGGGAAGTTGGGGGGAAGAAAAGAGATACACCGTGTTTCGTTACATTTCCTCCGAGGGAAAAACATGCAGAGGAGAGATCGTCAAAGTCATTTGTATAGTCGGCTAAAATTTGGCAAACTTTATGTCATTTCTTAATAAATCAATGAAGGGCAAAATACACTTTACCTACGTGTGGTTTGGTCGAGTTGTAGATGACTTCCCTCACATTAAAAAATGACCAGACAGCCTACCAATAGTTTTGGAGTAAAGTGCAACTCTTAACTGCGTTAACAAAAAATGCTAAAAGACTCAAATAACCCTATACTTTTTTTTGGGGGATAAATTACCTCATCTCGATTAACAATTATGCCATGGGTACTACCCAGATTCAACCTACCTCCTTCATCCACTTAGCCTTCCTCCCACCATCAACTCCATGTCCAGCGACCAGCATCGACTCTGGCAGAGAGGAGGTGTGGCGAGATTGGCAGAGTGTTTCGACTAGTTTTGAGAAGGAGGTCTGTTGCTTGTATATGGATTTCTATCTACTTTGATTCTCATTTTTTTTTGTTCTTTAGTCGTTCGGCTTGATTTTTTGGGGGATGTAACTATTGTAAAACATCAGGCCATCACTCGAGAAATTAAAGAATTAAACTAAGCCTAATTCTGGATAAAAATTTCCAATTTTTACAGGAGCAAAAACCATTCCCATAGCTTTACCAACACAAAAACATACATCCCCAAGAGTTCAATTGTAAAATCTGTGAAAATTAGAAGAAAAAAAAATTAGCCTAAATATGCCTTCACTTTGTTGAGTTGAATTGAGGATCTTTGGATGAATTGATGATCTCTGCAAAAATTGACAATCTTTGGGTTTCACGATCTTTGTGAGCTCAACGATCTCTGGGTTTCAAGATCGATTGTGATTTGGGTATGAAGCAATTTAGGTTTCTAGGATTTGGGTTTGAAGCAGTCAATCGTCGTCAGTCTTTAGCGACAAGCTCCGATGAGCTCCATCTCGCCCAATCTGGTGTCCTCGACACCTCCTCCGTGTTGAGAGTCATCACTGACTCTCCGAATACTTTGGGTTTTACTAGAATATTCCACAATGTTCCGAAATATTCTAGACTCTACTAGAATGTTCGAGGATTACATTAGAATCTGCAGGTTTGATACAAGCTTCCAAAAAACATGGAAGATGATGGAGTCTTTTTGGGTTCTTTACAGAATCTTGAAAGTAAAGTAGAAATATTTAAAAACCTACAGAAGGCTTTGTAGAATTATACAGGATATTCCTATTACAGATAGTTACATTTCTTTCACCTATAAATAGGAGTGTGAGCTCATTTGTACGTGTGTGTGTAAGGAACACCAAGTGTAGGTGTTGGAGAGAACACGAGTGTTGTCGCGAGAAAGAAAATGTGTGTGCGTGTGAGAAAGAATTTCGAGTGTGAGTGGTAATGAGGTGAAGTGTTTTGGAGTGGTGCCTTGTGTACAAGTGTATTTATGTAATTTTGTATTAAATAAGAGTGAGAATACTCAATACAAGTGTATAGTTTGGGGTGTCCAAACTCAACATTCTGTGACAGCGGCAAAACTGGCTAGCTTTGGGCTGCAACTGTATATACGTAGAGATAAGTATACACACACACACAATAACATATACTCCATTTACCGGGAATAAAACAACAACAATATACTTAGTGTGCTAATTATGATATTATAGATATAATAGACAGGAAAAAGGAAGAAATGAGGATTGTTGTAGTGGGGTAGTACTACGTAATGAATGGGGGAATGTTAGTATAGAAGATGATGGAGAAGGGCAGTGCAATAATTTTACAACAAAATCTATTTTTATTTATGTTTTTTTTTTCTTTCCCAGTCTCATAATGTGCAAGTGTTTCACACCTTTCGTCAGTTTGGATGGAAAAGGTGACATAAGCACTTTAGTCCAAAACCATAGGTAGGCTATGTTAATTTTTAAACGTGAGGGAGGTCATCTGCAACTTGACCAAACCACAAGTAGGTAAAGCGCATTTTGCCCCCGTCAATGAAATGTCTTATAAATAGCTATTTTTTTGGTGGAATTTATAAAAACGCCTTATCAGCTAGGGATCCAGGGGCGTGCTTTCCCTTTAGGAATGGTGTCCCCACTTCCATCAGTTAGGCATTGAGATCATGTATCAATCTCTAGACACGTGAATGGATATCCAATAGTACAATTAAGCAAGAGCTCTTTATGTTTTTTTTTAAAAAAATTGAACAATTCTAATCATTCGTGTTAAATTTCAAAATGAATCCCACACAAAATAATGTCGGTGTAAATGCGCACCAATAATTTACTTTTTTAAATAAAATTAAGTTCAGACATCAATCCAACCCCACCCAAGAACCTGACTCCAGTTTTGTTCACCATCATTTAAAGAGGATGAACAGTACCCTTAATTTAATTGGTGGAACTTGTGTAGAGCCCACGACATCTATATATTTTTTGAGAATGATAGAATTAGTTTATGAAAACAAAGGTTATGTTCGGGAAGAGTTCCCAAGAACCGGTTTTCACTTTTCCTGATTGGTCCCACATGGCAGAGTTTGCCATTTCTCTCTCATCCTTCTTTCTAGAAATTATACTCTATTGCATATCTTGTCCGAGACAAGTTCGTGGGGTCCACTTTTAAGACCCAAACAAATGATTCAAGCCGTCTATTAATTCTAAAATTAATTTTTTAGTCACTCCTAGAAAATTAGCTCATTCGAAAAATTATAAGTGATTGATCCGTCATCTAATTGTGATTCACAATTTACGATCTTGAATTTTGACTAAAGTTTGAAAAAAAGTTAGACAACTTAACCAAGTACTTAAAGTTATACGATTAATCTATTTTTTTCCTGGATGACTCAAAGAATAATTTTAGAACTAACGGACGGCTTGGATTATTTGTGTGAGTTTTTAAAGTGGATCACACGGACCCGTCTCGCACAAGATATGTAGTAGAGTATAATTTCTAGAAACAAGGATGAGAGAGAAATGGCATACTCTACCATTGTGCGCCCAATCCGGAAAAGAGAAAACTGGTTCTTGGGAACTCTTTCAAACATGGCCAAAAAATCTCGAACCCGACTCCAATTTTGTTCACCCTCATTTAAAGAGGATGAAAAGTGCTTCAGTTTGATTGGTGGAAATTGTGTAGAGTCTACAACATCAATATATTTTTTGATAACAATAGAATTAGTTTATGACAGTGACCCATAATTTTTCCATTAATTAAAGTTAGGGTAATGTTTACCCTCTTTTAAATGTCCATTCTCCTTTAACGATGCGAACAAAATCATTCCATACTATAACAAGCCCATAACTAAAAGCCCTCAGTTTTGGTTTTCTGAAGTCCAAATAAAGCGGCTGATTAACTGATATGCATTTTTTAAATTTTATTAAATAAAACATGACTTTTTTTTTAACTTTATTCCTTAACTACGTGAAAACGTGTTTGCTAATCATGTTTTCTTGAACTACTTAAAAACTTTATTCATGAACTACTTAAAAACTTTATTATTCTCAAGTGAGAGACCTTGAAAACGTGGTTGCTAAAGTGAGAAAACTTTATTCTTGAACTACTTAAAAACGTGTTTGGCAAACATGTTTTTACCTTGGTTTAAGACAGATTAACCCAAAAATTAAGTTAATCTTATCCGAGTTGAAAGGCCTTTAAAAAACATGTCTACCAAACACGCTTTATATATGATATAAACTAAAATAATACATGTACAACAATCAGCTTCAACACATTCACATGGTGTGTGGAGCCCACACACACATGTGAGTGTGTTGAAGATTTGTTGTATATATATCATTGTTCAGGTATTAAATATTAAAAGCGGGAGTAGCAAACTCACCAACTAAAAGCGTGCTTAGAAAGCGCACCTTCAGGTTTGTAAGCACGTCTTCGATTCCTGCCGTGCACCGGTTTACCAAATAAAGCCCAGTTCAAGCCCCGCCTAAAACCCGACCACTTCCACTCCACACGTCTCGCGCGCTCTCTCTCGCTCTTCGATACTAAAAATGCTCGCTGTGACATATCCACAGTCACCTTGCACGCATCTCAAATTCAACCTTCGAAACGAGGTGTTGGCGTCGGTCTCATATCAATCATCCAGCGGTCTTCTTCCCAACAAGTACCATTTTCCTGTCTTGTTTATCTTCTAAATTGCCTACCCCTTGATTCTTTCTACTCGCTAGTGGAGGATATTAGGCTCTGTTTGTAAGTGGATTGTGTCTGTGTTCTCAATTTCACCCAAAAAAGTATGTTTAGAGTTTTGTGAAGCTAGTTTGGATGATGAATTTGAGATTGAAGAGATGTATTTTGTATAGGATTTTCAGTCACTCTTTTTAGTTAGTTATTCTCATTTCAGCTCAACTTGTAAATGCAACTAAACTTAATGCTGCAGTCTGTATTTAGACTATGAAATCCAAAATTAAGCTAGTTTCATGTCCTCATCTATTTGAACAGATGCGGTTTTGTTCACCCTCACCCTCGTTAAAAGAGAGTGAACATTACCCTCACTCCTATTGGTTGTAGGTCGCACTCCTGCAATACATTTTTTGTTAAGGATGAGATTACTTTTTGGTGGGATCCACACTATCTCAACCAATATAGTGAGCGTAATGTTCACCCTATAACGAGGGTGAACAAAATTAAACTCTATTTGAACAAAGCCTTATACTTGTAAATAATGTTGAGAAGAATATTATGTCATAAATTTAGCATTTGAAGATATAAATTTGTCTGCTGAAGAGGGCCAGTCTTGATAATGGTAGCTTTTCGGGTAGAATGGTTAAGAATTTAATGGGAATCTTTTTGTAACTACATCCTTTGCATGAAGTATTTCAAGTTACTCTTGGTCTATTATGTATACCCATATATCCACGCCCATCATGATAAAGCTCCTAAACTCGATATTGAAATCCATATGTCAGCTATTCTAATTGAGATTTCAAATAGTCTTATTGAATAATGATGCCTAATCCCTTAATGTGAAATCCGCATGTAAAATTGAAACATTGTAATGAACTTTTAATGTGGTGGAATGTTGAGGTTACTTCTTTGTTCTTATAGAAGCCCTTCGTGTTTTTCTTTTTTGGCTCATTGTTTCATGGTGATTCGTGATGTTTTCAAAAAAAAAAAATCGAAAGAAGGATAATCTTTTACTTTCAAACATCTTTCCATGGATATGTTGTTTGTTAGCTATTTATGTTTCTAGTAACTTTGAAATTTAAACAATACTAACGTTATTCTGTTGTCTTTTAATGTGTTTGGTTACATTTGCAATAAAAAGTGGGCCTTCTTCCTTACAGGTTTGATCGGCAAGGAGGCAATTCCAAAACTTTTCAAAGGTATAAGCTCAACTGTAGATTTGCCAGGGTCAAAGATCCTCCTTCCCCAAACCTAGATACAGTGAAACGGGAACCTCATAAGTATTTTGATCAAGTCATTATTACAGTTCGTTCTGGAGATGGAGGCCATGGCACCGTTCTTAGTATACCTAACCAAAGAACTCCTTCAAAATCACAAGGAAAGCATGGAAAGGAAAAGGCAAGGAAGAAAATTTCATTCAAAAGGGATTATGATGGGTCACTTATCCTTCCTATGGGTGGGCATGGTGGGGATGTTGTAATTTATGCAGACGAGGGGAAAGACACATTATTGGAGTTTCACAAGAATAGCCGGTATAATGCAAAGCGTGGGGGAAACGTCAGTGCAATGGGAGTTTTAACATCTCGATTACAAAACGGGCTTGCAGCTCCGACATTGCGTATTCCAGCGCCTCTAGGTTTGTATGTTACATACTTGAGTTGTATAGGGGTATCTACCAGGATTCTGATCCTTTTTGTCAGCAAAAGGCTAGATTTGGTATGAAATAATTTAAGGATGAGTACTACATTGCCAAGATTTTAATTGGGCAAACTAGAACTTTCGTACCTCATATACGAATCATAATTTTTAAAAGTTCGAAGTGAGTCAAAATTTTCGGACAAACTAAAAATGACCTATAGAAATTTGATTTCAAAAAATTGAGTGTTCAATACTTCAATTGACTCCACTTGCCATCTTTCAAAGATCAACTGATAGAAAAGAGTTGGATGGGTCCTGTTGTAAGACGCAAGCAGACAAGCTTGATGTAAATTGCAATCATTGGCAGGCACCGTTGTAAGACGTAAGCGTGGAGGATTTATGGCTGACTTAGCACGACCAGGTGATGAGATTCTTGTTGCAAGAGGTGGACAAGGAGGGGTGAGACATCTGTCTGCTTGAAAGTAGTGAAATGCTGTGCATGTATCAATTTCTGCACTTTTACCTGATTAATCGTGTTAGATGAAGAGTTCATGACTACGGTAGTGTTTTTATGAACATAATGTCAATTTGTCTCTCAAAAGGTTATTTTGCTTGATTTAGAGGTGTTATTCAAAATGAAGTTTGGTAGGATCAGTATTACAGTTACTGCTTGTGGTTGGACCTGTGTACTCTACGTTAACCTGTAATTTGGTTTACCTTTTGTCCTTTGCATGTTGCAGATTAGCTTGATAGAAATGCCAGTGCATGGAAGGAAAGAAGTAACGGCCTTAACCACAAATGTGATGAGAGATGAAAGTGACAAGGTAAGAGTAGATACTGTCACCATGTTACCAGCTCATGGTTGGGATTTTGTAGTTTTACATCATTTTCATTAATTGATTTTGTTCATTTTATTATTGAAAAATAGAACTTTGAATTTCTTGTCCAGGAGCCGAAAAATCTTCTTCAAGTTGTTATTGATTGTGGGTGGCCTGCAATATAATGCACACATCTGAATCAAATGATGCAGTCATCCCAATTAGGCATAATAATTCTTCTATCAAGAAAGATTATACTTTTTTAAAAAATCATGACTATATATTTCATGATTGGGTTGGGAAATTTTTGCTATAGAGCTAGCTTTAGAAACGTGGATGTTAGTCAGTAGTCGGAACCAGTTACAGGGACAAGTAAACTGGATGCAGACTTTTCAATTATTTTTGCAAGGATTTGTATTATTTTCACAATGCACCAAGCAATGGCAACGTGCCTAATTCAAGGTGCTCTGATGTTTCCAACCCAAATAATTCCCTGAAAAATAATTGAAAAGACTGGTCTGCATGAAGGATACTAATCCCAAACTTATAACCACGTCCATGTGGTGCCCGGCACCCTGCTGGCAGTATCTATGTTGTTTGATTGGTGTTATAGGATTGCCTGTATTTGTTTCATGAGTTGAAATACGGTTCCAGTATGATTTACAAGAAGTTTGCAAAATGGATCTGTTGACACTCTCACTAAAAATGTGTAAAACACTCTTGTACTCCCTGTACTCCCGTTAAACGTACATTTATGTATATGTGTATTTATATTTATATACAAGAAAGATTGCTCACAGTTTACCAATACATGTCTGAATGTATATATGGTGATTATTGCAGGTTTTAACTTTTGGTCAGCAAGGAGTGGAGGTTAGTTTGGAGTTAATACTAAGAGTTGTTGCTGATGTTGGTCTAATTGTAAGTGTTTATTTCCTTTCTCCTGCACAAGTAGGCAAGTATTATCCGGATATGTATTACTAGTAGTTGGGCTTGCCGTAGTAGTCCTCAGTTTTTCTTTATAGTGAATCACTCAATTGCATGTTGCGATGAAGGTAAAAACATTGACAGTATATCTTTATGACTGTCAGCTGCCTTCTTTGAACTTATAACGGTTTGCTACTGTAGTTATGCTTTCATAGGTACGATCTGTCTAAACTTCACTTGATCCCAACGTGCTTAAAGTGAAATGTATCAGTCAACCTTAATGTCTGGTTGTAAAGCCCGGGACTAGATTTTTACTCAAAAAAGTAGGATGTTGTAGCCTTGTAGCTTACAAAACTTTGTGGTCAGGCACCTTGAATGAACTGGTTAGAATCCCAAAAATGCTGGGATAATCTGGATTGGGTGTGCAGGAATTGATTGCAAGCTAAGTTTGTGCCACACAACAATAATTAAAGCTCATAATTAAACTGAGGTAACAAAAGTATCCGTAGATGCCTCAAAACAGTAAGGCACTTGCCCCTTCATCAAACCTAGTAAAAAACTCCAGAATCTCTTAATTCTGCCAAAGTCCCTCCATTCTATTTCATATGCCAAATCATTTTCTATTCAGGGCGTACGTAGGTTGGTTGTCATTCAGTAGAAGTGGACAACTTTGATAGACTGCAAAACTATTTACAGAAATGAAAATTTTGGTTGTTTTCCAGGGACTCCCCAACGCTGGCAAATCTACCCTATTGGCTGCCATAACGCTTGCAAAACCTGATATTGCTGATTATCCCTTCACAACGTTAATGCCAAACCTTGGACGCCTAGATGGTGACCCTAGTTTAGGGGCAGGGAAGTATTTTTCTGAAGCAACATTGGCAGATTTACCTGGTCTTATTGAAGGTGCACATCTGGGAAAGGTATTTCAGATTTTGCATCTGCTGTGAGGCTTATTTTAACCTCTAAGTATCTAATGCCTAACTATGTCATTTCCAGGGTCTTGGTCGCAATTTTTTGCGGCACTTGAGGAGGACTCGCTTGTTGGTGCATGTTGTTGATGCAGCTGCTGAGAATCCTGTGGGTGACTACAGAACAGTCAGAGAAGTATGTGTTCTCCTGGTTAGAAAACTTAATTCATGGTCTTTGCAAATTTGTACTAATTTGTTTATAAGGATAAGAAAATATTGGGCCACATTGGGCTGTGGATTGCCTTTATGCTGTCAAATTAGGTAGATTCAGCCAAAAGTTAGGACCAGTGCTGAATGGATGTAGGTATTCAGTTACACTGTCTTATTCTACCTCTGCCTTCTATTTTCCGATTGTGAACTCTATTTGTGCTTGAAATTTTGATTTTTTTCTGATTGTTCAGTTACAGCGTTTCAAGGTCGTCCACACCCCACATATCTTTATTTCCATTTTTGTTATTTTGAAGAACACCAAAAGAAGGTTGAACTTTTGTTTTTCTTTTGAAGCTTTCTTACATCCGCTCTCAACATTTATGACATAAATTTAGAGTATTGTGTCGAGCTGACATTTTAAGTTGTCGAATCCGGCCATTTTCATGTACTGAAATGTTTCCTTCTTTCTTAAAGACAAGTAGATTCATACATGTATTCCTGCTTAGTTGGTTGATCAACAATAAAGTCTTCTTTTTATTTATCTATTTAAAATTTTTTGGTTTCATTGTATGCAGATTTTTCTCTGCTACCCTTTAAATTTCATCTCTCTCAAGGGGTATGAATTTTTATGTTGCAGGAATTGAGGATGTACAATCCTGAATACCTAGAACGACCATACATTGTTGTGCTAAATAAGATTGATATTCCTGAGGTGAGGTTTTAATTTCTGTTCCACAGGTATTAAGATACTCTAGTAAAAAATAAATTTGCCAGTCAAATGCTTCGGATTTGTATTAATACGCTCAGATCTATCTAGAATTGTGCTTGTTCTGGATTTTTATGGTAATTATGATTGTAGGCAACAGATAGGCTTCCATCACTGACTCAAGAAATATTGAGAATTGGAAGAGATGAGACGAGCTCTGGAGATGCAGTTCAAACACTATCTGCTGGTGTTGATCATGCAGATGTTTCAGGATTCTTCGAGGAGGATAAGAAGGTTAAAGAAATTGAGGACTATCCACGCCCCTTTGCTGTTGTGGGTGCCAGTGTTTTGTAAGTTAACTACTATCTTTCATCCCCCTGATCCTCATATATGCTTTGGCTTTTGTGTCTTTTTGAATTCAGTCTCTTTAAAAAGTCTGGATGGTATTAAATTTGTTCAGTATAATATCGTTATTCTTCGTTTCATTTGACTGCTTTGAGTATCCATGGCACTGTATCGTTCTTGTCTTAAACCAGAGGAGTAAAAAGCTACTAATATAGCTTGTTTCTAATTCTCAGCGGGTTGGTCAAACAGGCCTTCTCGACTCTATGGTCTACACCTTCAATTATTGGCTTTACTACTTTGAGTATGTGGGTCAAATAAATGCCCGAGTTCATGATATTTAAGTTTCTGGGTATTGGAAACCAATTTTCCATTTCATTTAATATCAAGTATGTTCTCTTCTGGAGAATCCATACATCCTTGTCTACCAACGGTCAAATCCAATTCCTATACGTTACATTTCTCAAAAGTATCTTTGATTGGGGTGTGTTCTCCTCTCTACTAATGAAGGGATCTCGGCACTTTTAGCCAATTTCCACAACACAACAGTAGCAGATTTTCGGGAAACAATCGCCTTGTTCGGAAACGTTTTTGGAAAACCATTTTTGGAGTTGAACAGTTAAAAGTCAGACGGAAACCAGGTCCCCACTTTTTCTGGTGGGGCCAACAATCAACCTATGCCATTTTCTCTTTCATCCTCCTTTTGGGAGGTGTTACGTTAGTGCACAAGTTGTGCACAAATGAGTTAGTGGGGTCCACTTCGGAGTCTCATACAAATGATCTAAGTCGTTCATCAACTTTAAAATATTTTTTTGATTGGTCTACAAGAAAATCAGCTCAATTTAAAACCTTTAAATATTTGATCTAATCTTTCAATTTTCATTCAAAATTTAGAATCATAAATTATGTAGAAATGTTAAATAAAAGTTAACTAATCAGATCAAGTAGTTATAAAAATCCGATTGATCTAATTTTTTTCGAGGAGACTTAAAATGTTACTATTTTAAAGTTGATGAGCGGCTTAGATAAGTTGTATGAGACTTTGAAGTGGACCCCACCGACTCACTTGTGCACAATTTGTGCACTACTGTAACACCTCCCAAAAGGAAGTTGACAGAGACAATGACAAAAGGTGATTGGTGGCCCCACGGGGAAAATAAGGACCATTTCCGAAAAAGGTGAAAACTACTGACTTTTTACTGTTCATCTCCAAAACGTTTCCGAACAAGGCAAATGCTTTTTTTATCAAAGCAGGATTAAGTAAGAGTTCTACCTTGATGTTTCTCGCAGGAAAGGTATTGGTACAAAAGAGATGTTGGAGGAAATAAGGGCAGCCTTAAGAATTTGTCGAGATTCATATGAACCACTGGCACCGTGAGATTTCCAACAGTCTGTGTTGATTAAAATACCAATCCACCCGATCAAATCACAAGACCGTACAAGACTTGCTATGCCATGATTTTGGAAGCATTGTCACCAAAACAGTGCCAACTCACTTTCCACTCCAAAGTTGCAGGACGGCTAAGCTAAGCACTGTGTTCAAGTTATTTGCAGGTTTCCTTCTCCACCTTTCTTGACTCCTTGCTAATTTGATCTTTAGTTCACCCTGTCTGCTCCGATAAAACTGTCTGTTTTTGGCAGCCTTGTGTAAAGTTATTTTGTTTGATAATGAAGGTCTATCTATTTTCTCGTGAGTGCATGTGCATAAGTGCACAATGTCCAATTGCTTTTCTTGTTTTTTAGCGTTTGATCCACACATGATTGCATGCCTCTATGGTTTTTTGTACACTGATACGCATATTTGGCTGCATGTTCACCTTTTGTCCTTTGGGCCAGAGACATCTCCAACGACCCCTCCAAAATTGGCCCCTAAAGTGTACCGTAGAGTGCACACCTTCCAAAAAAGGTGTATAAATACATATTTCTATAATTTTTTTTTGGAGGGCTCTCTAGAATTAGCAAAGCACTTATGTGGGAGTCAAGTTTAGAAAGCACTTTCAGTGTTCGATAGGAGTTTTAAAAAATGTCTGAAAGTTTGTTCACTCCCAATATTTTAATTAGGAGGCAAGCAAGGAGCCAAGTAAGGTGCCCATTGGAGATGCAAAATAGTGGGAAAAAGCTATCATCAAATGTACATGTTCTAGTTCAACTCACCCTAGTTAGCAATTGGCTAGGTGAGTGTGTATGTGGAATTACCTTCTTACCCTCATTCCAAAAATATACATGTTCTAGTTGCCGTTATTTGAGAGTAAAGTGTGCTTAAAGATGATGAACAGGGATGAATTGATGTAAATAAATCAGTTAGGGCTGGGGTAAAGTTCATCTTACATCTTTTCTATGCATATAACAGGGGTTCAAACCTCACTAATTACGACCAACAGTGCTGATTCTGAGAAAAAAAAATTCATTTTACATCTATTTTATGGATGGGGCTCGGAAGGACAAACCCAGGCCCAGAAAAGTAAGGGTAAATTTGGGCTTTGATGGGTGGGTGGGGGTGACCAAGCCAAACCGACTGGAGAATAAGACATTTTCTGGTTCTGACTCGTAAGTTTGAACACTCTGACTTTGCTGAAATTGTGCGCCCATCGTTTTGATCAGTTCTGTTCTTTTCTGGTGTATTCTGTTCGCGAAATTGTCCAATAACCCAAGCCCGTGTGGGGCCTACACGCTTGTTTTAGGTCCCATGACAAATGTGTAGTGTAAAAGAGGCCCGGGGGCATTGAATAATTTTTCATTCTGTTGTGGTGTTCTCGCTAAATTATTTTGTTGTTGGAGAACTGTCACATCATGTTCAAGCGTCTCCATTGTGAATCCACTTAGTTTCGGCCCCATACCATTATGTAGCATTGTAGCGATGGAGAGACTTGAGGCACCACGTGACGATACTCTGTGGGTACTAAGTATTTTTTCGTTGTTTTCTATCTCCTAGCATGCAAACAAGTAAGTAACAGTTTGGTTCCAGCCTTCCAAACCTTCTAGCGCCTAGGTGGCGAGTACTCGGTCTTTCGGACATTCTAGTTAGAAGATCCCTGCATGCAAACAACAGTTCCGTTCTGCCAAGTCTACTCTCTCTCTCTCTCTCTCTCTCTCTCCCTGTGATGGCATAGCATGCAAAGCCGTTCTGTTTTGTCTGGACGTTACTAAATTCTAGCGCTGTGACCAACTCAAAATCAGACGGACTTGTGAATTCCACGTATGAAGGAGGCTTGCGATCTGTGAAAGTGCGGACTTCTGGGAATTTACTCGGGCCCAGTGTGAAAACTTATCCAGATTTTCTCTGCCCACATTACGACTTCGCTCATTCATTATTCGCATGTTAATCCACTAACCGTATCCTCTCTTCATCATAGGGGGTGTTTCACCAATGGCTTATTGAGTTTTTTGGCTTTCTTTTTTGTTAGGGGCTTTAAAAAATAAGCTGTTTTTTTTTTTTCTTAAGTCAGTAGAATGTGTTGGCTTTTTGAAGTTAGTGGAATGTGGTGGTGTTTTTTTTATGTATTGTGAGAGAATGACTTGTCTTGGATTTTGGAATAAGTTGGCTTTTTTTCAAGTATAGTGAAATGTGTTGCTTTTTTTTTTTTTTTGGCTTTTTAGAATTAGTGGAACGGAGTAGCTTTTGGCTATAAGCTAAAGCCGGCTTTTTTTAGGTGGAATGAGTCTACCCGTTCCAAAATGATAGCACATTAGGTAATGGAAAAAACATGTAACTTCAGAATTAATTTTTTTGATGTCAAGAAATTAAAAAGTTATCCATGAAAGTATTTTATTTTTAATTTAAAAATATTATGCGTCTTTTTTGCTGTAGACCGTCATTTAGGAACGAAAAGAGTCAAGAAATGAAAAAGTTATGCATTTTATTTTTAATTCAAAAATATTACACGTCTTTTTGTAGTGACCTATCATTTAGAAACGAAAAGAGTATTAGATATGAAAATGTAAGTTTGGTGTGGTTGTAGCATTATTAATCGGTCTGGAGCTTCTATGATCATTTATAAAAGAATGTAATAGCTGATCGCGTCCACCTCCAAAATCATCCTCCTTTTTTTTATTGAGAAAAAGGACGGAAAGGGGCGACCAGTATAGCAACCTCCTGTGGGCGTGACCATTGAGATTCTCGACCCGCTGTGGAATGTCCGGTTGAGCCATAGCTACTATTCAAATAGAACAGGGCGTTACCACAGCATCACCTAGGCAATCAGTTGGCCAAAGGCCCTCCATGCAAATCCACGCAAGTCCCAGCAATGACCTAGTAGGAATTTAAACCTGGGAAGTCCGTGCATAGCGAAGGAGGGGAATCTCATCCCACTCCTTAACACTAACTCCTACCCCAAAATCCTTTAGCGCACGTCGGGTGCCAGTGCAGTTGGCAGACGATTTATCCCATGCTTGAGGTGTGGGGTTCAAGTCCCATCCTCCCCCTCCTCCTTAACACTAACTCCTACCCCAAGTTTTATTCTCCCTCTCCTCCTTAACACTAACTCCTCCCACCTAGGGGTGTGTAGATTTTCCTACAATGACACCCAAAAAAATGAAAAATCTTTTCACCAAAATGATACATGCATGATGCTCAAATTACGTAAATCAGCTATGTTCTTGTATTTATCTGTGTAGTTATTTGAGATTGTCCTTTTCTGCCACCCGAGCTTGCTTAAAAAATAGACAAAAAACAAAAGGCGGCCTTGGCCTTAGCAAATTCAAGGGTGGTGGGTACTTGGCATGGGAGAAAACAACATAAAAGCCTTAAACCTTTGACACGATTAACAGGGTCATCTTGCCAAGTAGATGTGAACCCTACCCACCATCGGACACGTACCCACCAGCCTTGAATTTGCTAAACCCCTCTCCTCCCCCCTGCTCCTCCTTCTTTATAAAACTCATATACTGTTCATATCTCTAGGGTCTTATCACGATCTTTTCTTCATCCAAATCTTTATCTTCTTCTTCAGAAAAAAAGGAAAAAAAAATATATTGATACAGAAAATGTTGAAATCTGTGAAGAAACCAGCACAGGCAACGTCAAGGAAAGGGTGCATGAGGGGGAAAGGAGGGCCGGAAAACGCCGCATGCACTTACAAGGGAGTCCGGCAGCGGACGTGGGGGAAATGGGTGGCCGAGATCCGCGAGCCGAATCGGGGTGCCCGCCTCTGGCTCGGCACCTTTGACACGTCTCACGAGGCTGCCCTGGCCTACGATGCCGTGGCACGTAAGCTCTACGGCTCGGATGCGAAGCTCAACTTGCCGGAACTGTGCGTCGGGAGCTCGCAGTACTCGATTCCCTCCGTGAATTTCCCCGTCACCCCCGTGAAGAAAGAAATCACGAGCGGGGATTCACCGGAAAACCCCCACGTTTTATCGTCCGGGTTTTCTGACGAATCCCGCATGGAGCGAGTTGGGGAGAATGATGTGGGAATATTGGAGGGGTTTTGGGGGAATTTGAATGCGAATTTGCCGGAGTTTGACGATTCCTCTTTGTGGGCGGAGGCGACGGCGACAATGGATTTTCAGTCGGTGTTGAACTCCGGTATCTTTGCCGGTAATTTCGAAGATGGGAAGGGGTGGGGAGCCATGCAGGACCCTTGGTGCTACTGAAGCTTTCCAATTTAAGGACAGATACCTATATATGTGTGTACATATAGGCTGCATGTATTATAGGGTAGGGAAAATAGAAAAATAGGAGTACAAAATATGTGTATAGATATGTGTTGGCCACAGCTGAGATGGGTTTTTTTCCCTGGACTTCTTCTGTGGCTTTTGTGTCAAAATGGTGTGCTAGTTGTAGAAACTGTAAAGCATAAGCTGAGGTTTGTACAGTTTTTTTTTTTTTTTGTCCATGTATGAATATCTGACGCTCGAAATAAGTGCCATAGGGAGCCAGGGTTATCTGACCTGAAAACTATGAATAAATTACTCGGTTATTGCCAAACTTTTTGTCTGAATAAATTACTCAAGGTTATGAAAATTATGAATAATCATCCGTTTTTGGCATCATGTAAGTTTTCATCCCGTCTACTTTTCCGGGTTATGTTTTCTATCTTTCTAGTGTCTGAATTATCTTTTTACTATGTTTCCTAATTTAATGGTATTTAACTATTTCCTAATAATTTAGTGGGATTCAACCATTTTTTAATTTAGTGGAATTCAATTACGGTAATTATGGGAGATACGGAGAGTGGATTTCAAAAAATTTAAAATAACCGATCCTAGTGATTTTATTTCTTTCTTTAGCATTTTATGATTGGTAAATCTACATACTCCATGGTAAATATCAAGTTGAAATAGGTTTCATGGTTAGTTTGTGAATGACATTCAAAACTCAAAACACAATTTATGGTTAACTTTGAATACCATGAATATCAACTGATCAGATTTCGTGGTAAAATAGAATACCATGAATACTATTCGATTAGATTTCATGGTAAATTTGTCCAAATTTCGTAATAAATTCAAATTAAATCAAAACAACAAATTCCATGGTAAATTTTTTTTACAAAGAAACAACACTAAAAAAAAAAACTCTCTTTCTCTAAAAAACAAAAGCAATACCTAGGTTTTCTCCTTCGGGGAAGGGGGCCGCCTCCTCCTTTCCCCCCTCCCCCCTCGGCCCCTCCCCCCAACCTCGAACCCTCTTTCCTCCTCTCTCTTTATGTCTTCCAGTGTATCCCTCTTTTGGTTTTTGTGTTTGTTTGAGGGTGATGTGCGGCAAGGACTGCTCCGGCGATCAAGTTCCGGTGTTTCGACTTTGGTAGTGGTGTGGGGATGTACTCTAGTCCGTTTTATCCCTTTCAGCTCAGATCTGGAAATTGGTGGCCGGCGGTGGTAAATAACGACGAGGTTGGGGTAGGGTTCTTTCTTTATTCTGTTGTTTGCTTTCTTTACCAGTTGGTCTTTCCAATCCGGCATTTGTACCAGCCTGATTTCCCCAAATCTGGTTGGTGGTGATAGAGGGTTAATAATTTCTTGTTTTTCTCTGTGTTTGTTTGGCCTTGGGTTTGTTATTTGCTCGTCGTGGTGTCGTGGGCTGTCGATTTTGCCAGCCTTGCTCCCCCGTTGCCAAAGACTGTCGTGTCAGTGAATTGTTGTCCCAGGGTGTTGTTTGGCACTCCACCAGTGACATCAGTGGCATCGAGGGTTCGTTTTGTTTTTAATGGCGAATGCTTATTATTTGTATTGGCGTTAGCTTTTTGATAATAGATTCAAGAAGACTTTTTCCTCTTGTGATCTTTGGTGTCCTTTGATTGGATTTTTTGATAGACTTGGGGGATTGTATATTTTGATGGCAAACTCCTCGTGTCCCACATCTTTGAGTCGGTGAGAAGTGAGTCTTTTATGTCTTGTGTTTGACTTTAGGCATTTGTCTGCCCTTTTTTAATTTGTGATGTAGGCTCTTGCTATATTTTCCTCTCATTGTACTCGTTGGAAAACTTTGTAAGTGCCGGATGACTTTATTAGAATATAATAATTATAATTGGATAAAAAAAACACTCAAAACGCATTTCATACTTGAATAGTACCATCTTACTTGATTTCATGGTAAGAATTGTAAAAAAACATAGACTGAAGTTGTTTTTCAGTAATCATGGAAATATTTTCTGTTGGTGCAAAAATAGCGTAATCGATGGAAGTGGATAAAAATAGAGAAAACATCAGTTGCTTCAAGGCACGTTCCAATGTCGCTTTCCTTGAAGCAATTATTTGTCTCCACCAATTCGAGTGAATTTGGTGTGCATCGGGTTACTAGCGAATTCGACTCCATACAATGAAGCCCAGTCTCGATTGATTGTTTGTCCAACTGCGTCATGTACACACTAAGAAGAACCAAAATGCCTTTGAATTTTGTGAGCCACCAATAATGAATAAAGGGAGAGAATTCTAGTGAGGGAGAGTGATTAATTGCATTTTCATACATCTGTTTTGAGTGAATCCTTAGCCTATATATAGGCATAGATGTGATCGTTGGCTAATGACCACATCTATTTGTTTAAACCCAATAGTCATGTCTATTCAATTCATCCTAACAGTCGTATCTTTTGGTGTGATAATGTCTATTCATTTAAACCGAATAGACACACTCCTTGCATTTAATCTAACAGTTACATCTATTCATTTAACTTGGATAGACAAACCCATTGGATTAAAACCGTTCACCAATTACAACATTTAATTTCCATTAAATATTTTGGAAATGTTCCATCATTTTCATAGTAAAATACATTGTAAAAGTCAATTAAAAACGGGAAACATGAAAAATTATTATGGCAAATATTTTTGCAACTTCGATCATGGTAAAAATTGTACGTCCACAACATCTTCCAATAATGATGGTAAACTAATAAACATGGTAATCTTTGTGCATTTAACTCTTCTGTCGAGTCTGTTATTAAGTCTGCTGTTGTCGCCACCAATTTCCTTGTAAGAGTTGTAACCAGCGACGACTGGAACACTCACCACACTTGCCTTGAACTCGATCCACTTTCTTGGGTCTTTCCCAACCGGACCCACAAACTACCAGATGTTGATGCTTTGGATATGAATCCGATTGAGATGTTGTTCTAGGGTTAAGACCCATACCTAGATTTTGATTTTCTCGTGGATCTTCTAGTTGGTGGCGATGAATTCGTCTTGGGTTAGAATCATCGGCGAACGAATTGGATTAGAATCACCAGCGAAGGCGGAGGAGAAGATGTGAGGATTTCGGAACCATCAGAGGTGAATCCACCGGTGGTGGTTTCTCAAACCAATAAAATGAAGCATGAGCTTAGCTTTGTACAGTTTTTTTGTGCGCATGTATGAATATCTGGCGCTAGAAATACGTGCCAAAGGGAACCAGGGTGATCTGACTTGAAAACTATGAATAAATTACTCGGTTCAGGGCAAACTTTTGTCGGAATAAATTACTCGGTTATGAAAATTATTAATAAACATTTTTTTTTGGCATCACGTAAGTTTTCCAGGATGATCTAACCTGAAAATTATGAATAAATTACTAGGTTATGGGCAAACTTTTTGTCTGAATAATTTACTCGGTTACGAAAATTATGAATAATCATCCTTTTTTTACATCACGTAAGTTTTCATCCCGCCTACTTTTTCAAGTTATGTTTTCATCCTTTCAGTATATAAATTATATTTCTTACCCTTTTACTATGTTTCCCAATTTAATGGTATTCAACACTTCCTAATTTAGTGAGATTCGACCATTTCCTAATTTAGTGGAATTCAATTATGGTAATTATGGGAGATAAGGAGAGAGGATTTCAAAAAAATTAAAGTAACCGACACTAGTGATTTTATTTCTTTCTTTACCATTTTATGATTGGTAAATCTAAGAATTCATGGTAAATATCAAGTTGAAATAGGTTTCATGGTCAATTTGTGAATTGACATTCAAAACTCAAAACACAATTTTATGGTAACTTTGAATACCATGAATATCAACCAATCAAATTTCGTGGTAAAATAGAATACCATGAATACTATTCGATTAGATTTTATGGTAAATTTATCCAAATTTCATGATAAATTCAAATTAAATCAAAACAACAAATTCCATGGTAATTTTTTTGACAAACAAAAACAACACTCAAAACAAAAAACACTCTCTCTTTCTCTAAAAAACAAAAGCTACAGGTTTTCTTCTTTGGGAGAAGGGGCTGCCGCCTCCTTTCCCCCCTCCCCCCAAACCCGAACCCTCTTTCCTCCTCTCTCATTCTGACTTCCGGTGTATTCTCTTTTGGTTTTTGTGTTTGTTTAAGGGTGATGTGCGGCAAGGACTGCTCCGACAATCAAGCTCCGGCGTTCCGACTCTGGTGGTGGCGTGGGGGTTTGCTCTAGTCCGTTTTACCCCTTTTCGGCTCAGATATGGAAATTGGTCATCGGCGGCGGTAAATAACGGCGAGGTTGGGGTAGGGTTCTTTCTTTATTCCGTTGTTTGCTTTCTTTACTGGTTGGTCTTTCCAATCCGGCGTTTGTACCGGCCTGATTTCCACAAATCCGGTGGGTGGTGCCAGAGACTGTCGTGTCAGTGAATTCCTGTCCCGAAGTGTTGTTTGGGAGATTCAGATTGTATGTTTTGATGACAAACTCCTTGTGTCCCGCATCTTTGAGTCGGTGAGAAGTGAGTCTTTCATGTCTTGTGTTTGGATTCAGGCATTTGTCTGCCCTTCTTATTATATTCGTTGGAAAACTTTCTAAATGCCGGATGACTTTATTAGAATATACAATAATTATAATTGGATAAAAGAAAAAACACTCAAAACGCATTTCATACTTGAATGGTACCATCTTACCAGATTTCATAGTAAGAATTGTAAAAAAACATAGACTGGAGTTGTTTTTAATAATCATGGAAATATTTTCATGGTAAAAAAGTCAATTAGAAAAGGGAAACATGAAAAATTATAATGGCAAATATTTTTGTAACTTTGATCACGGTAAAAATTGTACGTCCACAACATCTTTCAATAATCATGGTAAACCTAATAAACATGGTAATTTTTGTACATTTAACTCTTCAACCGAGTCTGTTGTTAAGTATGCTGCTGCCACCACCAACTCTGTGGATTTGGAAATTCGAAACATTTATTGTGTTAACAAAGTTAGAGCACAATCTTGTTGATATCTTAATTAAGAGATGCGAAAGAAAATAGGTTAACTCTGCTATTACAAGAAGCAGTCTTGTAATTTCTTTTAAAGGCTAACAAATTTGAAAGAGAATTAAATTATGTATTTAGAGTCGGTTTGACAGGTTTAATATATAGTGAAATGATATATAATGTCAGAGGATAATTAGTCTCGCAGAAAGGAATTGACAATGTCATATGGTATTATATCTTGCGAAATTCTGGGCCGATCAAATTTGAATCTTCCGCCGCTAAATATATCTGGACAATTCATGGCCGATCACGGACAACCGTGATCGGCCTAGCAGCTATGCTATCCTCGAAGGAACATCACCATTCCAGTTCTAACCTACTGGTTTTCTTTCATCTAAACCGTCACCACACCCAATGGGATCGATTCAATTTGATTTTTCTCCAAACTCAATTTTACACCTATATATGTGGAATTTTAAGTAAAAATATACACAAGGGAATGTAACATGTGTGTACATATGAATGTGAAGGCATTTAGTACGCATATTGTATAAAATCAAACACAAACCTAGCAATTTTTGTGAATCATAAACTAAAATAGAACCCACATTTTACAAATTAGATAAAATCGTTCGATCAAATCATAAAACAAAACAGACCCCCGCATTTATAAAACTATAGATAACAAAAACCGTCCCAATCGGTGCAAATCGATTTGGGTATTCATTAGTTCGGGTGTGTTTTTCATCCCATATTTTTTACCTGAATGTGTTGTCTGTGAATATATGAATAGAAGGCATTCGTAGACATAATTTGTGGTATTGAATTTCATTTATACTGATCAAAAAAAAAAAATCATTTATTACTCAGTTATTGCCCAGACTCGTCCATCCAAAAAGTGTTCCTACAAAAAGTGGCCTTAGACTTAGGCAGTGTAGTAATCCCACATCGGAAACTTAACCTGGGAGCCTTTGGAATATAAATGAAATAGTGGAAGATTGCTTCATCACGACCACGAGACAACGTGAATGGGTCACGACCTAAGCTTCTGTTTGGGCTAGAGACCCAGGAAAGTCCCCGGGCCCATTTCCGCAGAGATGCGGGCCTGGAAACAGGTAAGCTTGGAGCGTGGGGTCCAATTCGCACTTGTGTGAATGGGCTGAGGCGCGTGTGGAGCCTTATGGACTCGCCGCGAAGTACATAGCCGACTATACAGTTATTCACGTGACCCAACTGGGCTAACTGAACGGGGCTTATGATCTTGTGGCCATACTTTTTTGGTCTTGCCGTTTTGGCCCAATAGGTGCGTTTTAAGGTGTCAGAAATTAGGGTAAATATTGTGCTCTAATATGGTCTTTTTACTAGGTTTTTTGCCCCCTACATATTGAGAATATATTAACTATGTCAATAATTGATGGACACCGTCCATAGCCTTTTTTTTTTGGACCCTGCTATGGGTACAGAAAAAAATGTACAGAAAATGTACAAAGCTCTCTCGGGGACCCACTTTTGGGTCTCACACGAGTAATTCGAACCGTTCATTATTTTTAGAACATTTTTTCGAGGGGCTCTTAAAAAAATCAGCTCAATTGGACGGTTAAAAGTGCTTGAACCAAAATCCCACCGTTTGATGCGGGACCCAAAAGTGGGTCCCCGAGAGAGCTTTGTACATTTTTTTTGTACCTCCAAATTTATCAATTTTTTTTTGTCTAAACCACCGGTATTTGAAAGCCCACTGGACCCCGATTAAATCTGATTTGAGCCGGGTCGACCCACGAAGGGGTAAACCTCTTCTAGCATAAGTTTCCTTCATTCACAATACTCGAACTCGACACCTTGGTTAAGGGGAACAATTGCCAAACCACTTGAACCAACTTGCGTTGGTACCGTCCATAGCCATTTGCAGAGAAGTCCACGGTACTTATATTGGGGCTAAAGCTAAGGTTCGACCGTGCACTACATATGGAGTAATTATTTCAAAGAATAAAAAGTATAGGATTATGTGGTTTACGCATTTATTCTTAGGATTTGGAAATTTGGTCTTGCCGTTTTGGCCCAATATGTGTGTTTTAAGGTGTCAGAAATTAGGGTAAATATTGCGCTCTAATATGGTCTTTTTACTAGTTTTTTTTTCTTCTTTTCTTCCTACATTTTGTGTAACGCCCCAATTTTTGGAAGCATTAATTAAGACTAATTAGGATTAATTTAATAAAAAGAGTTTCTATCAGAGTGCATGTTGGAAAACGTGAAGTGCAACCCATTACAAAATACTTAGTACGGTTTGAGAAATTAATATTACAAATACAAAATTAAAATAAAAGGGGTGGGTTCTACAGATTAAGGTTCAACTCTGGATTCCACGGCTCCTCTTGAGCCTGGTCTGTCGAAAAACTCTCGGCTCCGAAATAACTGTCTCCTTCAACACCAACAGTACCTGTTTGATCACAGTCTGGCATAATACATCCGAGTCATGAAACAACATCATAGTATTATACTAGGGTCATACGAAGTGTAACACCGTGAGCGATAAATCACTCAATAGCTACTCTAACCCTCCCAACCCTTGCTAAACATACAAGTACAATATATATGATTGAAAAGCAGTAGTTAAAAGAATAAGCAAGAAATAAATCGTCAAGCAGAAATTAAACACATAGTTGATTTCATTACTAGCCATTAACTTACATATTCATCTAAGTTCTCAACCTAAAGAACTTTCCTCCCAGTTAACTACTAAGGAATATGACCAAACTGTGATTTAAGTTACGTACTTAATCTACCCGTCAGCCCCCTCGCAATGATGAATTTCCCCAGGGGCAATACTGTACCATTGAGCTACGTATGGCAACTGCCAGGTCTTGTAGGTATATAGTCGAAACTGGTCTATAATACTTTCACCCTTATAACGCCTCATAATTCAAATGAAGCAAATCACAGAGTGTCACATCCTAGGATTTCGAAATCATAGCAGACTGCCAAACAATCCTCCGAAACAATCACTTGACAGAACTTCCATTCAACAACAATCTCAGGGTAACTCCCCATCAATCAATTTCAATTCACTTTTCCATCAACCTCATCGTCTATGTGATATCCGCGTACGATCACCCAACCCAGGAACTTAGTTGTCCATTCTAACATTCAACACGTGTATGAAAAGAGCACTTAACAGTAAAAGCTAAGCGATAACGATATCACAAGGGTCACAACTGAATATCTCGATTCACAAGTTCACGAAATTCAAATAATCGAAAACCAGGGGTTTAAACGTAATAAATTCAAACTACATGGGCCAAAACATAATTTACTAAACCATTGTGGTCAAAACGTAAATAAAATAAAGTAAGGGTCACTAACGTCATTTTAAGTAAGTTTAAGGGTAATCAAAGTAATTTCATGGTTCTAGGGTCCTTGGCGAAATCTTACTAACTTTGAGGTCTTTTTGTAAACAAAACTTTATACAAGGGCAAAATTTTAATTTTTCCACAATGAAGGGTAAACACATAAAATACCTTATTTTAGCCAGTCATGTCATAACTTGACTCATAAAGAAATTCCTTGAATTTTAGTAAGTCCAAAACTTTTATAAGAGTAATAAATGTAATAAAGGGCAAAACAATCATTTTACACCATGAAGGGTATTTTAGAAATTTAGACACGCTTATAAACTTCCACCGATGAAGCTACCCTTTTAACTCTTAAGTTTAATACCAAGAACGAGAACTTGGTTAAACGTAACATGAACACATCAAATCTCACATAATCACTTGAATAAGTCCTAATCATGCTTGAGAAGTTAAACACATGAACCAAAATGAATCTAGGGCTTAATATACATGAAAAACATGGTTTAGGGTCAAAACCATCGAAACTAGGAACTTAAGGGGCTAAACTGTAATTACAGAACTTAAGCAAAACTGAAGGGAACATTTTGTACTGGTAGTCCGGATGGGGATGGGGGTGGTCCGGACTATCGACATCAAAAAAATAGGGGTAGCTTATGTTTTGTTTGGGTTTCGTGGAAACCCTTCACCTGGGCCTTAACCCTTCGACTTCAAACTACCCCTAGGCTATTCTAACACATACAAATTCTTAGGAATGATTGGGTAAGAGTCTCTACCTTGTTTTGCAAAGGATTTCGATAAAACGAGTTTTGGCGAAAAATCGGCGGAGGGAGCTTCTTGGGCCGGCTTGGCTTGCTTGGATAGTGAAATGTGGATGCCTAAAAGTGTAATGGATGAACTTATGGAAAAAGATTGACTGTTGTTGGGTTTGGAGGTGGAAACCCAAGTTTTGGTCTTTTTCTCACTTGAACTTGATGGTGGAGTTAGGGGCTTATTGCTCTAACACTTGGGAGTTTTTGGAGGAAGAAGAAGTGAATGGAAGTAGAACGGGAGAGTTGTGGGCAGGTTTGATGATATAGGAGAGTGCAGTGATGGGTTTTGGTGGGATGTGGTGTGTAGAAATGGTGAAAATACAAAGGGTGATTTGGGAGGTGATAGGGGAGGGTGAGAGAGTGTGAAATCAGTCATGGGGAGAGTGAGGGGACTGATTTTGTGGTGAAGTGTGGTGTTGGGTTGATTTAGAAGAGGTACTGGGGTGGGTATATAAAGTGTGTATATATACATATATTGCTTGTGTATGTATATGGATGTGTATACATGCACATGAAATGTATTTACATAAATATAATGCACATAAATAAAATGTAATCAAGCCTTACTATCTAATGAGCAATTAAACAATATTACTCTATTTATTCGCATTAATGAAATTAAATAATCCTAATTTTATAAATTAAAAATTCGGATTATTACATTTTGATAATATATTAGCAGAATGGAGAGGAACGTTCGTCACAGGGAGTCTCCAAATGCCAAAGAAGCTCAGCCATAGAGAAGATCGGGGAGTCCAAAGGAAATTGGGGTAGACTCAAACACAAACAAAATAAAGGAAACAAATATGCAAGGATACTTACAATTTATCGTATGAAAATGTATGCTTGTGAATGTGTGGATAACATCACATGATGTTATAATGACGTAAACATTAGTAGCAGCAACTATAAACTATGAATAAAATGAAATAGAAACTTGTTTTGAAACCCTTTTTGCAAAATTAGATCTAGCCTTCTCATTTTCTTTCAAGTACCTGAAGGAATATTTCAAACGCTTGAAGTTAAGAGGATCAAGCACCTGAAAAGAGCTTTAGGCGCCTAAATCTATTGCTTCAGGTGCCAGAAGCTAGTTTTTTTAGGTGCTTACCCAAACTCATTTTCACCATTGTTTTGCCTTTGAAAATGGTAGAATAAACTATTTGAGACCCTTTTTGGAAAATCCAATCTATTCCTTCTACTTTCCTTCAAGCACCTAAATGTATGTTTCAAACACCTGAAGCTGAGAGGATCAGGCGTCTGAAAGGGGCTTTAGGTGGCTGAAGCTACTGTTTTAGGTGTCAGAAGCTATTGCTTCAAGTGCTTGATCAAACCCACTTTGACTTCTGTTTTGCCTTTGATACTGATAGTAAAATGATGTTAACTCACTGTAATAAGGAAAATAAACTTGAAAGCTTCATTTAAAAACTCATTCACACCATAAAACACCATTGATTCTTTTATAAAAAAAAAGTTTTTTATCCATTCAAATAGCAAAACAGAGATGCTCCACTCTTGCATGCAAAGAAAATAACCTCCAATAAATATTATGTGAAAAATACATGGTTTTAACAACATTTATGACCATTTTCCTCCTTAAAAAGTATGATTTTCACCTCTTGGAGTGAAAAATAAAAGACAAACAATTTGTTCCTGGGATTTAAACCATTATCATCATAACAATGGATCAAGATAAAACATTTTAAGATAGAAAGAGATAAAAATGAACAAGGCTGAAGTGTTGCTTAAAGTGTTGAGCAAAAATGCTCTTTTGATGTGTTTAAGTCATGATAAACCGATTATTGGTATCAAGAACCAACATGGACCTACTGACTTCTCTCAATAAGAACTTTGCCACGTTGATTTGGTAGATCCACTACCTTTTTGAGCTTGAAATGGATGATTAAACTATGAGAATAGGTTTTTGAGTGGATGATGGAGTTTGGGATCAGATTATAAACTAGTTTGGGGAGATTTCTTGAAAGGGGAATGGCAAAACTCAAGTGAAATATTTTTTTTTTTGGTGGAATGTAAATGGGTTGGAGGTGATTTTGGACTTCTTTTTATGGTTTTTATGAGAGAGAAGTGGCGGTTTTTTGTGTATTTTTTAGAAAAATGATGGAACCCTTTCAAAGGAGGGGTGTGAGGGTTTAAATAAGACTCCTAAGGTTGGTTTAGGTTCCCTAAGGGCCATTTTAGAGCTTCATTTAGGCTAAGATACTTTTCCCCTGAAGGTAATCTGCAAGAACAAATCAGAATCATTACACCCAAGATATTCCTGCTCAAATTTAAAAATTCTGAGAAAAAAAGAGCTTCAAGAGCCTAAAAAAGCCCTTCAGGCGCCTAAAGGAAAGGCTTCAAGTGCATGATGAGGGTTCAGGCGCCTAAAGGTGATGCTTAGGTGCATGGGGAAGGTTCAAGCACCTAAAGGGGAATGGTTCAGGTGCATGAAAAAGGTTCAGGCGCCTGAAGGAAAGTGCTTCACACACATGCAAATGCGCTTCAGGTGCATGGAATATGTTCAATGGTTTCTTTTGGTTTTTGGTTTGGAAGTGTTTTGGTAGGGTTTTGAATAGATTTCAATCATCTCTTTTAAGCTCTAAAATGTGTTTGAAAGTCCGTTTTCATCATCGGGAACTCTATGGATTTTCATAGGCCATAAACTGGGGTGTCTACAGTGGGTTGAAAGGGGTGCAGAGAGGGAGGGGGTGTGGATTAGTCGTTAGGGGCTGAGCTGCCTAGGGAGGGGTAGCCGACCATATCACTTGCTCTCTCTCTCTCTCTCTCTCTCTCTCTCTCACTCACTCCAGAAGTTCCTCTCACTTCTCTCCAACAAGTCACTAGGTTGTTATTGACGTTTAAAAAGTGAATGGGAGTATATGATTTTTCTTTTCTTTTTTTAAAAATTTATTGACAACCATCCATCTCCTACCGTTACCTTTCATATGGTTGAATTGCTTTTATTCCTTTCAAATGACATAGGCTGTGTTTGGTTAGATACTTTAGTTTAGTTTTGATGATGTCATAAAATGTAATGAATGGAGAGAGATAGAGAGAGAAATGAGGGAAATGATGGTGTCAACAAAACTAAATTGGAAAACAAACAGGGCCATAATGATTATCAAAATCCCATGGGGTGGCAACTTTATATGATTCCGTACGGTTTGCTATCCATCATTTTGGTTTGTTCAAGTTTTAGGGCGTCGCGAGTCTTGTGACACCACCCAGAACCCATGACAGTGGTCGAAACCATGCATCTCATTGGTTCTGTCGGCCATACAAGTGGCCGTTTACTAAAAAAAGTGAAGGTGGTCGTCGGACTAAAAACAGCGTGATTGAATTTGTATAGCTCCACTAATGAATGACATTTGCGGTTTTTGAGATAATATCAATTTGATTTTTTGCGTGAATAACCCTTTATGCGAGTAAGACAGAGATAACGATTCCACTAAAAGTTGAGAGTCTCGAATGAACCCACAATAGCCCCAAATTAAACTCTATAGAGGATAGCTTCCTTTGTAAAACAAAATGCTTTCCATTCGAAACATTGAACAAATATTAATGCTCTACAAATTACAAACACAAAAATATATAACAACGTAGAAAAATTACACTGAGTGCTCATTCGATTCAACTAATTACAAGAATGGCACTCTCATACTGTAAAATTTATGACAGAAAAATAAATTAAGTTGTTGCTAAGGCTCTATTTCTTTCGATGTAAAATGTTTTTCATAAAATATATTTTCTTATAAATTCTTTTTGTGAAAATTAAAATTATCCGGTTTTGTTTTTAGGTGTTTGGTACTAAAGCTTAGAAATGGGGGGTACAAAGTAGATTTGATTCGTTTGTAATTCATCTTCTGCATCCAAAGTAGGGATGTAGTATTTTTAGTACACGTTGTGTAAAATGTTTTCCTCATGTTTTTTGTAACCAAAGAACGAAAAATGGAAAAAACATTTTATAAGAAAATATTTACAAGAAATATTTTACGTCCAAACAAACGGAGCCAGTGTTTACGAAAAAGTCGAAGAGTAGATTTGAAGTTTAGCTCTTGTTCGGTCAATCGATCGATGTTTGCCAAAATTTTCAATGAATATATTTTAAATTGCAAAGGATTACTCCAAATAACAAAATTTAAAGTTTGCGGGTCCCTTCATTTTCATGCCATATTAATGGTATCGTAAGCATCAACTTGATAATAAAATGAATAATTGAACACATAATGAAATTTAAAAACATAAGCAACATCCATTCCTCACAACCCACATCAAAAGATAATTAATCCTCATCACCATCTCATTCACCCAACCAAACACTCCCCCCCCTCTCTCTCTTCAAGCAACTTTCCTAGTGAGAGAAAGATTTGGAAACATAACTAGAAAAAACCCTAAAAATAAAAACTTGATACAAACAAGCAAATATTTTGCTGATCAAAAAAAAAAAAAAACAAGCAAATATTTTTTTTCTTCTTAATTATGGCATTTAAAGTCTTTTCGGTATGCCAACAAGCACTTATAATTAAAAATTAATTAAGGATGGTTGTGGTCAAACGTTTTCCGTTGACTGAGGGAGAAGAGGCTGAGCAAGTGACGACTTGATGTGGCTAGTTGCATGGTTGTTACCGTGGTCCGCAGGGGACTGGATCGCGGCCTTTTGGGTCAGTGCAAACTTTCTTTCTTCGTTTTTGCCCCACAGCACAAAGTACAGCCCTGTTATGATCAGCACAGCGCCAATGATCCTGTGTATCGCACCACCAAACAGCAATTCAATAACATTTTTTTTGAGTAATCAAACAGGAAATTAATAGGGGTGTACATGGTCCAGTTTGAACCGATTTTATAGAAATTCAGGGACAGAACCATATCTAACGGTTCCAAAAAAATGAGAACCACAACTAGAATGTTACACATATAGAACCAAATCACACCAAACCATTAGACCGGTCTAGTTTGGTTCGGTTTCCAGTTCTAAACCATGTTAGCATTCAAAAATTGCCCAAAAAAATAGTCGACAAAATTATTGTAATTTCTTCGTAAAACTACTACCACTAAACCAACCTAGAAATAAATTAAGAACTCTAACAATAACTAAAACAACTATTAGAGTACTCTCATATATCATTATTGATATAAATGACAGATGATATACTAAAACTTAAAGCTAGCAAAATTATCAAGAAAGTGTGGTTATATATGAGTGTATATATTATATTATATTATATTATATTATATTTTACTTATATATATGGACTTGGTTCGGTTCAAATCACGGTTCATAATTATGAAATCAGGGACCAAACCAAAATATCCGGTTCTCATTTTTTTAGAACCAGAACCAATCCATTTAACCATAGAACCAATTCAAATAGGTCGGTTTGGTCTGGTCGGTCCGGTTTCACGATTTTTTCGGTTTTCTTGTACACCCCTAGAAATTAAGATAAAAATTTGATCGTTTCTCGACTTGAGCGTGTCATTGTTTCTCTATATTGTTTCAATTTTATCGGGTGTCCCCGAAGGAGCATGATTCAATAATGTTCCACGGTATTGTGAAGTTTATTTCATAATTTAACATTTCATGAAAAATGCTTCACAGATCACATTTAACATTCATAGATGAAATGGTCGAGTACTTTAATTTGGTGCGAAAAAAATCGAAAAACGATACACCGAACCACTTCATTTTTTAATTTAAAATATCAGGTGCTAAATTTTTTTAGAAAACTGGGCCTAAGAATTTGCAGTTATTTTTCCCACTTCACACTTTGCTGAATGGAATCTAAATTTTTCCGGACAATTTGATTACAAATACACCCTTTACAAAACAATTTATTTTGATAAGAAATTGATTTTCGCACTCTCTCGTTCCAATCATTTTTTTTCTTTTCTTTTCTTGTGAAAAAGAAAAAAAGAGAGATTATAGGTTCATCTTTTGTGCAAAAAAGGGAAAGAAAATAAGAAATACTTGGGAAGGTTTCTAGGGGTTTATGATGATACAAAGGCTTGACAAACTTATATGGATGCATGTCCGTAAAACGAAAAAGTTTCTAGAGCCGCGGCAATTTCAGTCGTTCAAAAGTGTTTTGAATGACTAAAATTTCTTTTACCCTCTCTCCTATCTCACCCCTCTTTCTCTCTTTAACTCTGGGTCGTCCAATTTGAATGGCCGAAATTGCCGCTTGGGTACCAAGTAGGATGGTACTCGTTTGGCATTGAAAAATTTCTCCGGTAAACCTTTTTCGTGTTTTTTGGAGTCAAATGATGTCGGTAGTTTTCTACAGTCACAACATTAAAAACATTAGTACAAATCTACGGTTGGGGATGGTGTATTGTTTGTGCGGTATGCATGATTGATGAGAGAGAGAGAGAGAGAGAGAGGAGAGAGAGGGGTAAGTACCCTCCCAAGTAGAACTCTTCACCCAAAGCAAAGGAAGCCATGATAGCAACAACAAGAGTCTGAACAGGTTGATACACAGCCACGAACACTGGGCCACCCCTGTCTATGCACCATATCTGTACAGCAAATGCTATCCCTGATGCCACCACTCCCTGCATCCATTTTTATGTACATTCCATTATTTCTCCACATAATAATATAAGGTAAGAACAACAATTTTATTGTGCATAAACAAAAAAAGGAGTTAAGAAATCCAGAAAAAAAAAAAGAATGGGAATGTCTGCGGGCACGGATTTAATAATCGATGTGTACACAGAATAGCCTAATGTACATGGAACGAGGGAGTTACGTGAATTGAACAATTAAAATGAGTTTGATCTTTGCACATAAGTCTGTCTTGTTTAGAATTGATGAAAAATGAAACTCCAGAAAGTCTTCTAGGCACCCAGAATGAATATGGGTCATTGCTTTTCAAATTTTTGGTGTATTTTTTGGGTATGTAGTATTAGCGGTTGGTTTTTCATTTCGGACGAGAATACCCTCTGAAAAGTCAAGTGTTTCTTGAGGGTCCCATTGTTTGATACACGTGTTACTCATCAATGTCATTTTGGACAAGATTACCCTTCGAGAGTTCAAGCCCCACTACTAACACATTATATAGGTTTTCAAATAAAGGGAAACATTGCTTAGTGGTTACTTACCTAACTTCTTTCTGCATACTGAGACTTTGCAAATATGTAGTGTTTCGGACTTCGTGAAAACTTTTTAAGGATTTCAATTTTGTTCATCGACTTCATATGCAATGATTTTTACCCTCATTCATAATTGGCTAAAATACATCCCACTTTTTAAAACCAGAAGATTCGCGTTCTGTTTTAATTAATTGATCACAAAGTTGAGCTAAAAGGGTAAATTAGTAAACATGGAAGGATGAGTCCAACGAGTTAATACTGAGTCACTCACCGCGTAGAAGACACTCAAGAGCTCACCACCAGTGTGAATAAGCCAAGCTTGTGGATCCCTCTCAAGGAACGCAGCTATAACCAAGAACTGTAGAACACCAAAGAAGCACTGGTAAGAGGTGAAAGAAAGCCGGGCCGGGTATTTCTTCAGTATCGGGGCCTGTAAGACGAGCCACCCGGCCCACGACAAGCAGTGCCCGATCAAGAAAATGCAGCCCAAAGTCCAGTTCTTCCCGCTCGCGTCTCCGAGCGAAACCAGAACCGGTGAGTTGAATCGCTGTGTTGGTGGAGTTGGGCTGTATATGGTGGGACCCTTGTAGAGGGTGATCACTGATGCTCCCATAACGCACAGGATCGTTCCCAACACTTTGGAAATCCCATCTTTCCTATTTAATCGTACTTGTTCAATCCTGAAAATGACCAATTCATTAAAAAAAATGAGTTTATGGGAGTGGAAAATGACTTGCAACAAAGATTTCGTACAGAAAAATAATCATTCCATCCTAATTTGCTCGCCTATTTTTGACTTATTAAATCGACAACGAGTTGTTAAATTTAATGTCCATTGGAACATGTACTCGTAATGGAGTTTTTGTACCGAATTATCCGGTCTTTAGTGATCCTTTTATTTCAAACCATTTTCTAATAACATGGTATTCGGTTCAATGGACCGACTACTTCGGGGAAAATTTCACCGAACCAATTGTGCCGTCGTAACATAATTTTTCAAAAACTGTGATGCATTTTTATTCCGAATGGGTTATCGGTAACGAAATTCAGATTATGTTTTTTTTTTGGAGAAATGGAAGCTTGCCGGAGAACTGCTGCCATGAGAAAAGTGATAGCCGGAACGGAGTTCTGTATAGCTGAAGCAAAGGTTGGAGATGTGTTGTCCAATCCCAGCAAGTAGAATCCTTGATTTGCAGTTATTCTGTACTTCCCCATGAAACCAAAATTAACCAAAATAAAATCAATTAGCCCAACAATGGTATAAAATTATATTCACAAGCATGTAAATCAAGCTGTAAAATCACCTATATGTATCTGTATTCTGAACTTCCGATACTGTCATTTACCAATATATCGGCCAATACTACCGGGTATATATTGTATTAGCATTTTAGACTTCTGATACGGTTATTTACCAGTATATTGCCAAGATACTGGTAAATTACTAGTATATTGACAGTATCTTGTCAATATACTGGTAAAATAGCAGTACCAAGTTACGTATGTACTGTTAGGCACCAACATACTCCATAGGCCAATACTCCCCGGTACTGGTATGTACCATATCTATTTTGATGCGTAACTTGGTACTGCTATTTTAATCACTCAATATAAAAGAGTGTATACATTTTAGGGATGAAAGGAAAACCGAAAAAAAAAAAAAAAAAACAATCGATCAGTTCGGCTTTCGGTTGGGAAAAAGTTTTATTGGTTGACTTCGGACCAAATCGAACCGAAAAATTATCGGTTCGGTCTCGATTTCCTGAAAATTGGTTTGGATTGAACCAAAATCATGCCAATTTGGACCGAAATACCCCCGAAACTACCCCCATTTGGACCAAAAACCGAAAAAAACGATCTCGAACCCCCAAAAATAACAAATCCTATCCATCCATCTCAATCTTAATGTTGGACCGAAAAAACCGAACCACCCCGAACCGATCGGTCCATTGTTTTTTTAGTCGGGATCGGTTGGCAACAAAACCACCCTGAACCGATCGGTTCAGTCGCAGACACCCAAAAACCGAACCGATCCGAACCGACCGATTTTCACCCCTAATACATTTTGTGTATTCACATGTGAACATACCCAACAACTGCAAGTAGGAAGAACTGGACAGCAAGAGAGAGAGTGAGCGGCGGCCTCTCCTTCCTGATCAAATAAGAATGAGAGACAACAGCATGTTATTCGAAGTTCGAATCATGAACCAGAGGATTGAATACGAATTTGTTGCGTTTCCGACTTACTTTTCGAGGAAATAGGCGAAAGGCAAGAGGAGAATGAGAGCCAGAATGTTTCTGTAGACAGGGAAAACAATCTTGCTGATGCCCATGTTAAGGGCAGCTCTGGAGACGACATGGAAACCAGCATAGCCAAATTGCAAGGCCAGCATGGCTATGTGGAGTTGAAACCTTTCCGGGATCCCCCAAAGCATTCTTCCACCAGCAGGATCCGCCATTGGAGAAGAAGAGATTTAGGCTGAGGTTTAAGGGAGGTGTATGCAGGAATGAAATGGAGATGGAGAAAAAAAAGAGAGTTGAAAGGGAAAGTGAAGTGGGTTGTGGAGTGGTAAGGCAAGTGTGGGGAGATATAAATACAGTTTGGAGATTGGAAGGACTAAGGGGCATAGTAGAGCTGTGCTATGAACACAGATGTCCAAAGTGTTGTTTTACATAACATATCGGCTGTTACATAACGGTTTTTGGCCTCTCCGATATTGTTACACCCAAGTATATTAATGAGGGGAGAAAATTGCCTGGGTATCGGCTAGTTCCTGTCACGTATCGGTCTGTATCCGATTCACGGACCAATGCACCGTTGTTATGTCCGATAGTTGATCGCTACAGGTTATTTAAGCAATTCAAATTATTTTTCTTCAAGAAATAATTTTAAAAAATTCTCAACTGCTACAATTGATTCTCCTTACTCAACATATATACGATAGATACCAGCAAACCATTATTGTTACATATTACGGAACCATTATTTAAAACTTTCGTTCAGTGTCAGAACACATAGATATGTCCAGAGCCATTCAATGTAAGTGAACTTCACATGATGGATGTACAACCCCCAGAGATCAAATGACTACGAGTACATTTCCTCTAGGTCTGTATCTAAACATCTATGTCTGTAGCAATCCTCGAGATATATAATGCACTTCAAAACTCATATAGTGACAAAAGATATGATCCTACGGCTAGAAATACATTAAGAAAGAGGAAAAAGAATTGTTGCGAATAGAGGATTTCGTGCTTTAATAAGAGGGTCAAATATTGAATCGATGCAGCTACGTGCTTCACTATGCCCCAAAAATAAATAAAGAATACATTTAAGCTTATCGATCACCATAATTCGTAGCTAAATTCACGAAAAAAAAATAACTACAACTTAAATTAAACTTGACTTGATAATTCAAACATTGGAGGAAGGCTTGAGTTTTGTTTTTGTTTTGGTTTTTGAACGGTTGAGGTCTGAGTCGAGTCAAGGGATCTGTCGGGGAGGAGCTCTGGAAAATGTTTTCTACCCAAAGCAAACAAAAATATACGATTTTTTTTTCTTTTTTGAACAAGAGGACTAGTTAGGGGTGGTTTGGCTAAATACAAAAAACTAGTTTTTGATTTTTTTTGGTTTTGCCCTTATTAAAAAAAAATTGCATTTTTTAGTTTTTGGTCAATATTTTTCGTCTTTATTCACAAAACTTTAAATTTGGTTAATAATTTTATACTTTTTAGATTTCTTTCGTTGAGACAAACTAAGAAACCAAAAAAACAACTTAAAACTAACAAATACAAAAAAAAAAATTAATAAGGACAAAACCCAAAAAATCTTTTGTGTTTATTGAAAGGAGGCCTTAATTTGATGTACTGTTATGATCAAGTTGTAGGGGAAAAAAAGGTGGAAAAAGGGGTTGGAGGGGTAGGTGGGCCCACAAGTGGCCCTAAAAAGAGGTAATGTCAACTGTTAAGTTGCCTTTGAAATGTTTTTAGCTTGTCTCCCACATTCTTCTCTTTTCCAACCCCCCCTCTCTTAGCTGACAAGACAACCCCACTTCATGAGAGAGAGAGAGAGAGAGAGAAAAAAAAATAAACAAGAGAGAGAGAAAGCTAGAGAGAGATAGAGCTTCTAGTGCATGGCGTGTCCTGTTAAACGGCCGTGTTCTGTTTTGGAAGCATGCCATTAATTATGATAATTGAGGAGGGAGAGAAGTGGTGGTGACTGACTGACTGACGGCAATGCCGCCATTGATAGATAGAGCGCACGAGGGGTGGTGGGTCACTCCCATGCGTCCTCGACCATTTTCCAAGCCCCACCACAACCACACTTGCTACCTAGCTTCTACTTTATTTTTTTACTCGTGTGAGAGTGTTCGGTTCAGTTTACTCGTATATTGACTAATCGCCTCTCCAGTTTGGTAAAAACAGGTCATACATGCCAATATTATGCGATTCACAAAAAAATAAGTCTTTTCGACTTGATCCAAAAATCGAACCCTAATTAATTGTGTGAAAAACAAACTCACTAATTAACCGGACTAAACCTTTGGGCTGCTACTAGCTAGCCTTTACCACTTTGTTCACTTCACATTTCTAAAAAAAAATTTAAAAAGATTTTTTTCTCATCTCTCATATCTCTAATCATTAATCATATTTCTCTCTCTACTCATACATCTTTATCCAATCATTATTCTCATTTCTCTCTATCTCTCTCCAATTATTACATATCTCTCTAATTATTACTTTTTCTAAAAACTCATCTAAACGCTACCTCAAAAATATTTTTCCAAATACTCCATTATTCTCAAAACTCTCAACCAAACACACTTACATCTCTTGTATTTCCCATATATCTACAGACTACACACATACGCACTGGCATTTGTTTGAGATCTATATATGTCATAAATTCTTTCTTCTGTAAATTATCAAGCAATATAGAATAATTATAGAATAATATAGAATACAGATAATTTATAGTATAGTTTATAAAGGCCGTACAAGTACCACATATTCACAATATTAATCCCAATAATCCCTTCTTCTAAATTATTGCAGGGGATAATATACACCTATATTTCAGTAAAATATGATTCCCAAGGGATCAATCAGGTAATTAAGATTTTGTTAATTACTCAACCCATCCCATTTTAAATTCTCCATAAGAGAGACCACGTAACTTTGACCTTAAAAAATAGAGTACTTTAGGAACTAATTATTAATTTTTTTTTGCACTGTTCAAAAGATCTCAGTGAGTATTTTTGAATGGTGTTAAAAGCTAGAAATTTTTTTCAGATATACAAGTCAAAATGGCATGAATTTTCGCAACGAGCATTTAAAATGGGACTGAGGGAATATATATATATATATATGTGTGTGTGTGTGTGCATAACTTTGAAGATACTTTAATGCAAATTAAAAGAAATATAACAAGTTATAAAGTAAAAAAATTGTAACTCGTTAAAAGATTAGAATAGTTTAACTTCTGCAAGAAAATCCCTGGGATATATTGCAGCCTTTCAGTGCATCAAAATAAATTATGTTAATCGAGGGTAGCAAAATTAGTAGAGGTGTGCGGAAATCAAACTCTCGTTTATCTAAAAACAGATCAAATGCGTTTAGATCATTGGTAAGATATGCTATAATTAAAAGATCTCCACAGTTGATTGAAAAAGTGAGAACAAAAATGTACCCCACCTGAATCTGATTGATTATGAAAAAAAAATAATGGAAAATGAAAACGAGAGAAAATAAAGTGAAAGAAAAGAAAGTGGAATTTTTTTAAATTCATCTATGCACGCGTTTGATTAGAATGAAAATTTTTATACAAATTTTGCACTTTCACGAGAAAATAGAATAGAAAGTTAAGACTTGAAGTTAAGTAACCCTGCTTAAATGAGTTGCACTAAAAAATTCACCGTCTCGCGTGTCTATTATTTTCATGCTAATCAAACACATGCAAAAGTACCAAAGTTTTCTCTTTCTTGTATTTTCCATCATTTTCACTCTAATCAACAGTGTAAATAGTAACCAAACAAGAGGAATCCCTCTTTATGGTAATAGTACAAAATCTGGTAGGAAAATTACCTTAACTAAATCAGCTAACCTTAATCAATATAAGTAATTGGTCCTTTTCTTTACTTTAACATGATCTTAATCCTTTTTCTTAAGCATACCTAATGAAGTGTTCCCACTAAGTTTTCCACTCCCAAACATTCCCCACTGTCCAATTCTGATAACAAATTCCTTCACTTTAACAGACATGTTGTCCCCCCATTAAGAGAGACCACCATCATTCACAAAATATTTTTGAAAATCTTTTTAAGTGAGAAAATTGAAACTTTTTCTGCCTAAAAGCCTGCCCTGTGAGAATAAATATTAGCCTTTCGAACTCGAAATGTCCTTCCATCTGATTGACATGCTTATTGAGGAATTTGGAAAATTCTAAAAGTAGCCCAGTAGGTTGTCTTTAATTAGATTTAAAAAGTGTATTAAATTATGTGAAAAATATATAAAAGTGTGTTAGATGTGTTAAAAAATATAAAAAGTACACTGAAATTTGTATTTTTTTGTCTTCTTAGTGTTTATTGTCGACCTAGTGGGCTAACAACAGAAGTAGCCGAGGAATAAATAAATTGTCCCAATTCAGAATGTACCATAAGAAAATAAATTAAATTGATTCACTAATCATTGCTCCACAATTTCATAATATTTTTCCATGAAAAAAAAGATGGTAAATCCGTGTGACTACAACTATTGCATCATGCTAATTCTTTTTAGGGACCTTACTTTATATATATATATATATTACATATCAAAACTTATAAATGAGTGAATTAGATCATCAACACCAACTCGATGTTGGTAGTGAAGATATAGATGACAAGAGAAGCGGATTGAAGACAAGCCTAGCATTAAGACTGCGTTTGGATTATAGGAAAAGTAAGAAAAAATAAGAAATTTTCTCTTCCAGTGTTTGGTTCCCACTTCGAAATCTAACAAATTTTCTCCCAAAACCCCCCCTAATTATTTGCTTTTTTCTTTTCACAAGCTCCAAAACAAACCCTAAATGAACAAAAGTTTGAAACGCAAAGAGACTGGTCCGACCCGGGCAGCATGAACCGGTCGGGCACCACCCAGACCAAGACAGGTTGTAGTGTATTTGATAGCCAACTGCTAATCTTCATCCTCTTTTGGGTCACAATAAGTACATTCCTGACAGCTAAAATTAGATTTGGTTTCCCACGGGAGAATCTTCTTTTATCTTTCAACCAGGCCCCATTTTCAGATCCGACTTGACCAATCTTGACCCTGCCCATGGCAGTGTTATCATTAGTTTTGGGAATTTTTTTGGCATGTTCCTCTATAGTTCTAAACTGATACCCTTGTATCAAGGTTTTTTATTCTTGATTTTCAACAGCCATCAATATCTTTTACTCTCTTTTATGAGCTAGTGAGCCCCAAAATAAGCCTCTTTGGTTGTAGGAGAAAGACTACGTATATTAATCTTTTTGCAAATTTCAAATGCGAGAGCTTTTTACATTATATCCTGGGTAAACTCTTTATGGGTAAGACTTAACATCGACTGAACTCTTATTAGAAAATCAATGAAGATATCCATACTAAAGACAAAAAGAGTGATTATTTCCTTTCTTAAAATGGATGTTAGTATGGCTTATAGATTTGTGGTGTTCGATTTGCTTGAATCTTTAAGTTTGTGGTATTCTATAGAACTCCTCCATCCATCAGGTCAGGAATTTAACTCCTACCAAACCCTACCGTTCTCTCTTAGATTAGATACTTGTAGAAATTTGTCACGACAGAAAAAAAAAATAAATAAATACATGTGTTCACCTAAAATTTTTGGGGTAGATTTGAAATCCTACCTGTTTTCAAAGAAGTTAAAAGAGTGTTAAGATAAGGCTTAAGTGCAAGCATTCTAGGTACGGGCGAGTTCTCTAATTGACCAAGGCATCACTACACTGGTTTAATCCAGCTCACCCTTTGTAGTGAGGGAAAAAAATGTTACCAAAATGAAAGATATACGGAGTATAATCCATTAAATCAGATTTTCAATTAATCTCAAAGATTTTCAATTAATCTCAAATATGTTTCTCAAATCAGATTTTAAATTACTCAGAAAATGCATCCAACGGGACCGAGTGGATTTCAGTGTTACTGAATGGATTTCACCCGTTGGATGCATTTTCTGGGTGATTTTATATGAAACTTCTCAGGTACCATACCAGACTTCAAAACAAAATTAAGAGAAGACAATTGATGAGGAAACTAGTAAAAGAGGCTATTAACCATTGGAGGTGCTTTTATGACTTTCTTTGGAAAGGCAACTGAGGTTTGTGATAAGTATAGTGTCATTAAAATAAACGAAAAGAAAAGAGAAAAGAGAAGATAAAGATTAGCAAACAACAATTCTTTTTGAACAACTTTTCATCTTTAAATTAGATTTTAGAGCGGAAAGAAGAGGTCCCATACATCATGGAAGTACTCCATTGGGTCTTTCTTTCAATTCAATTTTGTACGATCCATGTAAAGGAAAAGGGATTCCATTGAGAAAGAATCAAATATCTTGTCCATTAGCCAAGGATTAGTACGGTTTGTCAGTGAGTTTGCTTATTATACAATTGATCATATTTCGATTCTTGGAGTCAAGTCACAAAAAAATTGTTCTTGTGAATCCCCTAGCCTACTTTTGACTGAACCAGAGAGTTGATTAGTTGAGGTGCGTGTAACATGAGAATCAAAGACCCTGTAGTAAGTTGCCCTGTTATGCACTCTGTAGTGCACATTCAGACCGTCCGTTTTGGTAATGAATGGTCCATTGGAGGAATCTTTTTAAAGTCCGAACCGTTCAAAACACTTTTGGACAGACTGAATGTGCACTATAGAAACCCCGGGTCCGTGTAAAATGACCCGAACACCCTGTACTGTCAACAAAAAAAAGAGTACATTTTCTATCGGGTGAATTTACCCTATTCTATTCAGTTTAGATAAACAGTATGTATCTTTTGTATACATTTTCTATTTCCATTCATAATTATGTATGGAATGCGTCACCAACACGACATGTGCAGAGAAACATGCCCTACAAAGACCCCATGCAAGCATTTTCCAGTGCGAAGCCAATTTGTTATTTAGCTACAGGCAATTATATAAGGATACTAAAATAATTTGCTCATTTTATCACATTTTTAATCTGTTTCTTTTTCCTTCCATAAATCGTAAATTGGAAAAAGAATTAAAATGAATTCAGTCCAGAGAACTACTACTTTAACGTGGTTGGAATGTTTACAAATTGGCTTCGAATGTTTAAATAGATACATCCAATTGCACTAATTGGGGGCGTTCGTATTGACAGAGGAAGTCGAACTTTGTCCAAATATATCGGCTTAAACACGAGACTGGAGACTTGTAAACCCTTTCGATGTTTCAATGGGCGACTCAAACCACCTAGCAAAAATAGAATGGTGGATTGGGAATCGCTCGAATAACTTGGTTGGTAGACTAGAGGACTGAAAATTCTCGTTTCGCCTTGGACAAATTAATTCGGGTGAAAATAAATAACCAAGCATGATAGACAGGAGTGAACTGATACATCTTTTTTTTATTTTTTTATTTGTTCTCAAGGACTACAAAATTCACCAAGACTTGAGATAGAACCGTTATAAGATCACAACTAGGGATGACAATTGGGAAACAAGGAGCCTTGTGTGTGGCATCCAAGCCGTCAAATGTATTTTTAACAATCGTGATTCCGCAGCAAACGCGACGGTATAGGGGGACCAGTATTTCAGTGGTAATCTATGAGCAGTCACTTTGTGCATTTATTGCCAAAGGTTAGGTCTGTCTCCTATCCATCCCCCGCCCATACCCTCAATTATTGGAGACTAAACGAGTTATGTTATTGTTGTTGTTGTTGTTGTGATTTCATCTCTACGCTTTGAAGATCCAAGCCGTTCATTGCCAAGATGAAATCTGAGCCGTTGATTGTCAAGATCAATGGCTCGGATGTGCACACCAGAGCACTCCCGGGTTCTGACAATTGGCCCTATTCCCCATTACACTAAAATAATCCACCGTATATGTAACTATTTCCTTCTATTTTGCTTTGAGGTTGAACAATGGTTTCTCATTTTTCACAGGGCAGGGTGAGTACGGCCAAATAGCAGCACTCAATAATTACCCGGTCAGGGTTTGGGGCAGTGTTGTATATTTCGAGTTGGGGTCAGGTGCACCAAAACCTGTGAGAACGGTCAAATGGGAGCATCCAATAATTATCCGGTCGGAATTCCGGGCAGTGTTGTACATTTCAAGTTTGGGGTCAAGTGCACCAAAACTTGTCCGTCCCGTTGCCATCCCTAATCACAGTCCGGAATTCCCCACTCCCAACTACGTGCACTAGGAGTGTTGTCGCTTTCATAAAAACTGCACATGAGAGTTTTTGGAAAAACAACTTTCCAACCCTCAAATTTGGGGAGACAAATACTGGGTTGGATCACATTGGGTGCCCTCGACGAGTCATTTTCAGTGCTGAAGATTCCCCATATCATTCACTGTATCGTATCTTCATTGCTTACTGCATTTATTAAGGGCATTCTTACATGACACACCCAAAAAAATACCAAATTCAACCTCAAAAATATTTTTTACAATTTAGCAAGTTACTTTTCAAAAAATTTACAAAATCAAACTCTATATTCTAACTTTAGCTAATTACTTTATCAGAAACTCACAGAATCAGACTCTCTATTCAAACTTTTACTCTTTCCTCTTTTGGAGAGTGAACAATAGGTCACCAAATTTATTAAGTTACTGTGGCAAACTAAAGTAATTTTCAAATTTGTGAGTTCGTTTTGTGAGGTTGATTTTTTAGGAGTTTAAGTTAAAGTAGAGATGTTGATATAAATGCTCTAACAGCATCCTCATCAACTTTTATATTTTAACTTTAAAGTTAAAGTAGAGAGCAAACTCCTCCAAAACCTTAAAAAACAGCCTCACCTAACAAACTCACCAATTTGAAAAATTTTAACTTTGCTACATTAATTTAACAAATTTAGTGACCTACTGTTCACTCACCAAAAGAGGAAAAGGGAGGAAAGAGTAAAAGTTTGAATAGAGAATCTGATTCTGTGAGCTTTTGATAAAGTGACTTGCTAAAGTTTGGATAGAGAGTCTGATTTTGTGAATTTTTTGAAAAGTAACTTGAAAGAGATCAATCACCAATAGGCTTTTACCGCCCCACCAAGACGCGAGCAAAACAAAGCCTCTCTCAAAATGATCCGGGGGCCCTATAGCACCCCGAAGCACTACAGGATTGTAGCGTGCATCATGATCATCTAACTTGCAATCAATGGTCTGAAATTGCGGACGATTTTTGACCGATAAGATGACTAGTAAAAAAAGCTATCTTACCGGTCAAAAATCATGAAAACACTTTTGAACGGCCGTGATTGGCCCCCAAATCCCTCTCCAAACATCCAGTTTACAAGACTGCGAGACAAGGTGGTAATGAGCGGACATTTATAATTGCTTTGCCAGCTCATCCACCATCAACACTCTCAAGCTAGAATTTAACCTCGAAGTTAATAGCCAAGTTTAACTCAACGAATCAGTAATTCAAATTGTGGTTTTAACATGAGTGGGGGTGACATAATAATTTTTGTCTTTTCTTTTTGTTTTTACAATAATACACCCAACAAAGAGTGGGAGTACATGTTTCCTCCAAACTAGCAGAGAGCCAACTATAGTACACAATATATCAAGGGCACTTTTGTCATTTGTGCAGCATATCAAGGAGTTAATATTTTTGGGGTCGATATGACTTGTTAAAAAAAAAAACCCAACCAACCTTTGAACCATGTTTCTTCCTACTGAAATCACATGGAAGGTACCCAAAACAAACAGGGTTGGCCCCTATCGGTACCATAGGAGCGCCAGACCCGTGGCGGTTCAACAAATCCCGAAAGGGATAAGTCACCAATAGGCTTCTACCGCCCCACCAAGACATGAACAAAATAAAGCCTCTCTAACACGTCATCTGGTTTACAAGACTATTACCCAAGCGGGTTCGTCAATGCCCTCGCGTGGGAATGAGCGGACACTAAAACGTAACTACTTTGCTAGCTCATCTAGACACTAAAACGCAACTCCTTTGCTAGCTCATCTACAAACAATGTGGTTCTTAATGCACAAAGTTGTTGCTCTCAAGCAAGAACTCATAACCTCAAAGTAAATAGCCAAGTTCAAACTCACCGAATCAGTAATTCAAATTGTGCTCTGCATAGTTGAACATGAGTGGGTGTGCACAACAATAATTTTCGTCTTTTGTTGTCGTTTTACAATAATACTGCCAACAAACAAAACACAACGGCTTTACTTCATAACTAAACAACACCCAACTCATAACCACCTACTCCAAGACAAATAAACAGAAAACAAAAAGGTATTGACCACTTTTTTATATATATAATTATACGACCACCGCGTGATTGGTTTAACGGGTAAGTACTTCAAGTTTCTCGCTTAATGTTTACCTTAAAATCTCTGAAGTCGCTTCGGTCCGGACATAGGACTGGTAGAGTTCATATAGATAGAAGTCCGTGGCGTTGAGGGGCAACTCTTCGTAGCGGATATGTAGAGTGCCATTTCTGTATATTGGTGTCCATCTCATAAATAGTAAACCCAGACACCCAGTTGATATCCATTCATGGGTGTTTGGGAAGGGTATAACCAAGACAATCAACACCACTTTAATTCATAGGCAAGACAACGTCGAATCATTACAGGGTATAAGGTTCGCATTCTTTTGGGGATACGTAATCACGAATATACCATAGACATTGCATAAGAATAGTCTAACTAAATAAGTAGGTGAATCACTAGGGGAACAATAGCTTTGCCAATTTTCATCAAAGTTTCACTTCCCAAATGGGTTCATTTCATCATTTTCCTTCTTTCACTTGTAAAAGCCTAGCTACAGCTTTTGACATGAATGAAATGATACAAAGATATTTTCTTTGAAATAAGCCAGCATCCTCCCTTGGGAAAATCCTACTAGCTTTATGTTTCTTGGCTCTTTTTCTCCTTCAACTGCTAGTGGAGAAACGCACTAGCCACTCTTTATTGCTTTTGCTTGGCTCTTTTGGCCAATAAAGTGGATTCCACCCACCCCACACACTATAGTAGAAGAGACTGAGAACTCAAGTCCATCGATATTTGGTGAAAACAGTCTCATGTACGTTCTTTTAAGAGGTTGGGACCCGATTAGATAGGTTCATTTAATCAGTAATTCAAAATTCCAAAGAAGTTACATCGCGTGTGAAATTATCTGTGTAAAAGATTGATCGTTCATCATTATGACCGCTTGTCACGACCCACCAATGCTAATCCGTTTTCCCCTTTTTGACTCTAACTGTTACTTAGGATTTTCCCACTGGTAGTTATCAGAGTTTGACCAAGTCAAATAATATGCGCATAACGCTCACTAATAACAGGTATGTGTACCTTTTCGTGAAGAGACTGATTCTCGTGAACAAGCACCACAGTACTGGAGACGGATAACACTTGCTCTGTTTAATTCCTCCATCCATCTTGTTTATGTGCACTTGTTTACAACTACAAAATTAACACATTATTAGCAATAAATAGCTTCAAATTTGCAGTTAATTACTAATGTTGTCACGCATTCAGAAATCCTTGTTAATAAGAAGTTCAAAGTGAAATATCCAGTTTATTTCTTTCCATTACATCAAACTGATTCAGTAGTGCAAGCATAGGTAATTGATAGGTGGGGGTGTCTCAACTTACCTAGAGATGCCGACATAAAGCTACATATGAACCTACCTTAAAAGAGATTTGCAGATGCTGCTAGTGCGCAGTCAACTACCAATCATTTCATCAGCACAAATTAATTTTAATCAACTCCATATCATCAATAATTATAAAGACAATCGCATACGGCTCATTAACAGCATGCTCAAATCATGTACAAGAGAGTATAGCGTGACGACAAAAAAAGAATGAAGTACAGGCATAAGAAACAAAGGAATCAAACAGATACGAGAAAAGATCTGCGTTCTTGATTATGTAGCAGAAATACACCAAATTTACTAAAATCATTCTGGAAATGAATAGATGTTTGATCCAAGAATAACATTCCATACAGAGGTAGTATAACTCCCTCCATCAATACAATCTTGACAATTTTTCTCTCCCTTCATTTATTGGTTAGGCAATTGTGACATCCACATCCATGGGTGACAAAGTCTCCACTATCACTCCCTATAACAGGCACAATACACAGAGAAGGGTCCCATAACTGGGGTACCCAAGGCCACAATTACAAATAAAGTTCAACTCGATTTGATGTATTATAGCCCAATGGCTCAGTTTAGAAGATGAAAATGGAATCTCTTGGCAAAAGATGGCTTGAAAAACTTCCAAACCGACAAAAAAGATTCCTAGTTGGTCATTTTCAAGATTCTCATCGTCATTCGCATGCATCTAATAATAGGAATAGTGGCCAACACAATGGTGGCCTCTCATTATCAACAGGAGCTCATTCTGGGCATGTGTTCTACACGAATGAGGCACATCCCCAATATGGTTATACCATTCTAGAGACACTATAGATATCAGTAATAAGTACAAGCAGTTAGATATTAAGTAGTCCCATTACAAACAAAAGCTGTGCACATCAAAGGCAACATAGATATATAACATGTTATCAGGATTTAAATCGAAGGAAATGTAGAATCAAATTGTGCATCAAGGGAATATAGAGATAACATTTGGTATTGGCCTTTTTCTAATCTCAGAGTGGCTCTTAACTATAGCAGCAAAGTTCTCTAAGAAGCAAATGGTTTGAGCAAGCGTGCAGACCACAGAGCATCTGAAGGGAGACAAACCAAATCCAGAAAGAAGCATGATGCTTCAGACAAACCAAATCCATAAAGAAGCATGTTGTTCTCTTTATATTGAAAATACAACAAACATAATGAAGCATGTTGTCATTAGAACCTTCTTCTAGACTAAGTAGTCTCCTCTTGCCCAGGGAGTAAATAAAAAATAAAGAGGATCACTGCTTTCCTGTTGACAAAAATGCTATATGAATTGGTAATTTTCTCATGAAATAGGTTCAAATACCATCACCTTTTCAGAGAAACAAAGAGGTCACTAGTAAGAGTTTCAAGAATGTACATCTACAAAGCTTAATGTCTGCAATTAAGGCCTCTAGTTCAATATACAGTCAAGAATGCTCAAAATATGCCTCTCAAAACATCAGTGCCACATGTGGCTTCAGCACTATCCAATTTTCCCGTGGGTACAGTAACATGTTAGACCTCATAGAAATGCTGATCAGACTACCCAAGACAATTAGCAGTACCCAAGAATTATCCCTGAAAAAATTCCTGTTCTGAGATTCCAAGGCAGAACATAGCATAATAGGACATTCCAGAAAAGTCAAGCAATTCGGTTAATGTGCGCCACGCACTAACGAGGAGTGCGCGAAATGATGATATGTTAGAAATGGACGCAGCAGCATCATAAGCTTTAGAATAAAGGATTTCTTATGTTGCGCTAGTGGCTATCTCCAGACTTCCAATCATCCAGGTTCATCTCATTGTCACATTCATTTGCAATGGCAGTGAATGAAACTGACCTCAATGTCCAGGAATGAAACTTAGCGTCGAAGGCTTGTTTTAATGTCCATAGTTGCATGGACCTAAGTACTAGGGAGCTCCTAAAATGGTGCTCCCACATTAGGACCGTAATTCTGCACTCCCAACTAAGGAGCTTGATGGGAGCCCGCTCCTTACAAAGATGGGAGCTTTTGTATGCTACTAGTATAGAAAAACAATAATTTATTACTTAGCTTTATAAATTGGTCTTCGATTTAGTGCATAAATATAGCCCAAGTTATGATAGCTTGAAATCATTCTAACACTAGCCAATTTTTTACACTTAAGGTACACTTGGCCCATATTTTCTACTCCCTAAAATGATTGTAGTTTTGAAGTTCATATTCTATGCCACATTATTTTTGTAATATGTGTACACGTTTCTTTCACGCTCCCAACCTTGGGAGCTTCTATAGGCCCCCTCTCCCACGATTCCGCTCCCGCTTCGTGCAACTAAGGCATGAACGCTTCTATGATGGTGGTGCGCCGTGCCAAAGACTGAATTCGTCAGACCTTCCGTATAAATACCATTGTTACACGGTCTTGGGTAGAACTCAACCCCAAAAGCTAGCTCATGAAGTGAGGGTGCCCTCACGCTTATATATTTCATATTACTTTGGTACCCAGGTGATGTGCGACTTTGCTTCACGCCCTCCCTCATGCACAATGTGTTCACTCGGCAGCACCTACCGTGTGCAAGTGAGAGACACGCACCCCACCCCCATCTTTGGTACCCAACTCTAATACCATGTTACATGGTCTTGGGTAGAACTCAACCCCAAAAGCTAGCTCCTTTGGTACCTAGGCAATTTGGGACTTTTCTTCACAGGACACATTTTAACATCAAGTTATTCATGATACACATCACAAGTTCGACAAAAGAACTTGTGATAAGATCAACAAAATAAGAACCACACAAGTCTAATTGATTTTAAAAGTGTTGTGTTAGATATTACAGGCTAGCTTTAGGAGCGGGTAAAATCCAGTTACATAAGAAAATAGCCAAACACATGAAGGTTCCCCAGGTTATAGACGAGCAAGGCAGGCCACGTGTATGGCCAGAACAACACCACAAGGTGGTGCCAGCAAACATGAGAGGGTGCACAGGGCCAATGCCAAACAAGGTAACTGGTCGGTAGCATCACATGAGGATGGGCGAGCATATTGCAGAACAGCATATGGCTAACCACCGACGCGATAAGGTGGTAGGCTGTTCTAGAAGGATTTAGAATAGCCGAAAAGGTAAATCCAATGATATATGGGATTGCTATTAAGTTTCCAGAATGGAAGGGGATTCCAATATGGGCAAAAATTCCTAACGTGAAGAGAATCCTTGCAGAATAAGGATTGTAATTGCTATATGGAATGAGTCTCATATAGGAAATGATTCCTAATGTGAATAGGATCCTCGGACATAAAGATCAAGTACTCCGCATCTATAAATCAGGTACAATGCTCATGAAGAAACGTATGTTGTAATTTGTTATTACATGCATTGCGTGATTTAAGGCATCCTCCTAGTAGTGATACTAACTTAAGCATTGGAGAGCCTTTGTTGACGAGAGGCAAATGTTCTCTAACTGGTTGTTGGTTTAACAGCACTACGGTTTGGACGAGGTAGCATGTATTTAATCTCCTAAAGGTAAGGGAATAGTATACTTGGATTTGTCCCCGCTACAGCTTTTATACAAGTTGTTTTTTATTACTTCCTCTACCCCAAATTGCTTGCCTTTCTTGAATTTATGTGCATTTTGCATGCAAAATCTAATGTATTAATATTTATTTTTTTCAAAAAAATTTACCCCAATTTAAAGATCTCATTGAATAGAAAAATTTGATGTAAATTTTTTAAAACAACAATTCTCATAAACGCATCATTTTTTGCGTGCAAAATGCATGCTTCCCTAAAAGGGACAAGCAATATGGGACGGTGGGAGTATTTTTTATAATCTGAGGTTTTTCTTTTTTCCATGTTCATAGCTTTAGATGGATTGATGGAAGATTTTCTAATTCAGTGATATATGACTTATCTTATTAGTTTTGGTATAATGTAGTTACTATTTGGATAATTTAGTTGTCATTGAAGTTTAAGAGTAAAATAATGTTTTGTAATTTCCTGATTTATTATTCCTCTAAATTGATATATAGACACTCCTCTATATCTCTCGCTTTCAATCTCATATAAAAACTTTTAACTTGGATATCAACCATGAATAATTATAAGGGCCATGTTCGTTTTGGGGTTTTAGTTTTGCTTTGTTTTGTAATCATTAGCCTATTTCTCTCTCCAATCATTGCTCCTCTTTTCAATTATTACTCTCATTTTTCTTTCTATCTCTCTCCACTCATTACCCCTATCTCCAACTATTACCCTATTTCTCTCTCCACTCATTACCAAAACAAACAGAACTAAACTAGCAAACAAAAAAGGCCAAGATGTCCATGAATGGCATAATCACAATGTTTCTTACCTGATAGTTGAGATACAATTCATCATCTATAATGCAGCCTTCAAATAAAGTAAATCAATGCCTAACTCTTGTGTAGCTATTCCAGGACTTCATGAAATGGTGGCATGTGAAAATTTAACACCGCTTGTCCATAGAGCAAAATTTTTGCAACATCAAGAACCAATACGGAATGACCACAACTTTCCTACCTGAATTATGTTGTCCTGCTTAGAGAGGGATCAACTATTATATCCAGTTACTCAAGTCCGAGCAAAGTTACCTCGAGGTGGGCCATTAGGTGAGATTTGGGGATGGGTATTATTAGTTACCAGCATAGGTTAGGAGATGCCTAGATCATTGAAGGACCTTTTTCGATGCTAGCATAACCAATGCCCCAGGGAAAGTAACAATATGGCTTGGGATGTGGCAGACTTCATGTCTAGTGCAGTGTGTCACGCAGGCGGATAAAGAGAATAGAGGACTTTAGATGGAATGCTTTCCTAGCTAGTAACCTTAAAAGGTCTATATTTAATGGGCTTAAGATGATTTCCATTCCTTTTGTAGATGTTTTTTGCTTGTAAATCCCTCTAGAGCCTAGATACATAGGAGGTTTTTTGGTATTGTCCTTCCGTGAACACTGTGTCAATGGGGTGTACCAATTCTGGCACCTTTCTTGAACATCCTAACTTACAAGTAGAAAGGTAATCATTCCAAGCAGCCAAAGTTAACAGAGGGAAAAAAAAAACTACCTTCTAGCAAAGGTCATCTTGGAGGCATTCCACATTTCCACTATAGTTTATTAGGGGTGTCAAGAATCAACCACTTCACATCAAAAACTAGGTTTTCCAGACAAGCACTAAATATAGCTAATATTACGGGTCGTATGGCACTTGAATACTTGACGTTATGTAACTTGATTCTTGCGAATACTTGACATTATGTAACTTGATTCTGTCCACAACGCTCTTCCAGCCATCAAGGTAGTGAAACTTCTCACCAATCACTATTCTAAAAGTACTTGTGTGTGTGTGTGTGTGTGTGTGTGTGTGGGGGTGGTGTTGGGAACCTACCCTTGAAGAGGTATCTCAAAACAAGGATCCACCTCAAAAATAAACATCAACAAGTAAACTTTCGAGAAAGTAGATTACCAAATACAATGGCTTTTGGCCACGCCGGTTTAAACAAATAAACATCAACAAGTAAACTTATGCCTAGTTGTTACCTCCAGGGCCTCAAAACCAGTCAAGGTGCACGCATGTCGGCCCGGACATCTGGTTATCAAAAAAAAAAAGTTGGCTTTTGGCCATGCCGGTTTAACCCAAAGTTTTTGATCCGTGATGTTCACTTAAAACTAGCGTAGTTCGATCTCATAGGCTGCACTAACATCATCTTGAATGACTTCTCATGCACCTTCTTTCAGCTAATAGACAAGGTTTCATATATATGACCTTATGCACTACAGTCTCCAATTCTTCACGCTCCATGCTAACCATCATGTGAAAAATTACAAGGAAAGCAGTTACTCAACACAGCAGAATAATCCTCTGAAAAAGTTGCTTTGCAACTATAACACAAAGAAGAAAAACAATCAAAGGAAAAAATAATCTTCTGGAACCTAGTATTGGAGTATGCAAGAATACATTTTCACACAGAAAAGAAAAAGCAGATAGTAATATATAGTAGATTAACTCCTTGCCATACAAGCACACATCCTTCCTGATGTGGTTAACTAGAACCAAACACGCGTCTTTGACAAATTGACTTATACATGCCCTTGACACAACACCACATGGTCGGGCTCTAGTGGCTCCTTCGAGAAGATGTATAGGAGCCCATAGGTAAAGGATGCCTAAACAATCTAGCAAAGACGCCAAAGAAGATATCATTTTCAAGATCGTGTTCATCAATAGAGGGCGTTTTCTCTGTTCAAAAAAATAGAGGGCGTTTTCCAAAATAAACTGCAATCCATGCATGGATGGCCTCAATGGCCTTTCACAATCGTGAGAGCTCATTCTGAACATGTTCATTCAATGACAAATGTTCAGTATGTGCAATTGGAACAGCGTACAATACATGCTCTAAAATGTGGTATAATAACATGGACAAGAGATTCTAACAAAATTTAAGGTACTTTGATAACTTGTTTCGTGGCAAATAAACACCAAATATCATGTATTCTATGTCTTCAACTTTATCACATAAAAGCACAGTTCTATGAGCGTCATCAACCACCTCCCCCCTTCGAGTCTCTTTTTTTGTATTTTTTTTGGATTGATATTCTAATTCCCTCCATCAGTCCAGTTCTGTCTCAATGTTTGGAATTGGATGTTTGCATCTCAATGTATAAGGGTTGCATATGAGGGATGATGTTAAATAACCTCAAATACCTTATTGGGCTCATTGCCTAATAGCTTAAGCTTTTGACACCACTGTTGATCTAACGAACTTAAACATAATATTGAGCCAAAGAATTGTTTGGAGATACCAACAAAGATCAACAACGTGTTATAAAACGTCAAACTCGAGCAATTTGCATGATGTGACATGACTGCTGCATTAACATTCATGATGACATATAAGAGAAAAGAGGAAAGAGCGACTCAGTCATCAAAAGTTTTAGAATAATGAATGTATTCTTTAGAACGACAGACTTGTGCAATTTGCATAACGTGACATGAATGCTGCATTAGCATTCATGATGACATAAGAGAAAAGAGGAAAGAGTGACTCAGTCACCAGAAGTTTTAGAATAATGGGTGTATTCTTTATAAATGCACCTATGGGATTGGATTTGGACCAATACAGAAATTTATGAGTGGTAGCATGTCACGTTGTGAAAGCATCCATTCAACTAGCTCTATGAAGTGAATGTACAAATAAGATTTGGGGACACAAACCAAGAAAAAAAAAACCACCTAGTAGTTGAACGATGACACAATTCCTAAGTAATTTGAGGAGCTTAGCAAGGCATCACCAACGAGAAAACTTAGTACTTGCAACGAGAGACCGAATTCATGTCATGTGGGTTGAAACAACACCAATTTAATTTTTGCGTCGTCGAGCTGGGCCATATGCGTTTTTGTGTCAAAAATAGATGAATCTAACCTTCTAACTTCGTCTTCAGTCAGTGTCATGTCAGAAATTTCCACCCAACAAAGTACAAATAGTGTCCGATTACACAAGATGATAACTCAACTCCTGCCTTACTACCACCCCACAAAAAGTCATCTGCAACTCCTCTCATCTCCTAGCCACTAAAACCAGAATAATATACAAGGGGGCGAAGTAGACTTGTAAGATAGATAATGTACTCAAAGTAAGAGTTACCAGTCCACCCTTTTGAAGTGTATTGCCTCTTTCACTGTAACAAGTAACAACCTCTTCTGAAAACCTTCAACTGCCTCATCCATGCCATGGCCAATTGAAAAATATACCCCATGGTTAACCAAGATATGTGATTTTAGAAAGGCACACACTTGAGATCCAAGAGTGGAGCCAACTATCCAATTTTGGAAACTCCTCCAATAGAAGTTAACTCAAATTTAGCCAAATTAACCTTTTGCCTCAAGAACACAGATGGCAGCACACTAAGGACAAACCTTAGAAATTATTAGAAATAGCTTGAGGTGGCATCATGTGAAGACAAGAAATACATAATAAATAAAAGGAAGACAGCTTCTTGGGATCCTCTCTTTTTGTCATTGCCCCCTTCAACCCTAGGTCCTACTCCTCACCCTTACTGTACCGTTACATGTAGTCTCTAGTATTTTACTTGATTTGATCTCAATGTCGCAGCACCGAAAAAGTTCTTAGTCTGGTTGTGCAACGCCAATGCTCTGGATGTTGAATGAAAGAAGCATAGTAATGTGCACATAAATCAAAATGATTCTTGGGTCTGCCCTCTCTGATGCCTTTTAGCTTTGATTTGAGGACATGATTCCGCAACAAACGCGGACGGTGTAGGGGACCACTATTTCAATGGTATTCTATGAGCAGCCACTTTGTGCATTTATTGCCAAAGGTTAGGTCTGTCTCCAATCCATCTGTTTCAGTGGTATTCTGAGAGCAGCCACTTTGTGCATTTATTGCCAAAGGTTAGGTCTGTCTCCTATCCATCCCCCGTCCATACCCCCAATTATTGGGGACTAATTGGGTTATGTTATTGTTGTTGTTGTTGTTTTACTTGATTTGGTCTCAGTTGCAGCATTGAAACAGTTCTTAGTCTTCTGCAGTTTCATGGAATAGAACACGCTAGAAAAATCACACCTAAATTTAGTGTGAACCTAATATATGTGCTAGCTAAACAATATACTACTAAGGAAACCCTAATAAGAGTAACAGAGTTGATAACCAAGTATATTGAAGTATATGCATCTTTATGTCTCCAACCTTCGATGTACAACAAGATTTGTTTAGGACTAGACCATGAGAATTCTGTAAAGAACTGGTGAAATTCCAATGGAGAAAACTTCATCTTTCTTCCAGCCAAATCCTAACTTAGACGAATATGCGTTCAAATAAACACCAATTTTATTTGGAACCTGTATCCTCAACAGATTAATTTTTTTCTGGCTTGAGCTCGAAAATTCCATGGTTTGTTTTCCTTTTGGTGTAGAACAAAGCTCATTAAGAATCTCCTTCAAGAATTGCTGCAAAAAAAGAAGAAGATAAAAGAATGAAAAGTTCAAGACAACTTAATCCATCCCCTTACTGCTGCACGGAGAAAGAAAGGTTGTAAAGTTAGCAAGAAGATATGATGCAATACAAGCACTGGAAAAGATGCTATGTCTCCACTAAGGGACAGACTAAGAAGTTATACACGGATGGATAAAGTTCATTGAAGAACAATATAAGCATGAATAAGCAAAAAGGGATTCTGGTCTTCAGCCATCCAGTATTGTAAAGATCTAAAATCAAACTTGGAGAGGAGACACCTCTTCGTGTTAATTCATATCAAATACCCATTAAAGGTAAGGCACCACTTCCAATTGTTTTATCACAACAAATTTTTAGCAAGGGTACTTTCAACCTCTCAGGTGAATATTTTACCAATGCCATGCCGTCAGATTGTATAATGGCTAAGTAACATTTCACATCGCCATCGAACTAGGCTGTGCTTCCAATCCGTTTCAGTTAACTTCCAAATGTGTAATTTGTCCTTTCATTCTAAGCATGTACGCAATGACACCAATACCAATGTCATGCCTATTTAGCACGTATCAAGAAAATTTAACATTTAACATGAATTGTCATGCAAAATGGTGACAGCGGTTATAGCTGAGTCTTCTACCTGACCATCGGCAAGAAGTTTAAGAATTTCAAGTTGCACCATTGGCAACCAATATATCTTATATAAGCTGATGGTTTAACATCTAAAACCATGGTTATAGTAACATCATCGTGACCAAATATAGATGGAGCAATCTTGCAGGGCTAAGATAAAACAGAGCAGTGTGAGAGAAATTCTATATGGGTATTTTACTACAAAAGAAAAGCTACGATTATTTCTCAATATTTCTTACGAAAGAACCAGATTCAACCCCAAACCTATCTAGCCACAAGAGAATTTGAGTAAAACCCCAAAATAAAATACAAGAAAAAAGAATACAGAATCAATGTAGACATATAAACAGATTACACCATTTCGAGAGAGAGAGAGAGAACCTTTCTGATGAGGTGTGGGGAACTAATGAGGCATTTGGCGCTCCACAAGGGCTCGTTGAGGTCAGCGTCATGTCTTGCGAGTTCAGTGGCGAGGCCGCCGGCAATGAATGCGTAACCGCCGTACTGGCGGAGGAAATCTGACAGTAGCGTCGACGATTGTACTGTACTCTGTCCCATCTCCATCGGCGATCGGCTGTTGTGGCTGGATTAACCAAAAGATTACTGACAATCCTAAGTCGACTCGAAAACGTGTTTGGAAAAAACGCTTTATAAAAGCGCGTTTAAAAAACACGATTTTGATAAACGTGGTTGGGAACACGCTTTTCGGTGGATAACTGGGAAGGCCACCCTTTCTTTCCCTTCTTCGCTGCCGGGGGATAACGAAGGGTAAATCCAAATCTAATGTATTGCTAACCATCCCTTAATTTGAAAACCCTCACCATCTCTCTCACTCTCTCTAATATAACCCTCACCATCTCTCTCACTCTCTCTAATATATATGTGTATATATATGGTGGATTTTCTAGTTCACACCTCCCGGAAATAAGAAAAACATGATTTTTTTTTTTGTGTTGCAAATTATTTTTGGAAAATCTGATTCGTCTAATATGTTCAGAAGGTGTTTTCAAAAGGCGTAGCGAGAAATCTTCGAAAAAAATATACCGGGAAAGGCTTGATCCAAGCAGTTTTCGAAAAAAATGTAAATATATATTTTTGCGAAAACTGCTTGGATCAAGCCCTTCCTGGTTTTTTTTTTTTGAAGATTCATCGCGTCGACCCTTGAAAACACCTTCTGACACATTGGACGGATTGGATCATCAAAAAAATATTTAGATCATGAGGTCCAAAAATTAAAAGTCCGGATTAGAAGCAAACCCTATATATATATATATGTGTGTGTGTGTGTATGTATAATTGATATATACACTATTATCTGCACACTCAAGAACCATAGAAGCCTAAATCATCAATTTCCTCTTAGATTGAATCAACCCAACTCATCCGATTTCAAAAGCCTACTATTGCCTTGAGAGAGACTTTCTCTCTCTAAAAATTAGATCTCCTTAGGGTTTCTTCCCTCCTCTTGCCGGCTCCATTTTTATTTTCGGCTTCTATCCTTTCCCCTTTGTTTTGTTTCACCTTCTTCCTCTCCTCCGTTCCTCCTTTCTTTCCTCTACTCATTTTAGGGGTGGGGTGGCCGCCCCTCGCCCCACCCCTATAGGTTTCCTCACAATGTCGGCCACCCATTTTCAACCCCTTGTCATTTTCTTCTCTTAGCATTTTCCTTCTTCTCATCCTTCCTCCACCGCCATCAACCACTACCCACTTGATTTGCCTTTTTTTAGCCGCTAGCCATTGCTACTCACCATTTTTTGCTCCCAAACGCTCCATCTTTTTCCTCTCCTCCGCGTGGTATGGGTTTTGGTGAAATCTGACTTTGGGTTGAATCCGGGTGGTTTAGGCCCCTTCCATTGCAATAAAGTTCTCAGATCTGTGGCGGCGGGACTAGAACCGGGCACTCATTCCAGAAAAGCAGCTTTTGTTTACTCGTGCTCTTAACCCAACTCAGTGGGGTGACTTAACGAGATGTACGGATTGCACAATTCTAAGTACAATTAGCTGGGTTTTTATTTGCTTTTACTGTTGGTTAGTGTGTTGATTACATGTGTGTCGTAGTGGATAATGGATTGAGCTAGGTACTCGTTCAGGTCTCTACTGCTAATTTTTGATAGGATTCATCGTCCCATCCTGAAGTTGTTGGGTCTACCTCGGCAAGTGTGTCTGAGAATTGGTGGCCCTGGAAAGCCTTACCAAGTCGTGTTTATTTCAATTGTTTAGTGATTTTGGTTTCTTTCCTGTCTTTTGATGTAATCGTTGCTGGATGGCGTTTATAATGAAATTCTTAACTTAATTTAAAAAAAAAAAAACTCATCCGATTTCGAGGACCATTTTAATCAATTTGAGTCATTCCGCATACGTAAATATCTGGGTTTGGACCACACACACACACACACACATAGAGAGAGAGAGAGAGAGAGAGAGAGAGAGAGTAGCTGAGCATAGTGATAAAGTTTTGGATTATTAAACCTTTAGCAACCAGTTACCGGCATCTGCTCCTTCGCCTACTAGCATCTGCACCTGGAGGCAAAGCGTGAGATGGTTTGTCCCAGAGACGTGTTTTCATAACACGATTTAATAAAGCGTGGTTACTACACACGCTTTTGAGGTGTTCTATGATTAATTTAATTTTTTTTGCTTAATCCGGCTTAACCAACCGCAAAAAGCGTGTTTAGCAAACTCGCTTTTTAGAAAACATGTTTTGCAATAATGTTTTAACGTACTTTGGGAATAAAGTTAAAAAACAAGCATTTTATTTATTTAAGTTTTAAAAAACGTAAATTAGTTAATCAGCCTATTAACGGTGACCAGGTGGCAGGTTTTTAGAAAAGCAGAATTGGCAAATGCCGAGAGAGACTGATATCAAAGGGGTGTTCCACTAACGGAAAAACTGTTTTCCGAGACAGTTTATTCTCTCATAATACATCATATAAAAAATGGTGAAAAACTAGTTTATTCAAAAAACTAGGCTAGAAAGAATTATTAGGCCTAATTTTCCATTGAAGAGAATCTCATAAAATTAATGAATTATTTTAGTAAGTGAGAAGATTATTTGCTAAAATTAACTTATTTTAGCAAATAAAAGCGGGTTAATTTTAACAAATAATTTCTCATTTGCTAAAATCAACCCTTTGATTTTATGGAATTCCCGTTTAATTAAATGAGAAACCAAGCCTTAGATTTAGCGATTGATTTTAGATTTGGGGTGGGTGGGGGCAAAAATTTGATCTATGGATTTTTATTAAAAATTCATTTACTTAATGAAATTGCGTCCCGAATCATGATGAAAAACCTTTTCATACTAGGGGTGATTTGGTTTTGTCTTTATTCAATAAAAATTGCATTTGTTAGTTTTGGGACAAGATTTTGTGATTTCTGGATTTATCTCGTCGAGATGAATCCAAAGAGTATAAAATTATGGCCAAAAGTAATAGTTTTTTTAATAAAACAAAAAATAAATAAAAATAAACCAGTTTTTTAGATTATTTTTCGTCTTTATTCACAAAATTTTAAGTTTTGCGAATAATTTTATACTTTTTAGATTCTTCTCATCGAGACAACCCAAGAAACCACAAGAAATCGAACGAAAACAAAAAATTCCAAAAATAATTTAAATAAAGAAGAAACGAAAAAACCAAAAAACCAATTTTTTTTCTTTTTAGCCAAATCACCCCTTAATTCTGTCAAATTGTTACAATATTGATTTAATTAATTGGCACAACAAAACCAAAGGTCTCGATTATCTTGATTGTGTCCCAATCACGTAGTTGTTGTACATTCAACTAAAACATAAGATTTAGTTTGCATCCGGATCAAAATTACATTTTATAGTGGGTTCTATACCACTTTAACAAATAAAAGGATGGTTTTGTTGAACAGAATTGCACTCTAGAACCTGCTGCTCCGGTTGAGTTCATAAGCGAACGAACTATTCAATTACCAAAAACCTTGCCATTTTTCATCACACTTGTCATCAATGGCCGCAAGATCTGAACCATCTTACAAGAAATTCGAGATCAGAACGCGAAACGCGGACCCCAAAACCTCAATTCTGTTGGTAATCGATGCCCAAAACTACTTCTCTTCAATGGTAAAACCCATCCTCCCATCCATCAACACCACCATCGACCTCTGCCGACGCGCCTCCATCCCCATAGCCTTCACACGCCACCGTCACAAGTCCCCCGCCGACTATGGCATGCTGGGCGAGTGGTGGAACAACGACCTCATACTCGACGGCACATCGGAGTCGGAGCTGATGCCGGATCTCGATCGGCAACCTAACGACGCGGTGGTGGAGAAGACCACATACGGCGCTTTCACCGGCACGCGGCTGGAGGAGCGGCTGAGGGAGATGGGCGTTAAGGAGGTGATCGTGACTGGGGTGATGACTAATCTTTGTTGCGAGACGACGGCGCGTGAGGCATTTGTGAGGGGGTTCAGGGTATTCTTCTCGACGGATGCAACGGCGACGTCGGATGTTGAGTTGCATGAGGCTACCTTGAAGAATTTGGCTTATGGGTTTGCTTATTTGGTTGATTGCCAAAGGATTAGAGATGCTTTTTCTCTGTAATTGTGTTTGGTTTTGCTGTGCACTTTTAGTTTCTTTTTGAAGCTTGTAAGATTATCCATGTCTAAAGGCTTCAAGGCAATTAGAGCCCCATTGTTAGAACTCACTCAGGGCCTCCAAAATCTCAGGGCCGGCCTTGAGTAGTGTTTTCTGACGGGTTAGTTTTTCCATTTTCTTTAGTTTAGGATTGATAGAACTCCTTGTACAACCTTTTTATCATCAAAGTTTGAGCTGTCTACGTTTTCACAACATGTGTGCATTCAATAGAAAAGCAGATGTCTTCTTGTTCTTGCTGATACATAACTAGTACTGGAGTTAGAGAAAGGAAGTTCTTGAATCAGTCTGTTTTTTATTGTATTATGCTTCGGTTATGCATTGGCTTATCTAACTTTGCAACTGCTGCCTCTCTCAGCCAAACTGGGACGACGTTGAGCCAAAAAGAGTTTAAAATAGTTGTAAATCCATGTGCAAGCATAAAATGTTTAATGTCAGCTTCACGAGAAAAATTTCCATGTAATACTCCCAGCTGTTAAGAGTCGAATCTGATTGTTTGTTGGTCTTATGTTTTCCCTGAATACTTTTCGTTGATCGTTATCTCTAGTACGAGGACTGGAGTTTGGTTGATTTGCCTCGTTCTACGTCTCATTTAGATGTAAAGCTTAGCCTTACCTCGGTCAGTTGGTGGGTATCTTGCATAGGATCTGCTTCCAATAACTTCATAAAGGGCCTTCTGTTTTAAGTAGTATTTTGGTGTGACTGTAAGAGCTTAACCCCCTTCATTCTGTAGGCATGTATAGCTCACTAATTTGACTAACGCATGCATTCATTATGACCCTATGAAAGGAAATTGTTGAGGTATGCTAGGAAATTTTTGCTTTTCCTACACGGAGGAACGAGGGTCACTTCTCTGCCTCTGTTTTGGGGTTTTTTTTTAAGCAGAATGTCGATCATTGAACTTTAGTAGTTCTACACTGATGAGTTTCTGCAGTGATGTGTTATGGTATTGGGCTTTACTTCCTTCTTCTTTTTCAGACACGGGATGCTGTGTGCCTAGCCTGTCCGTGACGTGACATTTTAAGAAAGGTCCTATGAAGCATTTGCTTTGTATTCATTTGGGAGTTACCTTATTGCCTGCCTTGGTAAGTTACCACTACACCATTCAGAGCTGTTCTTTTCGAACTACCGAGATGTGGCCGCCCACCTTTTAGTGCATCTACTTCTTTTTATTTCTTCTTTAATCCCAGAAACCTCAGGATTGCACTAATGAAATTGAAATATTTTTTTTACTAGGGGGTGAACGAAGAGTGATAGAACTACTTGAAGAGGAATCAGAAAAGCTGCTCAGCAGGCCATCACTGGAAGGTGAAGTACATAAACCAAAGTCAAAACCGAGAACTTTACGCAATTTCTTCCTACAACCTTGTGTTCTTGGAAAAGACTTGCTTACAATTGAGAAATTTGGTCTCGTACAATATACAAGTGCCAAATAAAATTCTAGTCTTTTGTTTTTTCAGTGTTGAGTTTATTGAACTCTCTTGTCTTGTGGATAGCCCAGATGATTTTGAAGACTGCTTTTTTGGCATGGATACTGGGGCTCTTTGGTGTGTATGGTGACAGAGAGTTCAAGTGGTAATATCGGTGCATATTGTTTTCTTGATGTCAGAGCCAATTTTGAGATGGATCTTATTTTTACCAAATTGAGTGATGGATCTCGATGTTATAACCAAATTGGTTTTTCAAATGGTGTCCTTTTTTGAAAAACCAAGTTGAGTGGATCTTGGTTTTTCACAAGGCATGTTTGTGTAGTTGGGTATGGTTGTGAAATTATTGATGATTTGGATCTCCTCCTCCTATTTAACCCAATGAATCACAATTGGGTCCGGTTTCAGTCATGTTAGAGAGAAAACCAGCGAGCGAAATTAGAAATCCAAGAGAGAGAGAGAGAGAGAGAGAGAGAGAGAGAGAGAGAGAGAGAGAGCAGCAGCAGCAGCAGCAGCAAAGGCGGTAGAAGTTTAAGAGTAGTGACAATGGCAGGTAGTTTAGTTATGGAACTCTCAGGTACTTATGCTCTCTAGTTCATATCTTCATTGGATTACAGGAATATGGACTTTCTGTGAATTCGTTGCCTCAATTTTCATTGTTAATTCGTTTTCTAAGCATATTTGATGCGTAATGTATTGTATAGGTGATAATATTTTTGTTGGTAATATTTACTCGTAATTTCTTTGTTCACCTTTTGCAAAAAAAATTTTAGAAGCAATCGTTCGGCTCAACGAGTGGAATCAGAAGAATATACAAAGAAAAGAACTGAATTTGGAAAAAAAAAAGTTAGAAAAAGACACTTGTTTAAAACTTGCCCTTTCACGCTAGGTTTTTTCACACTTCCAATGTAAAAAATATGGAGGGGGAAAAAAGAAAAGGTCAATTCAGACCCAAAAAATGATTGACTTTTTTTTTTTTTTTTTCACACTTTCAATGTGAATTGACTTCTTTTTTTTTTCACAATCCTACAAGAAGCCAAGATTGATAATAACAAGTGAAGACTCGATGGTAAAATATGGCCAGTTGTTAATACTCTCTACAATGGTGGGACGTGTCTTCAAGCTTTCTTGGGTTGAGCATATTGGGCTAGGATTCCATCAGTTTGAAAAAAAACATATTTAGTGGATTGGGCTCAAAGGTGGGCTAAAGGTACACAGTTGTTGAGTTTGGACATTTAGTTTAGGCACATGTTTAAGTGACCCTCTCTCCCTAGCAGACTTGGGCTCCGTGGAATTTTATCTACCTTTGTAGGTAATTGTTTTCCTGTATTTAGGCTGAGTTTCTATTACAGTGTTTTTGATATTTTTTGCATTCTTCAACTTTAAGTTATTAAATTATTATTCATCCTTCTCACATATATCAATTGATTTAACAAATTATAGTTCAAGAATACTAAAACGAAAATAATATGTGTACACCACTTATACACACTAATGTGATGTGGCGGATCAGAAAAAGCTCAATGTGTGGCCCGCCTAAAAATTAGGCTTCTCTTCATCTGTCACACCACCTTTGTGTGCATGTGTGGTTTACCCATAGCATTGTTGAATACCAAAAATACCAAAAACACAGTAATGAAAACTCCCCCTTAGTAAGATTCTTCCCATCCATATGAACAACCCGAAAGTTGTGTTATGTTTTACCCAACCGAGGGCTCCGAGAGTTTGTAGCCTTTTGCAAATTATGAGTTTAAGAAGAAAGAAAAAAAAAAAGAAAAAGAAAAAAGATACTTGGGCTCCATATTTTGTACTTCCGTTATGAATCTATGTGACAACCTATAACCCCATAAATGTTGGTCCCATTTTTTTTAGCTGTCGTGGATTTAGCTGACTAAAGTTGTGAATCAATTACAGACGTCCGTCGTGATTTGGCAATCTTTAGTGGCAATGATATGCCTTCTTTTCGATGGCCACTATTGTCCGAGCCAGTTTACACGTATTTTTCTCTCCGGTCTAGTCAAAGACAGATCATTCACGTTGGGATTAGAAGGTTCATAAGAGATTTCTCTCTTCTAGCCTACCCTCAAGAGTTTGCAACATTTCGAATTCAAAATGTCGAAATTTACGGTTCATCCCTCTTACCGCTTGAGCTATTCGATTGGTAATGATTTGCTTCTCTCCACTCAACTGAACGTTTGATCCAATTGACCACGCAGTGGAAAGTCATGCGGTTCATGCATGCCACTAAAGCGCACTACGAAATTCGTGGTTTGCAAGAAATAAATAGTCAAATGTCATGAAGAGATTTTGTGAAGGGAACAGATCATTTCCACTGCCTAAATGACTGTAATCCTCTTGATAAGATATTTGGCTCAACTTGGGTCCTTTCGGGGCTTACTTCAATATTAAAAAAAATTCTTTTTAACTCGTCGCAAAAATTAAAAATGTCAAAAATCACATTGATAAGATATTGATAAATAATCTTGCATTTGTCATAACTGAAATGGGTCTCGATCCCTTGTTCCAATAATTTTTTCAAAATAGATGTTTTATAAAATCGCATGGCAATATCCAATCAAAGTGATTCGGGCATGATTAATTTCTCGATGAGCTCTAAAATATGAATGATTCCGAGCATCTAACTGAATCCGAAAGACATACCAATGAACCCAATAATCAGCGTGAAGCCCCCTTTTCTGCTTCCTTTCGAATGTATATACTTTTGTATAGTGTATTTTTGCCAACGTGACCCAACTAAAATATACCACACTGGGGAGTAGAGTCCAGTGTCATGGTTCAATTCCAGCGAGAGAATAGAACCAGTTAAACGTTTGAAGAGAGCAAAGTGCGGGGTTGAAAGGATTGAGTGTGGATCCATCTAGTATGGGATATCTCAAACAAGTCGAGCCGAGTCGAGCTTTTTAGACGAGTCAAAAATTGAGCTCGAGCTCAGCTCATTCATAAAAAATGAGTCAAGCCAGGGTAGTTTATCTAACGAGTGTCCTTAAACAAGTCGCACCTATATAAACAAGCCGAGCTTTTGAGAGCCAACTTGAGTTTTACCGTGTTTGTTTACTAAATAAGCCTATAACTCAAACTCAAGCTCGAGCTCCTTGTGGTCCAACCCTGAGATTTTTGGGGCATGAAGCAAGTTTTAAAATGGGGCCTCCAAAACTTTGTATATATATATTAGTTATTCGACTAGAATTGCAAGAGCTCCTTGTGTTGCAGTGGTGTGGTACATTGTTTGGAAGCACGATGTTGGGTGTTCCACTCCCATTGCCTACAGAGAAGCACCCGACTAGAAGGATCGAACACATGACCTTAAGAGCAAGACTTACAGGTCTTACCCTCTGAGTTACTAGAGCATTATATGCAAAATATTTGACGTACATAATATTTAATATATTACAGATTTTGGGGCCTTATTATTGGGCCAAAAACTGGGGATCTTAAGGGATTGCTTGGTGGGCTTTCTCCTAGGGCTAGCCTTGCAAGCAGAACTGAGCCTTAACGAGCTGATCCATAAGTTGCTCGTGATTGAAGTTTCTCTTATGTGGTTCTTTATCTTAAGAGAACTGGACGGTTCGTATTTGATCTCATATTTTCTCTTAAGAAAAATGCGAATTCGAACAAGTCTTTATTTATCATTTTCCGATGAACATGATGTTATAAGTTGCCATTGAAAATACTGAGTCTTACAAAAAAAAAAACAGTTCGAATCATTGAGTCAAACCGATGGATTCGGTTGGATTTGCAAACGAGTAGGAGAAAGCTAGAAGAGAGCTTTTAGGCATGTAAGGGTAGAATAACTTTAGCCGTGGCACCAAACACGGATGGCAGGATGAACAATTATCACGTACGTACGTTGCTCTCTTGGACTTGGACCACATTTTTTGCAGCTTGTGAGAGAGAGTTGGATAGCAGAGCCAATCGATAGAGATCAAAGAGCTAATCTAACAGTTTAGATTCCCACTCGCCTGAGCCTACCTTGAAGCCATACACGCTCCGAACACGATGACGAACGAACGCAGAATTTGTACACAGTGGGGACCTTACCAAGTGTGTCCCAACCGTGATGACGAAAATTATTTTCTATGTTTGCATATGGCTACTTGGTAGATCTAAGTTTGTGTATGTATATGTATGATGTATCCATCATTTTATTTTAAATGCGTGACCAATTTTTTTTTGATAACATAGAATTACCGGGAGTTTTTTTCACCCATATATTTTTTTCAAGAAAAAAAATTCATCCGAGGGATTTTTAGAGGAGGCAATCTTATAGAATTTTTCAAAATTAACCCGAAAAACTTGTGAAATTAAAGAAAATATTTGGAATTGTGAATGGGCTCAGCACCCCCTTCCTTCTGCACCTTTCGAAACCTCCACTATTTTCCCCTCTAGATCAAGAATGTTATGCACACAGATGTCCGCGCACATATCTAACCTCTTTGCTAAAATAAGGAAACAGAGTGGGGGTGATGTTGCTTCGCTGCTATTTTACTCAACCCGAGCCCGATCATAGCAATTCTTATTTTTGTATATATTTGTCTATGAAGATTTTTTTTATTTTTATTTTAAGCAAAACAATACTTCACTAATTACTATAATAAAATATTACATTAATTATGTCGATATCATTGTGTTTAACTATAATAAGAGTAAAATGTCAAATAATAATCACAATGGCATTCATCTATTGCCTTACTTTTTATGTTTTCGATGCTTTGCCAACAATGCATGTTCTTGGCAAAACAAGACCTGGCCATGAGTTCCATTTTACCGAGGTTTCACAAGTTTAGGGATGTTTAAAAGCCTCATTTTTAGTTTTTCATTTTTAACTTTTTAGCTTTTTAGATTTAATTAGAATATATTTTGAATTTAGTTAGAGTATTTGTGAGAAATGGGTAAAATGCATTTTACAATAGGAGTAAGATATGCAGAATGTATTTTGTAATTCTTCTTCTTCTTTTTTTTATTGAAAATGGGAAAAATGGAAATCAAAAGGAGAATGCAAAAAAGAGATTGAGAAAAGTTCTTCTGCAACTCTTTTTGGCTTTTGTTCTCTATCAATCAAAAACCATGACTCATTTTAGTAGAATGGATTATTGGTGATAGCTACCAAAAATGAGAACGTGAAAAAAAGAGATAGAAACACCCCTTGTAGTGGGCTGAATATCCTTAGTCCAGCCCACAATGTAAATTGATTAGGGCTGGATGAATGCACAAAGGTCACAACATACCTCTCGTCTTTTGGGCCGAACATCATAGAGATCGTAGGTTCTATTAGATTTTCCGTTTAGCCCAGTGAAATACCAAGTGACTTAGTGCCGAAGATATTAAGGACCGAAGGTCAGACATTGATTGTCAGACCTTATATAAAGGTTGTTGTGACTGGAGACACTGATGCCAACGGTCGTAAGATTGAAGGTCATATCTGAATCAGAGCTGTAAATGCTCGGGTAACGGTGTCGGTGGTGGTATCGGGGCGGGTAATATGGCCGACCTAAGAACTGACCCACAAGGGCCGTTCAATAGTTACATGAGCACATGGTAAAGGCTATGTGGCAAAGGTGCGAAGCTTCTAGAAGACCAAATGATCGCACAGTAGTGGTTGTGTCACATGACCGAAGCGGTTACGGGTGACATCATGCGAGCGTGCCGAGCACGAGAGACTTAGAGAGCAAGTACACCAGTGCCTCTATATACCAAGGGATAAACCCTAAAGATAAACACACAATCTGAGATCTAGACACTATATTGGCTCTCCTTCTTTGTTTACTAACTTGACCGTCGAAGTGTTCTCAGGCAATTGGTCTAAATGACATTGACCAGTTCTCTTTGATTATAGGTTCAAGTGAGAAGAGGAAGCTACACCGTTGTGAAGAGGAAACTCCACCGTGAATCACCCCCCACAACCCCTAATCCTCTTCAATAATTGTCTCTCGCAATTGCTGGAACTGTCTAGGAGAAGTGTGAGCTCCACATCAATTTGCCACCAATAATATTATGGGGGTGTTTCGCTAAGTGTGGTTTTAGAATAAATTAGTTTTTCACGATTTTTTATGTGATATATTGTGAGAGAATGATCTATTTTAATCTTTGAAAAAAACTATTTTTTTGTCGGTGGAACACCCCATATTATGCATTATCAAATAATTGTTAGAAAATCAGTTAAGGTAACCCAGAGAGAATCAAAATAATTTACATAACAAGTGGCTAAGAGACTATTTGACAACCTCTTTTTCAACTCTTCAGTTTTATATTTTTTTTTTTTTGGGGGTTTAGGGGTGTTTGGAAATTGCAAAATGCATTTTGTAAGAGTGTGTTTTGGTTTTTTTAATCATCTGAGATGAGAAGCAAAAAATATGGTAAGATGAGTTTTAAGACTTATCATTTTCTACTTTTCTTATTTTGATTAACAAAAATACCTATAAAATGTATTCTACATATATCTTTCAAATACTACTCATGTTGCAGAATACATTTTATATATTTCTCCCAAATACTTTACCAAATTCAAAACACATTTCAACTATAATCCAAAATACCAAAAATTAAAATTGAAAAGTAACAATTGAGCTTCCCAAACACCCTTGGATAAGGAAAAGTTAGGTCATGAATTACTGGGTCATGATACCAAAATCCCTGTATATCATAGGTCTCTAATGATTTCCTCCTTAGTCTTTCGGTAGTGATATCCTTTAGCTGTAGAAGTCAAGGAGCGAGTCAATAATCAATACTATATTTAAAAAGGTCTTATTCTGCTTTTTTGAGTTTGAAAGTTTTCAATTCTCCTTTGAATTCACAATAATATTATTTTAAATCACATAAATAAGGACACAGAAAATAAAACCCTGTGATAGAGTTCCAAAATTAATATTGTGCACTAAAACAACATCTCAGAGAAAAAGAGAGCGCGTGCGCACTAAAGATGAAAACCGGAGTAATTAACACTAATTGACAAATATAAATAGATTTTTAGTTTAAAGGGCTTAAAGAAGTGGCTTGTTACAACCAGACAAACAACCGGTGTACCCAAAAAAAAAAAAAACAACAACTAAGGGGTGTTTGCAGCAAGTTATTTTCTCTACTCTTACTTGTGAACCGTAAATTATATTTTTTTTTAGTTATAATGAGAATCGGTGATAGTCATGGTAAGTGCAAAATACATTTTGTACTAGAGTTTTGTGAGTAAAAAATATATTTAGAATCTAATAAGCTCTTTCACAGATGGTTTTGATCCAAATCGCACTAAACTAAATTAATAATTGTGTTCTGATCAATTAAGATTGGCTACATGATTTATTTTCATGGCTCCCTCTGACAAACTTTCCGCAAGACAAAAAACATAGTTCGTTATGCATCCAAGTGGCTTGCTTGCTTCTAAACTTGTGTGTGTTATTTCTCCAGATGTGAATGTTTCATGTAGCATTTCAGAAAAATTGCAAATTACGAGGATCAACACAACCGTTCTCTACAATTTTGTATCCTTTAGTTTGCTAAAAGATGGTACAAGAAAATGGTGTATGCTTTTTACAACCTCTAACTAGGGTTATTAAAGGGACCGGTTCATCGGTATAGGAAAGAAGCAATTAATTCAGTTTCATCTCAAAATGAATTTGACAAGATATCTAAGCAACTGCCAGAAAAAAAAAAATTTTTTTACTTGAGTAGCACTAATCTAGCTAGCTTCAAAATAGCAACTTTTGACAATATTTCCCTAAATCATTTTAATTTTATTTTTGTAATGCTATGCTTAACCTTATGGCGAAACATCATTTATTTTTTTGAACAAATTTGAGAAGAAGAAAATAAGATACATCTTATGAGAAAAAATTCCTCGGTATATGCCTCGAAAAATTGGTCATTATTCTACAACGTTATCACGTTTTATATTAAATTTCAAAAAAGAAAATTCAAATGAGAATTACTCTAATATAGAAATGAAAGGGGATGGTGATTTGGCTAATTTTAAAGAAACTGGTTTTTTGGTTTTTTTCGTTTTGTTCTTATTCAATCTTATTTTTTTTTGCATTTGTTAGTTTTTGATCGATTTTTTGAATTCGAGAGGAATCTAAAAAGTATAAAATTATTAGTCAAACTTAAAATTTTGTGAATAAAGACAAAAATCTAAAAAATTGGTTTATTTTTTGCTATATTAAAAAAAATATTTTTATTTACCATAATTTTGTACTCTTTGTATTCATCTCGATGTGATAAATTTAGAAATCACAAAATCTTGACTCAAAACTACAATAAATGCAAAAAAAAAATTTGAATAAAAAAAATAAAAAATCAATTTTTTCAAACTAGCAAAATTACACCGATGGAGTAATTGTTGTGAATCTGAAATTTGAAAAATGGGGAAACATCTTGAATCTTGGTCTTACTTTCACAGTACCAAATATAGGAGCCTATAAAAAAAGTCGATCAAACCTTCATCATCATACGTAGCCTAACCTACATTTTAAGCATTCACTAGTATATCTCTACAATACATGTATCACATGTATACTAGCAGGAGCAATTAAACTATAGCAGCAGCATGGATCAAAAAAAAAAAACTATGGCCAAGTTTGGCTAAACTAAAAAATTTGATTTTTTGGATTAATCCAGTGCAAAAAATTGGGGTTGTTTGGATGGATGAAAAAAACCACTGATTCATCCAAACCAGTTTTTTGGTTTTTGGATTAATCCAGTTGGAGTCTAGTTTGCATGAGTGGATTAATCCAAAAAACTAAAACACCAAAAAATCAAGTTTAAAAGAGATTAATCCAAAAAACCAAAAAATCAAATTTTTTGGTTTATCCAAACTAGGCCTATAGCAGCAGCAAAAGATCTCTCGAACTTCTTTCATTGGGTCACATCAACCCATGTCTCTTTCACCTATCTTTTCCCTTTGAATTCTATTTTTTGGGTTCTGTGCAAAGTAGCTCAATGAAATGCCAATGAGCTGCTCTAGGAATGCGGTCAATTTAGACCTCGTTCCTCTAAAAGTAAGCTAATTTCAAATAAGTAATTCTTTCATAATATATCATATAAATTTTTTTAATGAAACACCTCTTAAAATTGTAGTTTTTTAGTATAACTCTTGCCTTTCAAAGAAACAATGCAGTGACTCTTTGTGATAGTCGTGTTCATTGATCGGCTAGATTAGGATCAATTTGTTTGGCTAAATTGAGAAAAATAATTTATTGGTTTATTTGGTTTTGTCTTTATTCAAATTTTTTTTGCATTTGTTAGTTTTCGGTCGATTTTTTGAGATTTCTTGGCTTGTCTCGACGAGAGGAATCTTAAAAGTATAAAATTATTAGCCAAACTTAAAGTTTTGTGAATAAAGACGAAGAATAATCCAAAAAACCGGTTTTTTGACTAAATTTTTCGTCTTTATTCACAAAACTTTAAGTTTGGCTAATAATTTTATACTTTTAAGATTCCTCTCGTCGGCATGTGCTCAAAGTTAAACCTCAAAAAAAATCAAAAAAACTAACAAAAAAAAAAGAATTTTGAATAAGGACAAAACCAAATAAACCAATAAACAATTTTTTTCAAGTTAGCCAAACTAAGCCCAAATCAGGATTCCTCACGAGCCGAGACTAAGAACGGATGGATTTGGATGTTTTGAAATTGAGAAAGGCTTGTTAACTACTCCTTCCGTCTCAATTTTATAGTCCCTCATTCTATCCTAACTGAATAAAAAAATAATTATAGCTTTGAATCGATAATACATTTTATATGCAATATGAATCTTGTTTGATAGATCTTGATTTAAGCTAATAAACAAAGTGTTTAAAATCACCGAAAATATTGTATATTATAAGAGATAACACTTTGAAAAGTAGCACAAACTCTTAAAAGAAATTATAAAACAGAGACGGAGGGAGTACTAATTTTCTAGTTTGTCTAAGATCTAAATTTGGCCCAATTATTATTTGTGCCAATTATTAGTCTATAACATTAGAGTCTAAAAGGTTAGGTTTCAGTCATGGAATAGTCATCGTTTAGTGAAACTCGCTTCCAAAGCTGCTACAAAAAGAACATAGCCATTGGAGTGAGAATGTTAAGCCATTCATAACTCCAATTATATACTCCCTGTCTTAGATTTCTTTTTCACTTCTCGACATGCGTGTTATTTTTGAATTACTTATATTTTCTAATTTATAATATTTTTTATAATTTTAAAAAAATAATTAGGATCAATCAAATAATATCTATCAAACGATTTGTAGTATCTTGCAAATATACAATGTTATACTTTCGAAGATTTTTAGGTGTTGTGAATAATGAAAAAGAAAAAGAAATTTGAGATCTTGAAGGAAGAAGTTTTTGCGACGGATGTATGGGTCCCCACAAGACAATGATATACAAAAAATGTTTACTGTCCCAAAAAGCTATCCCGAAAATAAAATCAATGATTGAGATAAATATTTAAATGAATCTGAACCATTTATTTCATTTTCATAGTAGTTTTCGTGGTACCTTGTATTACTGATGAAACCCATATAAATAAGTAGTGTGTATATATTTAACCGATTAAAAAAACTGTAAATGTATGGAGTATTTGATTTTCACACCTCAAATTGATATCCACATTCCATTTTTTCTCTTTTAATGAAACTTTTACACATAAAAAACTTTTACTCCTCTATGTATATGTGTTGCGTGCGTAGTGTGAGCATGTCATGAAAGACAAGCAAATCGATTACTCCCTCCATCCCATAAAATTTGATCACTACAAGACTTCGTGCAATTTTCAAACTAAAAAATAATGTATTTACCAAAATAATTTTTGAATTTTTTTTGCATTGTATAAAAGTTCTCGATGAGATCTATCAAACTATATCTATATTGACTAAAAAATTATTTTCGTAAGCACATTATTTTTTAGCCTGAAAATTGCACGTAATTTCGTAGTGATCAAACTTTATGGGACGGAGGGAGTACTAATAGGAGTACCAGCTATTAACTTTTATGCGGTGTTTTCCAGCAAATATTAAGTCCTTTTGAAACATTCAAATATAGGAATCATTTTTTGTCAAAAAAAAAAAAGAAGAAAAAAAGAGGCATAAATTTCACAAGCAAAAATATTCCTTGCAAGCCGATCAAAAAGAAGAAATGACCAAATGGAGTATTAGGAATAGAAAAGAAAAAAAATATTTAGTTTTCTAATATACTTTCCTCCATTATCTTCCTTCCTTTTCGATTGCTTTCCACTAGTTTCCAACACAGCGTAGTTACAGAGTAACAAGAATGTCGAGAGTAGGGTAGGGACAATATCATGGAAACGACCTCATTTTTATTTGAATTTAGGTGCAATTACGTTTTAAAAAAAGTAGAAATTCTCAACAACAAAAAAAGACACAAGGAACATACGATTAGTATATATACAGGAGTATTTGTATACATATAAATGTCCATGCACATGTAGAGGGAGATATATATCTTGGTGGAACGAGTTTTTAGTGCCAAGCGGGTATCACGTTTTACCCGCTCGCACACATCTGGCCATCATTTTGGTTTTCGACGGTCCATATTTAGCCTGGCATGCCAAATGGCAATGCATGGAGAGAGAGAGAGAGAGAGAGAGAGAGGAGGAGGAGGAAATAGAGAGTTTCAATCTAGGCCGTCTAATATGGTTTTAGAAGATCAAAAATACAATTTTTTGCGGATAAAAAAAAAAAAACTTTTAAACGATCTGGAAGCAATGGCCACGTGGTATCCACTCAACACCCAATTTTTTTTATCATGATCGCAACACTTTTTGGAGTGGTATGCCAAATGCCAATGCATTGGGAGAGTTGCAGTCCTGGACCGCCAATCCCCATGTACTTTTTTACCCTTTCTTTCGTTTGTCCTGTATGCATATATAGATATACGTACATCTTTAATTTAGTAAAAAGAAAAAAAGGGTTTGAAAAATAATGATATTATAAAAGGGGGAGCCAAACAACAGACTTGATTCGTCCCATTATTATCCGGCAAGCAAACGGGTAAACGGGAAGAAAGCAGCTTCGAGTTCAAAACCAACCAGAAAGCTGGGGTCAATATCATCCTCAGAGACTAGAATAACACCTGCTAAAAGAAACCAACACATGGTGTACAACCCAACATGCACACCCCACAAACAAACACACTCAATACCATGAAAAAAAGGGTTCATTAATTTATCCCTGAACAAAAATCTACTTACAGGTATGTTAGAAACCGTTCAATATAGATAAATCAATGTCTATCATGTGGAGGTTCACGTGCATTTGACGATTTTAAACATGCCAGTTTTCAAATCATTTCGAGATAGATGTAACACTCACTATCATGAAAAAACGGTTGATATATCTAAACAAACATTCATTGACAGACATGTTTGAAACATTTTGAGGCACATACATCTCGGGGTGCATCATGTTCAAGGCAGATTATAAATCTCATGTGCATCACGTAGAGCTCACAAGCATTAAATGATTTCGGACATGTCTGTGTTTTTGAATAAATACGTGAACATCTATATCTAGAGAACTACCGTTGATGTAATCTGGTAGTTATCAATATGTATTTGATACTCTGTAATAATTGCTTTAAAGAGAAATTGCAAAACAATAACATTAACCAAACATCATTAAAAACAAAATGCTAAGAACTTGTTAAACGTAAGAAAAAGTGTGTTGGCCGGTTTGACTGAAAAGTGTACTAGACCATGCAAAAACCGTATTTTGAAATATATACTTCAGAATTCCTACAATCTTTATCTCTTATAAGAAAAAGTCGTCTAATTTTTAAGAAATTGGTTTCTCATTATATTTTTTATATTTTTCGCCAATGTAACAATTAAGTAAAATATATAAGCTAATGTTAAAATTTTAAAAAGACCATGCACAGAAGTGTCATACTATTATCAAAAAAAGGATGAATTTTCACAATTCACTGCAATCATGTGACAAGAAAAGAATATGCACGTCGAGAAGTTTGTAAATCTGAATATTTATGTTTTATAGACACTCCAGTGGGTTGTCATTAGCACGAATCACAATTCACATACTAGATACGTGATAAAGTCTTGATTTAAGTTCCAAAGAGAGTGTTTTAAATTGATTGGAAGAACACAAAACATCACATGATGCAGTACGACGTCGAAATCATTTTTGTGTAGCCCTACTCTTCATGGACATTTACACCAAGATTATCGAAATTGTAGCCTCAATGAACAAAAAATCCACAAATCAAGGCTAAAGCGTTTTTACTATGGTATTTTCGATATTTTCCCACAAATTATTTTCCTTACACACATAAAGAAAATATCAATTATCAGAAACAACACACTTCTAATTATCAGTGGGAAGACAATATTTTTGCTGAAATTAAGGTCAGTACAATACTACATTTTTACACTTCCCAAGAGAGTGATAACTTGGAATTAAATGAAACAAAACAGAAAATCACATAATGCAAAACGTTCGAGAATTTTAGATAGAAATCAAATTTGTGTAGCAATAATCTTCATGGAAATTTATACCAAATGAACCAAAAAAATCCACGCGAATAAGTTGATTTTGCATTCCTTTTTCTTGTTCAATGGGTGGATAATACACTAGAAACGCATCAAAAACTATGACAACAATTTAATGACAATAGCTGGACAGCAATTGATGGGTTGTTAGAATTAAAGGAGTACTTCAGTTCAGCCTTAGTACTCCAAGCTAGAGAGAGATTATCAAAAGAGAAGATAGAGGGAGAGAGAGAGAGAGAGAACTTCTAGCTATGGTCTTGGTGGTGGGAAGAATTGCGTACCGGCGAGGAAAGCACACAGCGGAGTAGAGTACAAAGAAGGATCAACCATGGTGACTGCCATATTTCCGGTGGTGGCAGCACTAGGCATGGTGGCGGTGGTGGTTGTAGTGGCTCCTGCGATGAGATTAAGTGGAAGTTGGCTGCTACCACTGGCACCGCCAGAAGAGCTCTCACCACCAGCGGTGTAACGGGTTTCAGGGCCTTGATCATAGAGAATACCCTTGAAAACGTGGCCGCCAATGTTTACAGCCGTCTGATAGGCGTATTGGTCGTTGGCGTCGTCCATTGCGCTTACTCTTACACACCTGAATATTGCTTGGGAATTTACTTCCGGTGGAAAGTTAGCCACTTCAAACCCTAATCAAGCCCAATATTAAAATGAGACTAAAAATCATAGCTGATTTACATAATAATAAAAAAAAAAACAAAACAAAACACACTCTTTCTGGCTATAAATAAATTTCAAAAAATTAAAACGAAACATGATACTGGTAGAAAATTCGTTCCTAGCTTGTACAAAAACTCTAAAATGGTGAATACGATGGCTATGTATGGTTATATAGTTTAGTTTAATTTAGTAAAGATGATGTCATCAGCTATAATGAGTGAAGAGAGATAAAGAAAGAAATGAGAAAAGTGATAATGTCATCAAAAGTAAAATTAAAATTAAACTGAAAAACGAACAAGGCCGACAAGACTTGAGAGCGACATAATTTATTACCAATATTCTTTTATAATTCGTTGATAAATTAGGTAATGAAAAATTTTCAGTCTGATATATTCTGATTGTTTTGTTTGAATGAAATTACCCTGGAGCAACGTACCATATATGTGATAACTATTGAAATTTTAGACCCATTAAGTTATGAATGCGTTTTATTTTATGAAAATATATATTTACGTAATTAAAAAGAATGTTTCAAAACATATGCATTTACTTAAATTCTAGTAAAACAGAAGTGTTTCATATATATAAATGATATTGAAAAGTGATTTTCGCAATCTATTTTGCGATGATTCGCTGTGTATTTATTTTTGGAGTGCTTCTAATATGCAGTGGTAAATAAATGTTCAGTGTAAAAACCATTTTTCATGACATTTTCAGCATATTTTTAAATGAAATTTACTCATTCTTTTGTTTTGAACCAAAAATTAATACTCTCAACCAACGCATAGCCTGTAGTCCCTGGCCAGAAATATTACTACCACCTCATCGTGACTGTATTTTCTCTGTGAAACCATTTTTGGTAAATTCTTAAAAAGAATGTTACAACTACCCTACACCCTTTAATGAATTCACCCAAAAAAAAAAGAAAAAAGAAAAAAGAAAAAAGAAAAAAACCCTACAATTTATCGTCAGTTTTACTCACAAACAGTTGTAGATAAGAAAACACACACAAGAACAGAAAAAAGAAAAAAAAAGAAGAAAAAAAAAGGAAGGTGGGTGGATGTCTATGAACTTGGACTTAACACATCACAGTATCACACGCAAATGATACACTCATGTTCTTCTCTCTCTCTCTCTCTCTCTCTCTCTCTCTACAAGAAGTCTCAAGATTTTGTTTTGTTTTTTGTTTTTACGAGATTTCGCCAAGTTTTGTTCGATAGGTCAAAGAAATTTTATTAATCGAAGAAACGAAACATTTACAATGATTAAAAGCATCACGAGAAGTCCCAATTTACCTAAAACTATTAAAATTCCTTTGAATTTTCGACCAAAACCGTTGACGTTTTTAACACCAAACATTAACGTTTGTTTGTTTGTATTGAAAGGTACAAACCAAAGCATAAGTTAACTAGCGATCGAGTGTAATAAATCACCTGACAAAGTGGTGGGCAGACGAACATTTTCTCTCATCCTCTTCGTAGGATTATTCTGCTCTCCTCCGCCTCTCATCATCAAGTTCAATTGTTGTTGCTGATTCGATTGTTGTTGTTGTTGCTGCTGTTGTTGTCGTTCGCGTCGTCTGGCCGCGGGAACCCACGTGCTCTTCACGTGGGTTTGGCACGGCAGGCCGCGGCTCTTACAACAAGTCCTGCACCGGAAATGCACGCAGTCTTTCTTTGCTTGGTTCCCACAGTCTTGGCAGTTCACTCCCCCTCCGCCGTGCCTCATGATCTCTCCACCACACCACTCATCGTCACAACAACCGCCTCCTCGATACCAGTTTTTCAAAACCCTAATTCTCAATCTCTTTCGCTTCTTGTCACTGCCCAAGACTTTCACTGCCTACACATACCGCGGAAAAAAAGTGTAATTTCAAAGACAACCTAGATTCGTTTTCACGATCGAACCTGGGATTTTACCTCAATTTTGTAAAATCCGTGGATCTCTAGCTAGAACTAGGTCTGTAGTTGCTATTTTCAGCTACAATAGCAACTACAGTCACTAATCCGAATTAGAAGTTCTGATTCGGATTACAGGAGTAGCGGGAGGAAATTTACCGCAATTTTTAAGAAGGGAAACCCATAACAGATGAGAGAGAGTGAGAGTGAGAGCGAGAGTGAGTGAGAGAGAGAGAGAGAGAGAAAGATCTGGGAGTTTTGGATTGTGGGTTTCTGTGGGTGTGGGAGAATTGAAGGATATGGTTGGTGATGAGTTGTTTTTTGGTTTCTCTCTCCTCTCTCTAGATTGTGCAGCTTTTTATATATGAAGGAGAAAAGTTTGGGGAATTTGTTATGGGGGGAATTCTTTTAGGGCAAACAAAACCAAAACAAAGGATTTCCTTTTACCTTGACGTCTTCTCCCTCCTCGTGAATTCTCTCTCTGTGTTTGTTTTCGATGCATTAAAGTCACTGCCCCTGCTACGCCGCCATGACCCTCTGCTGCATCCTCAATTCAAGACAGCCCCAACAGTACTCTTCCCTCTCTCTCTCTCTAGAATTCTCTCTCTCTCTCTCTCTCTCTCTCTCTAGAGATCTCTCACTCATCACGAGCAACTCTCTCTTGAGCTGATGAAAAATCTTCGTCTACTAAATTCTCTCTCCACCCCGTCTCTACAGTTGTCTTCCAGTTGCAATAAATCACTGTCTCAAAGAAGGACCGGATCCCAGCCGTTGGATATTGATCGGAGGGTGGTGTGGCCTCCACGTGTTTATGCATCAGCTTTTTCTTATTCGTCCTTCCACCGGAAAACGCTTTCTACTTTTTTATTCTACTACTACTGTACTACTAGTATTACCGTTCTAGTTGGATAATTGGAAAACGCTAACGTGTGGCTAGTGAGCAGTTGGCACATGGTAATGTTAAAAAAAAAGTGCGAAAATTGTATGAAAGTAAGTATATGTATTGAAAAATGTAAAAAGACATTAGTGCGTTTGTTTGTGTCCACTGCTCCGTGACCAAACAATAGCAAGACCTGCCCACAATAGCAAGACCGTTGATAACACTTTTTTAGTTAGCAATAACATACGTTCATTTGTCAATTAATGGTCCTAATTAAATTTGATTATCCTACATGTAAAACTCTTATATTTTATGTAAGATAACTCAGACAGTTGATTGTCAAACAAAAAGCCATGATTGTTTACTATAAAGATTAGTGAGCTTACTCGCTACAGGCTCTTGATTCCGTTGATAATTACACTCTCTAGTCTCTATCTTTTTGTTTAGTCTACAAAATGAGAAACCAAAAATAAGATTTTGTTCACTTCACATTTTAAAAAAAATTTCCAAAAAGATTTTCTCCTTGATTTTCTCCTCGTCTCTCATTTCTTCAATCATTAATCATATTTATCTCTCTACTCATACCCCTTTATCCAATTATTATTCTCATTTCTCTTTCTATCTCTCTCCAAATATTATTTCTCTAATTATTATTTTTTTCAAAAGTCCATCCAAACACCATCTCAAAAATATTTATCCAATTATTTTTCTCAAAACTCTCAACCAAACATAGCGAATGTAATTTTTCAAGGAAATTTTCAATTTTCTTTTATATATCTAAATAACTTATTGATATCTAGTTAGTTAATTGTTTGGAAAAAAAAAATCTGAATTTTCATTTAAAAAAGTATAATATAGTTATGTTTATGTTAATGCAGACTAGACAAATTTTTTGAAACGAGATTGAGGAGGAAGTAGTAGTATTTTAATGAAGGAATGAATGTACTGAAAAGGGAAACAGCGAACTCACATGCATCGCCCCAATAATACGGGTTAATCGGACGATTGATAAGGGTCGCTGTCATGGTTAATGTCACAGCCTGTTATGTTAGAAATAAGTTGCAACTAGATTTTTTAATTTTGTATATGTATTTTCTTTTTTACAGAACTGGACCTTCAAATGATTAGCGTATTTGTTACTAACATAGACCCGGGGGATTGAGGCCGAGGTAGGGGGCCATAGTGTGTTTTCAGGGAGAGGGGTCCCATGTTCAACTTGGGATTGTTTCGGATTTGGGGTTGTTTTGCACTAGGTGCATGGTATGCATTCATTTAATTGTTCGTTATGAAAATACACGGCTTCGATCAAATTTAATTAAATGTGAAAGTCATTGTTTGAATTTAATATGAGTTGCACATTTTTACAATAGACAGCCAGATGGAGTGTATGACAAAGGCTTGTTTTGGCTAATAATCCGATTATGGAATATTATTAGATTATTCGTTTTATCTTTATTCAAAAAAAATTGTATTTGTTAGTTTTGCGTTAAGATTTTGTGGTTTCTGAATTTCTCTTGACAAGATGAATCTAAAAAGTACAAATTCATGGTCAAAACTCAATTTTTTTGAATAAAGCCAAAACACTTGGATTATTGGTCAAAATACTTATATTATTGACCAATAATCTAAGTATTTTGGTTTTATTTAGAAAAATATTTTGTTTGACCATAATTTTATACTTGTTAGATTCGTTTCGTCGAGAAAAATTCAGAAACCACAAAATCTTGACGCAAACTAACAAATGCAAAAAAAATTTGAATAAAGACAAAACTAATAACCCAATAATCCATAATCCGGATTATTAGCCAAAATAGGCCAAAGTACCATACACCAAGTGCACAACATGAACCTCTTGTCCGAGCGTTTGTAACCCATTACTTCAAATTTTTCGTGGCTTAGCAGGGGGTGTTCCACTAAAGTGGTTTTTTGAAAAAACTAACTTTTCACTGTATTTTGTGTGATGTATTTTGAGAAAATGACCTGTCTCGATTTAAAAAAAAAATTGTTAGTGGAACACCCCCTAACTGTAATTTCTGACATTCTGCTTGGTAAAACTCAAATAGGAAATTTGCTTGTTCTTGAATGGATTATGATGAGATAAAATTTAGTTTTGTTTGGAGGTGTGATCAAATTATATTGTTTTTCTAATCGATAAAATCTAGGTTTAATAAAGGTATTTTCCAAATGATTTTGTGAGAAAATCTAATTTTCATAGAATCTAGTTTTGCTAAAATTTACACCCCCCGTCCCTAAACTTTTGACTTTTTTGGGATTGCGTGTCATTTTAAATTGCTTGTATCTTTCTATTTATAATGTTTTATGTTATTTTGAAAACTTTGTTTAATAGAACTAATTAAAATCTATCAAACAAGATCCATATTGCATATTTTTTGACATTTACATTGATGATATAGACATTTAAAAATGGTATACTGTTCAAAAAGTGTCAAACTTTAAAGGACATAAGGAGTATTGAGGATCTTAGATTTTATCAAAACTAGATTTTATTAGTCAAATTCAATTGGAAAACTCTGATTAGTTGTGATGAATCTATTTTTGGTGCTTCGTAATTCAAAAAAGTAGGTATTTTGGACAGCAAGCTTGAAGATGGAGTTTCGTTGATGTCAAATTTGGAAATGCAGAAACATTGCATAAGCCTTCAAAATAAAAATCGACATCTACGTGTTGAAGCTATGGGTTGGAGATGCTTTGAATGAGGCATTTCGGCCAACTATTGTAATTTACTAACTGTTAACCTACTAACATCATTGCAGCGACAAAAAAATCCTTAGATTTAAATTTAAAGCTTGATGTTTCTTCCTTTTTAGCCGTGTTCTCTAATACATTTTATCAAGATTTTAATAAAACTAACCCCTTTATTATATCCATTCATGAAGACATTTGAAAAAATATGTAGATTTTTTAATGCAAAAATCTACAGATTTTATCAAATGTCTTCACAAATGGATACCATTGGAGAATTCAGCCTTAAAAGACTTGGGTTCCAATTGGATACCATCAAATTTGACATTCTAAAATATTTTCCTGTCCAACCAAATTGTTAAACCTCGTAACATATATATAAGAAAAAAAATGGTAATTAGGGGTGGTTTGGGTAAATTGAAAAAACTAGTTTTTTGGTTTTTCCCTTATTCAATTTTTTTTTTTTTGCATTTGTTGGTTTTCGGTCGATTTTTTGTGGTTTCTTGGCTTGTCTCAACGAGAGGAATCTAAAAAATATAAAATTATTAGTCAAACTTAAAATTTTGTGAATAATAACGAAAAATAATCCAAAAAAGGGGTCGTTTCTCTTATTCTCTCAAGTCTCTTATTGTCTTAATCAACTTAGGGGGTACTAAGTTAGTTTTTTGAAAAAATTGATTATTTACGGTTTTTTATGTGATGTATTTGTTGGAAAAAAAATATTTTGAATATAATAGTTTATTTAAAGTGTGAATGAAAATTGAATTGATTTAGAGTTGTGTCTTCTTAGTGGCATATGTTCGCTATGGACGGACGCGTCTTTTCGTGAACAGATGTGTCTCTTCACCATGTGACTATTCGTAGAGTTACCAGTGTGCCTATATATATGGCATCTTCTTTCATTTTAGTATGTTGTTTAGTTTTCTACACTTTCTGCTTGACCAACCGGGTGACTTAAAATAAAGACGCATCCCAAGCGTAGGACTCTTGATTGATGTAGTATAGTATCTGGAAGTACCGGAGTCGAACCACAGAGACGGACGAACGTGTGCAGGACTCAAAGATGATGGGTTCACAGTTTATCTTGGCTCTTAGGTAGCCACCCCTTGTTTAATGAGATTAATTTACTAACTCGATTACCAAACTAAATTGATTAAATATGGATTTGAAAGGGGAGTACAGCCGTGAGAACTCTGCATCCGCAACTAACCTAACCAATGTTTACTCGAGTCACAATTATTCATTTTATTGATTTTAGTCTTTTAGAATAAGAAAAAGGATCCCTAATAAATGTGCACCACCTGTTACCAAATTCCGTGCGCATTCGAATTCCTGCGATGCCTGGGTTTTGTTTGTTAGAAAAGTTTTCGTCTTCTAAAATTGCTCAAAAATTAAATTAATTCTATCCCGAGGTAAGAACATTAATCAAACTAGCTACGGGACGCCTTTGCCCCGCAGCCGCACTCTACAAAATTACTCACCCATGACTTAAATAAATGCAACAAACATGTTAAACCTAGATCTAAACATGCTTCAAACAATTGAAATAAATTAAGCACGATACCAAATATTTGCAGCAAGAGTACGGATGTGAAGAATAAGAAATCCAAACTGGAAATCCTCAAGAACTTGAATTAAACTTGAATCTAAAAATAATCCTGAAAACAGCAGCCAAAGTTAAGCAAATAAAACGTAAAGTATGAATTGTGGGACATGTATCCCTTTTACCCTAAATCGAGTTAAGAGGGTATTCATATGGAAACCCTTGCTCATTACAATTAAAATATGAAAAAACGAAATAACTTCACGCGAGACCAAAAACACCATCGTTTCTATGCTTCATAAGCCCTCGATAGCGCTACACAAATTTTGGTGTAGCCCTACCTAACTCCTTAAGCGTTGTTTGACCAGTTGACCTCAAAGTTGACCACTAAACTTCTCGGTAGCGCTACACCTATTTTGGTGTAGCGCTCCCTGTTCACTTTATGAGCCCTCTTGTGCCATTCATGAGCGCTCCTTCAAAATCATGTAGCGCTCCCGATGCCATTACTTCGTATCCCCTAGAAATTTCCTTGAACACTTAGCCTCCTCTTGGTCCTCTTGCATGCCTTCCCAACATCTCGAAATTTGTACCAACATTCCGCAATTTCCTGCAAATTATGCTCAAAATATAAAAACCACCACATGCACATATCAAATGGAAAACGAGGCTTAAACCGCATGTCTAACATGCTAAATTACCCTACTTAGGCGCTTAAAAACATGCTTTCCATGCGCCTATCACTTTCATTGAGAGTTTTTTCATTGGAGAGAGTACAGACACAAGTTTGGTTAACCTATCGAACAGATTGGAGTGCTACTTCTGTTTGGTGAAGATCAAGTAGTTCTGGGAGATAGACGTCCATGCAAACCGTAAGCACCGTAGCAGGGGCGAATCTGTCTCAAGTACAGAGTGTTATACACTCACCTTGATCATCATTTCATTTTGTCAATTTTTAGGTTTTGCATTCCGATTTTATTGCATTCATTGTTCCAGTTTTATCACAAAAAGTAAACATATTTTCTAACAGTTTTATGAGAGAATGACATGTCTCAATTTTTGAAAAAAAAAAAAGTTTTGTTAGTAAAACAGCCATTTATTCAGCATTCTAGTTACATTTGAACATGCACAATTATTCGGCATAAACAATTTTCATATTGTATGCAACGATTTGACATGAGACGATGTTAATTCATTAACACAATGATAAATATCAATCTCTTAATTATTACTGTATTATTTTTAAATGAAATGTCAAAAAGTTGTTGGGATTAGAACCATCTTGTCCCCGTATTTTGCCTTAAAGCCTCTTATTCCTCCTATATTCTTTGGTTAATTATTATTTCTTTGACTTCAATGGATGACTCTGATTTTTTTTTTTTTACAGGAAAACATTTGTAAACGAGTAAGATAACAAATTGGGTTCTATTTCGGGGTCAATACTTACTTTCAGTCATGAGTAGTGCAAATTAACTATTTTATGGACTATATATATTACTTTTTCTAACTTCGGTACTCTCTCTCACTCTCTCTCTCTCTCTCTTGAAAACCAAAGAAAAATGTAAGGAAAAATGAAAAATTAGGAGACAAAACATGTTTTCATAGATAATAAATAAAATAGATACTAGTATTCTTAGAGTTCTAAAATGAAAAAGTGACTTGTGTTATTAAAAAAATTACATTTTCATCTAGGTTTTTTTTTTTTTGTCATTTCCATCTGGTTAAAATGACTGTAATTTATTGTACATGCTTTTACATACTTCATTGGATTCCCCAAACTGACTTATCGGCAAAACATTCCTAGAATTAACTTATGAAGTGAGTGTGAGCTTATAAGAAGATAACTTATCTCTTAAAACGCAATAAATCAGTTTTGAGAATAAATTAGTTTTGTAAAACAAACTCTTTGTTAAAAATCAATATACCACTCTTTTTTTTTATTTAGAAATGATTTTAGTAGATCCATTAATTGTTGATAACTACACTTCAATTTTTGTCAATATTGAAGTGTGATTACAAAAATGAGTGCCAAATTCATTTTTGTTCCTTTTTTTATTAGCAAAAAGAAATTTTATTAATCTATGAAATAAATTATAAAAATTAAAAAAATCCAATACAAGATGGCGAAAGAACGAGGAACGAACGACCTCATTCCTCGACAATCGCTATCCACAAAGGAACCAAAGCGAAAACACCCTTTGTTGATTATTACGCTAATTGTACGTTATTGTTGTTTGTTACTGTAGTTAAAAGTTTGTCAGCTAAATTATGTTTAAAATAAGTTTAGTACGGATTAATACGGCCCAATTACAACCGTACGTTAGTAATCAAAAGTAAGAACTACACCGTAGAAATCAATAATTTGTACTGTACTGAGATTCTTAGGACTAGTAGTAGTACAGTATATTGTAATTACCGAAACATTGTCCTTTTTTTGGGGCCCGAGGCGTAGCCTTATAGACCTTCTTTCTGCTGCCCTTCCTTCTGCTACTCGATCCTCTCCCCTTATCCCAACATCCAAAATCTTACGGAGCACCCAATTCTACAAAAAATGGTGTCAATTATTTATATTTACAATAATTTTCAAGTGGGCTAATAGAAAATAAAACGAATATTATAAGTGCTTAATACAATTGTCTAACATTTTCATTTACAATTCAAAATTTTTAATGAAAATTTAAAATACTTCCTCTGTTCCTAATGGTAAGCCACATACTCTCTCTTGTCATTTTTTATATAAAAAACTCAACTATTTCCGTGTATGATTTTAAAATATTTTCGCACCATATTAATTAAAAATCTCGATTACTACTTTATTTCGGTGATAAAAAATTCAAAAAATTATACACAAAAATATTTAAATTTTTTATTCAAAAACTAGCACAACTTTTCGTAAGAGACTAGCTATTTGACAAGAAAGGAATATTTTATAAAATAAAACTAGCAGTTACTCAATTGAGATAATTTTTTCAAACATAAGTATTAACATTAATAAACGGCTTGCATTATTTAAGTCCGACCCCAAAATGCCCAAAATGGGTTTATCCCTTCAGTACCAGTAATATATATATATATATATATATATATATATATGAGTAATTTTTAAATGGAATGTAGAGTAGTCTATCTTTCTGTAGCTACTTGCCCACTTGCTAGCCAGCAATCTCCATTGTCTAAGTACTAAGTACTTTTCATAATTAGACCCACGTGCTTCATGCTTGCGCAAATTTCATGCGTTTATTTCTGCCATGTCTTTACTGGGCTCCGGTAGCATACGTGTAATTTGACTAATTTTTAAGTGTTCAATATAGTCGTTCACTAGCGAAAGTTGACTCATTTACTCATGACAAAACTTCGTTCAAAATGATCGCAAAAGAAACGATTGCATGAAAAAGACATCGTGCCTAATGTGTAGGAGGGTGCAAACATTCTAAGCATAATATTCTTGCCACGAAGTTAACCTTTAAGAGATTTTTTTAGGCTTCCAAACGGACCCTCTTGGGTGAGACCTCCTACACCAGCATATCAGCTACCCTTGGTTAGCATACACATACAACATTTTGCATTTTGGATTATTGAGTTATTGATTTTGGATTGTTGTTAAAATAGATTACGAATCTGGTAGAGTATTTGAAAGATATGTGCAAAATAAATTTTGCAACAAATTCGTTTTTTGGAGTATAATCATCAAAATAGATTATGAATTAATTTTTTACCATGTTGCCCTTGGTTATTTATTATGCTATCTTGATATGCATATGAATTACCCTCTAATATTCATAAGTAATTAATAATATTGCGAATATATTCACAATTAATTCTAAATATAATTAATAATATTTACAAAAAAGAAAAAGAAAAAACATGGAGTAGTAGTTATATATAGTATGTTGGCCCCACCAAATGGACCCCCGATTTATACGTGGAGAAAGCAGGAACATGATTGTGTCTGGTTCTTGAGCCTTGTGCTTTCTTTAAACTTAACCCCACCACCCCCAGTTGACCTTCCGCCCTTTCTTAAACGGCCAATAGCAACACTGCCCAAAACGCGTTGTCTTATTTCTTCAAACAAAACATAAATTACTACTGATAAAATCTAGTAGTAAAAAAGTTCTTAATTTAAACAACAAAAGTCGTTTTCACTTTCCCCAACCCCATGTGCTTAACATTTTCAAGCCCAATCTGCAAAACCTTTTTTTATGTTTCGGGGACTGCTGATTAATTAATTTTGAGAGGCAAATCTTGTCATGGAGTCCATTTAAAATCAGAGCAGTGTTCGTATAGAAATTGAGAGCACGTAAAAGTTGGTAATTTGTATCTAGGAGCGACCCGTAAGAGAAGTGTTCTGCTAAGGGTGATTTTATAATAAGTTGATTTTTCATGATTTTTCATGTGATATATTGTGATAGAATGACATGTTTTAGTTTTTGAAAAAACTATTTTTTTATTAGTGAAACATCCTATAAGTCTTGACTCCTAGACTAATCCCTTGGGGTATGCAAACCTTACAAAATAATCTCTTCGTACGTGTTTGTTGGTCCTTTTTTGGAGTTTGTACTGCTTTTGAAAACTTTATATTTGTCAATTTATAATGGTCTTTTTTTTCATAATTTTGGAAACTTTGAATAATAGAACTAATTGAATCCTATCAAATATGGTGAGATTCATATTACATATTTTTTAAAGATTTGTATTAAAAAAATATAACAATTGAAAAATGACATAAACACTTAAAAAAAAAGAATCAATAAATACGGACGGAGGGAGGATATGTTTTGATCACTAGTTGTACCCCTCGAAGGTGAATTAGTAAACGAGTTGACCGAGTCAAATTATTGAGTACTCTATAACTTGTTTGAAACATTTACCCAGCGAATCAATTTCTAAACATCCTTCAAACGGATCGATCCAAAATTCAATTACGCGCAAGAAGTTTGCATTTTTTACTGATCAATCATAAACCGTAAGTTAAACAAGTTAGTTAAACAAGTTAAGTAGTAGCTTGTTGAAATTTGATTAGCAGCTTAATGAGTTCAAAAAAATTCAAATTAACTTCGGTAATTCAGGGGATATTCCACACTTCCACTAATAAGGGTGTTTTTTTTTTTTTTTTGGCTTTTTGATTTTTCACAATTTTTTATGTGATATATTGTGAGACAATGATCTGCCTCGAAAATCGCAATATGCCGGCTTTTTGCTTATACATAATATGATTCGTTCGGACCCACATGAGCAACCCAAATTGTTTCTAGCTTAAGTCAATTTTTTTAGTCAATGTATTGTGAGAAAATGAAAAGTCTTGAAAAGCACAATAAGTAATTTTTGAGTTTATGTTAGGAATTAAAACAAGTCCCAGAGGGTGCCGCTGAAATTAACCATTTAATTGACAAACATATGCTCGACCCCGATCTGCAACCTTCTACTTGGCATTCTGATTTACGAATGAGTTTATGCCCTTGGGTTGACCCAAAGCGTTATTCACTTTTAATTGGTTTTTCACATTTTACGAGACAAGTAATTGTCATCGCATATATCAACTAAAAATGTCCAAAAAACCAACCTAGCTAGTGAAACAGACTTGATAACCATTTTTTAATTTGTCATTATCAACTTTTAGGACCTGATTAAGGTTATTGATTTTAAATAAACCTAATCAGAGAAAATTCGTGTTTTCGAGTCTTCCTTAATTTCATGAAATACCAAAAATATAAAACACAATGAAACATGTTAATGAAACTATCCTGCACAGTCCCTGACTTTCGTTTAGTTTCGTAATGAATTTCCGACGTACCAAAAAAAAAAAAAAAAGAAACTATAACATGTACAACAATTCATGGAATACATTTTCGGTTGCCGATTTTGCTTTAAATGCGACCAGAACACAACTCACCAACCCTAAAGGCAGTATTCACTTCTTTTGTCCACCATATTTTTTGAAAATATATTTATATACACAGTGGTATATTTATAGATTTGCAATAATATCCATAAAAGGAAAGTAAGCTCACATGTCACACTCGTACGGACATATCCACAACGCAAATCTTCTTGGTCTTTGTTAACTGTAGGTTTTAAGGAGTAATGAAGAGTTGTTCCCAATTCCGATGGTTAGTCAAATTCGGTTGACGAGTTTGCTTTCTACGTAATTAATTTATTCATATACTATTTTAGAGTCAGGCAACAAGAAATAAATTTTTTATGAATCGCTATTCTTGATGTGGATGACATGTATTCGACTGAACCAGATCAAAATTCTAAATACGTGTAAGCTGGTTTGAAGACTTCTAACTGTTAAAAAAAAAAAGAGAGAGAGTGCTGGTCCCAAAACTTTAGGTGCGTCCCATTGAAATTTAGGGTGGACCCTGCCATTTTTTTCCTTCTCCCATCATGTGCGGGACATGATAAAAAATTGAATGTAGTAATAATGGTTTTTGAAATTTATAGACTGTGATTATAGGCAATACGTAGGTCTCCCTTTCATCATGTTATTATTGGTGTATTGCCCATTATCACAAAAAAACACCCCAAGTCACGTGCCTACGCACCCACTTTTGACAGCCCTAAGGATATGTTAAATGGAAGCTTAATTTCTCAAATTAAAAAATTAAAAAAATGGAAGCTTAGGATTCTACTAGCTCCAACACGGTTAATCCGGTTGCTTGATGGATTTGTCCACGTACAATTAATAAGGGTTCGATTTGTGGATCAAGATAGCAAAAAAAATAATTTTTCGTGAATTTTCTTGTCATGGCACCAAGAGTTGATTGGCTAAAATGCGTGTAAGCTGACATTAACACTCCTCACCATTGGAACCCCAAAAAGAAAAGGACTCTACAATTGTCCTTGGGGAGTACATTCATGGCGAAAACACCTATCCAATGGAAGATTTCAGAGGACAATTGATACTTTATTTCGGAAACAGCCAAACATGCCCTTATGGTTCAATTGAATGTGATGTGCTTCAATCGATAGAAATGGCCTCATAGCCTAATCATTTTATGGATTGTTGAATGAAATGCCTGCGGTTTTTACACCGCAGGGAAGTGTTGGTATTGATTGTGCTCTTGTCTGGGCCTAAGTGTTCTACCACAAACTATACTTTCAAGATAGGATTGTTTGGGACTACGAGTGCAAATGAACCGAGCCAGGTTTTATAGTATTTGAGCTCGGCTCTTTTGTTAAACGAGCTAAAAAACTCTAGCTCGAGCTCGGCTAATTAATAAATGGGTCGAGTCTTTACAAGCGGAGTCATGTTAATTTACTTAACGAGTCGAGCCTATACAAAATGGACCGAGCTTTTGCTAGTCGAGTCAAATCAAGCTTTAGGGCGTTGATCTCCGCTCCTTCACTAAATGAGCCTAAAACTCGATCTTGATCTTGGCTCCATTACTAAAAAGGCAAGCCGAGCTACTCGTCAACAACTCGGTTCTTTGGTGGCGATAAGAATGACTATGAGTACATAATATAGTTGTACAGATATTGTATAGACAGCATCTGAAGCCCATCCAACACAAATAATCTTCTCTGTTCATTAATTTAAAAATATTTTTTTGAGTGGCCTTGTTTAAAATTACCTCAATTGAATATCTATAAGTGTTTGATTCAATATTTCAATTTTCATTAAGTATTTATGATCCTAATTTCTGAATGAAAAATTGAAACATGTTATCAAGCATTTACAAATATCTAATTGAGTTGGTTTTATATAATGCGACTCGAAAAACATATTAAAATATTGAACAGATCAGATCATTTGTGTTGGACCCTTAGTGGGCTCCACAGACTATCTGTATAATATTTGTTCACTTATTGTCGATACTTGTAGCTTTTGCGTGCTTGAATTGTTTCGTAGGGTTTCATATGTACTGCTCCCTCTATTCCATTTTGATTGTCCATTACTCTTTTCGTCTTTTGTGTCTATTGCCACTGAACAATGGCGGAATGTTGTAGATCAGGTCAATCCACCCTATTCACGAGTGTGTCTAACGGGTAGTTTTTTGTTTTGTTTTAATATCTTCTCCCTTTGAACTTTTGAACCGTGTAACTTGTACTTGATTTTTTTTTTTTTATCAATATAGGTTGCATTTTCCCTCAGCATGTCTTAAGGGGCGGGGAGCCATGCCATGGAAAAAATGAAAAATAAACTTAATTATTTAATTACTCAACAAGCTATGCTATTAACAACAACAATCACTACTCTTCTTGCATACCAAAAAATTTATGAAACTATTTTCTGAGAGTAGTTTCGTTTTATTTATATATTCCGCCACTTGGGCTCGAAACATGAAAAGGGTCTACTTTTATCATTGAAATACTTGCTATATGCACTATACAAAACACCGACGGCTGGATTCAACTTGGGCTCCGACCCGCTAGAGTGTAACACGATGGTATTGGGCCTTGATATAACAAGTAGGTAAAGGGCTAAATCATGGGATTTGGGCCTCAGTGTTTCTCCCGTATTGTCTGTTGCTCTCATTGGATTGTTTTCCTTAATTTGCACATTTATTTGGTATATGAAGTGAATAGAAAAAAACATGAGAAAAACTGCAAAAAAAAAGGGGGTAATTTTGTTTCCATGATTCAATCTCAATCTCATTTCGTTTCCCTTGGATGGGTCATGGTAACGGGTGTCATAGTGCACCCGTTAATGGTACAAAAAATACACTTTTGTGAGTCTCACTTGTACAAAAAAATACACTGTAAAAATACGCGTGTATGTTAAAGTACGCTTAAAGATCTATTTTGAAGTACAAATGTACTTTTAAATTGTATTTTTTTTGTACTCTTAACAGGTGCACTATGACATCTGTTAGCATTTCCCAATCTGAAGTAGTAATACGCTCCCTTTACCAGGTTAAGGTCTTGGGTTTGAGTCTCATCGTAGGGTCTCATTCTCTATCCCGTAAATTAGGACAGAGTAGATATTTTTGCTTGTAAAAAAAAAAAGAAGAAAAAAAGGTAGCTATATACTAAAATGGATCAATCAATGAAAAAAAGTATTACAAGTGGGACACTAGACTAACCACTTTTTGTTTTTAAATAAGCAAAATATAAATTTATCAACTAAAGAGTGACATCCATAAAGTAAAATAGCAAAAGGTATTTAAAAAATCAATCAATGCGTTCATCCCATATATTTTTCATCTCTTACAACTTGATCCCTCCTGAGGGCTCCTTTGGGGGAAAAAAAAACAAAAAATGAATTATTGGTTTTTTCATTTTGTCCTTATTCAATTCCTTTTTTTTTGCATTTATTAATTTTGTGTCAGATTTTATGTTTTCCGAATAGGAAATTCTGACTCCACCAAACGTGATATGACTGCTAACATTTCATTTCAACTAGGCCTTCTTTGGGTAATAATCCGGATTATGGATTATTGGATTATTTATTTTTGTCTTTATTCAAAAAAAATTTGCATTTGTTAGTTTCACGTCAAGATTTTGTAGTTTCTGAATTCCTCTCGACGAGACGAATCTAACAAGTATAAAATTATGGTCAAAACTCAATTTTTTTTGAATAAAGCCAAAATACTTAGATTATTGGCCAATAATCTAAGTATTTCAGCTTCATTGAAAAAAAAAATTGGTTTGACAATAAATTTATACTTGTTAGTTTCTTCTCGCCGAGAAGAATCCAGAAACTTTAAAATCTTGACGCGAAACTAACAAATGAATTTTTTTAAAAATAAAGAAAAAATAAATAATCTAATAATTCATAATCCAGATTATTAGCATACACAAGTGGTCAAGTGCATCCCTAAAAAATGCACTCCCTTGTGGTCCCACTCCACGAATTGAGTGACTATATTAACATTGGACAGTGTCAAGCACACATTATACGAACCCTACTCCAAACCAAACCATCTACAAGTATCTTAATTTCAATTCCATGCAAACCTTTTATGTTTCACAAAATTGATTTATTGCGCTTTATATGATAAGTCACTTTCTCACAACACACCAACTCAATTTCACTCAAAAAGACAGTTCCATCCAAGGACAGATCTAAGGGGGGGTCACGTGCCCCCACTCAAAACTAAATGTTTTTATTGATATTATATATTTATCATAATTATGTAATATAATGCTATATTTAGCCTTCACACTTTCATATATCTAAAAAATAAAAATGTAGAATTAATTTTGGGCTTGAACTTTAATTTGACTAGTTCATTTATAATTACTGGCTTATAAATTTTTATTTTATTTAAAGATTTATCTTTTGATTTTCTTTATTTTTAACCGCCATGGAGATTTTTTTTTCAAATAGTCATCAATAAATTAAACCATCTCAATCATTCTAAAAATTTGTCAATGTAACCATAAACCATAATCAATAAAGTTTTGTCTAAGATAGCATACTCCTTTCTTTTAATCTTTCTTATGTACTCCCTCCGTCCCTAAAATTTAGACTTTTTTGGGATTGCGTGTCATTTTAGATTGCTTATATCTTTCTATTTATAAAATTTAAGGTGATTTTGAAAATTTTATTTAATAAAACTAATTAAAATCTATCAAACAAGATCCATATTGCCTATTTTTTTTAGATTCATATTGAAAGAAATAAGCATCTGAAAATGACACGCTATCCAAAAAAAGTCTAACTTTCTGGGACAAAGGGAGTATACAAATGAATGTCTAAATTTAGCAAGATCATTGATTAGGAAAAAAAAATCACGATTATAATTAGCAAAATACCCTGATTGGAAAATTCATAGATGCGTCTCTAGTTCCACTGACTTATTTAGTTCAAGTGAGTTTTTTTACACAACCGTTAGTCAAAGCACAATGGAGACGCCCATTGGGTCGCAAGTGCATTTTCCAAATCTCACTAACCAAAATGCACTACTTATCAAGTGCCCTGGTGATGCCCCAACTTGCGAGAAGAGAAAAAGCTCAGAATGATTGCCAAACAGAAACATGGCCTTTCAAGCATTAAAATACTGCCTAGAATAGAAGTGAAGAAAACTTGGTTGCCGTGGGCTACGGCGTAGCATTACTCAGCACATTTTTCGGCCGTCCAAAAGTGTTTAAACGGTTGTGATTTTAGAGAGAGAGAAAGAGGAGAGAGGGAGAGAGAAATCTAAGCCGTCCAAAACAATTTTGAATAGCCAAAATATGCGTTCGGATACCAAGTCAACCCAATGTTTTAAAACCCGGACCGGAGAGCGAACCGGAAAAGGGACCGGGCGGATGGGTCACCGGTTCAACCGCGGGTCGAACCGAATCGAACCGTGATACCATAGTTATAATAAAAATATATTATAAATATATAATTTACAAAAATAAGCATATAAAAAAATAATTGTATACAGAGTTTGACAAAGTAAGGAGGTTGTGCTACATATGGAGTCCTATTATGTTTTTCCCAATCCCACATCGGTTAGAAACAAAACCCCCCAACCTTTTCTTCCTATATAAAATTGCGTAGAAGCCTCTGAAAGGTGCTCAGAGGGTCATTTAAGGCCATGAGCTAGCATCGGTACACCATGAAAGCCCCTCTTTGACGTCAATGTGCCTGCACCAATGGCAACAGTGTGCGCCAATGCAGTCTTAATTTTCCGGTCCGGTTCGACTAAACCAGTTCCGGTTCCTACGGGTTGGCGGTTCGACCGCCTCTCTCGGACGATTATCAATTTCTAGGCCGGTTCTGTAAAAAGAGAGGTTTTTCGAAGCAACCGAACTGGACTAAGGGCCGGTCGACGAGTTAATCGGTTGAACCGGCCGGTCCGGTCCGGTTTTTAAAACATTGAGTCAACCATGTCATATTTGCACCCCAGTTTTTCTCCCCAAAGTGAGAGAGAATTAAGGAAAAAGGTAACAGCAAATAGAGGGGCACTAATTGTCGGCAAACCCCCCTTCATTTCTTCAAAAGGGAAAGCACAATCCAACGCATCCCATGTTCCCTTGGTTCTATTTCTTAATATTAACTTTACAGTATGCTCATTATTGAAGATGGTGATCATGACATGACCTTTCTGGTGGGAAAAACTTCACCATTCATACATATTTTTATGTCTTTAATAACTCAGTTATCAACTCAGTTATCCGAATTAGCTTAAGCCCGAAATTGGCACTAGGCTCCATTCACGTTGCACAGTGTGATGCCTCCATCTTAGTCGTACATGTCGGTAATCATTGGTTCAGCTGTTTAGATGTGTTCGTTAACTCTCAATAATAGTATTTTTACAAATCTAACCTTTGATTGCGGAGATAACAGCTCAGTTGAACACTACACAATGTAGTGCGGAAAGGGCACTATAAGGATTCCGACCTTTCACGAACGTCAAATAATTTGAGGGGGTCAATTGCAGAAACAACTTTCCCACTTACGAGAAGCCCAAGTACATGAATATTTATAGGGGAATGCTACGGTACACATCCCCTTTATGGGTGCATATGGTACGCACCGGCATAACAAACCACTAAGAGGCATAACTAGTTAGGCTAAGAACAACTAAGAGGCATAACTAATTATGCCCCTATAGGCATTGACCTATGTTGACCTATATAGGATGTGCACCATATGCACCCTTAACCCCTAAACGACATAACCTTGAACCACTATGAGACATAACTGAACCACTATGTGACATAACCTTGAACCACTAAGAGGCATAACCATTACACCATATAGGGGGTGTGGCATTTCCCATATTTATAAGTTGGATGAGTTTTACAATGTTTATATCTTATCTTCATCCTTCTTGTACCAAGCTTTACAACCTTTGGCCTATTTTTCTTTTGTCCATTTTGCCCATGGAATAGTACTTGTAAACTAATTGCGACATTATAGGGTATGGGGGAACAAGGATTTATAAATAATAGGATTACACTATTCGTTGTGATAATTAGATCATGTTTGCAATAAAAAATGGTTTTCACACCAAAAAAGAGTAAATATTGTCTTCTTAGCGGGATTTTTGGTACGATTTATTACATTTGTGACTCCATAACATATCAAGGGGCAGGGAATGGTCTCCCAGTACAACCCATTGGCCACATGGTCTCTCTAGGGCGGACAAAGGGGTGCATGTCAGAATCCGGGTTCCTCCACATCTTACTATATATTATCACATTAGCGGTACTATATTTTAGGTTGTATTTTTATAAAGTATAAAAGAAGTTTCCTTCAAAAAAAATTTGTAACTATATGAGATGGTATTTTGTTGAAAATTTGAATATATATCAGTCCCCCCCAGCCCACATTTTGAGTCTTGTGTTCTCTTATGCTTTCCACCATATGATCTCTCAAGTCTCGGCCCATAATTTAATTTTTTGGGGCAACAATTTTTTTTTTCAATGTTTTGAAAATTTCTTTTATTTATTTTTATTTTTATTTTTTTGGTAAACGGTAAGCACAAATTTGATAGTCAAAGTCACTGTCTAGAGGAGAACAGAATTGGAATAAAAATATCTCATCTCACTATATTCTTCTTTACCCTCCATAATGTGATGCCTGACATTACATACATTTTCTACACTCCATAATAGGTTTTAATACTGTTTTTAAATATTTTAATATTCGACCATATCTTCTAGGATTAAGATTCTCACAATAATGTGTGACCCATGATCATTCAAACCCTTTTTCAACAAAAAAGTGTGGATTGTCGTTTAGTGATTAGCTGACTCATCACTAATTAGGCGTGCCTTAGGTAAAAAACCAAAGACCAAAAACTCACTTTTGTCCTTATTCAATTTTTTTTTTTGCATTCGTTAGTTTTGCATCAAAATTTTGTAGTTTTTGGATTCCTCTCGACGAGACGAATCTAACAAGTATAAAATTATGGTCAAAAATTAATTTTTTTTAATAAAGCCAAAATAGGTGGATTATTAGCCAATAATCCACCTCTTTTGGCTTTATTCAAAAAAAATTTGAGTATTGACCATAATTTTATACTTGTTAGATTCGTCTCGTCAAGAGAAATTCAGAAACCACAAAATCTTGATGCAAAACAAACGAATGCAAAAAAATTGAATAAAGACAAAAGTGGTGTTTTGGTTTTTTTTTACCCAAAGCACCCCTAAGGCCCAGACCCAGGCCCTTCCCTAATTATCCCAATTTTTTATTATATATTTTAGATTTTGTTTGAAAAAAATATGAAGAATGCACTCTCAAAATTGTGTTATTAATATATAATGGTAATGTTTGGTTGTTATTTTATAAATACATGTGATATGATCCCTGCAATAGAAATTCGATGTCCGCCAGCAGTTGGATTTGCCTCATATTTTAATGTCACTTTAACTTCCTAATCAGTCCAACGAATTATTTTGCTGATGGGTTTACCTAATTAATTACTTCCTGTCGGAGTAAAGTGGATGTGCCCCAGTACAATCAAGAGACATTTAGGTGAAATGATATTTATGTAAACCCCGATGAGTTGGCTTAGTGGATGTGGTTGAGACGTGACCCTATTTGGTTCGGTTTTTGGAGGTGACTTTTGTTGAAGTCATCACCACCTCTCCGGATGATTCTAGAAAACTCTGAGTTTCTCCAGAATGTTTTGGACTCCACTAGAAAGTTCCGGATCCCTCTGCAACCTTCCAGATTATAATGGAAGCCTTCGGATTTTGCCGGATACATCTGAGATCTACCGGAAAGTTTTGGTACTTGAAGCTTCTAGGGCCTTGTTCTCCAATAGATTTTAGATAGATTTTATGAAAATCTCATAAAATGAACATTTTATGGAGGGGTGATAAAATGAAGTTGTTTTTCCAATTGATAAAATGTAGTGATTTTCCTAAAGATTTTAGAAGGATTTTATGAGAATCTCATAAAATCACATTTACATTTTATGTGTTGAGATTGAAGTGTCATAAAATATGAGATTTTCTGCACCTAAAATCTATTGGAGAACAAGGTCTAGATTCTTCACTACCATTCCTCATTCTCCACATTTGTCTAGAATTTTCTTGTATTATCTCTAGGAGTCCTAGTATAGAATGTTCTAATGTAGTCTATAAATAGAAAGTGGGAGCTCATTTGTGAGGTGTGTGAGTGATACACCAAGTGTTGTGAGAAGCACAAAGTGTGTGCATGTGAGTGATACTCAAGTAAGTAAGTGTCAAAGTGTTTTGAGTGGTGTCTTGTGTACAAGTAAGTGTACTTGTGTAATTTTGTATTGAATAAAAATGAGAATATTCAATACGAGTGTATAGTTTAGGGTGTCCAAACTCAACAATCTAGTATCAGAGCTTGACGGTCAAGGACCTGTACTAGCAAGGTAGTCAGGTGGTCATTCCAAGACATCATTGGAAGAAAGTGTTGTTGGAGATTGCAGAGTTAAAAGGTCTAAGGACCAATCAGAATGTCAGAGTTTGGCAACATAACAGGAGGTTTTGAGAAGCTAAACAATTATAACTATGACTATTGGAAGATGTGCATAGAAGCACATCTTCAAGGTCAAGGTCTGTGGGAGATTGTTGGTGGCAAGGAGACTACCCAACCGGCAAAAGAAGATGCCGAGGCACTGAGCAAGTGGAAGATCAAGGTAGGGAAGGTGTTGTTTGTACTAAGGACGATAATTCAAAAAGAATTGTTGGAGTATGTACGGGAGGCTACTACTCCAAAAGTAGTTTGGGTTACATTTGCGGCATTGTTTTCCAAGATGAATGATGCTCGTCTTCAATTTCTAGAAAATGATCTGGCTACCGTGACACAAGGATCAATAACAATAAGCCAATATTTTCCCAAGGTGAAGACTTTTTGCAATGAAATTTCTCAACATGAATCTGAATTAAAGATCAGTGAATCTAGGATGAGACGCATTATCACTTGAGGTCTAAGGCCAGAGTATAGTGGTCTCATGGTGGCTATTCGCAGATGGTCGAAACAACCATCATTAGTGGAATTGGAGAGTTTCCTGGCGAATCAAGAAACCTTGGTGAAACAAATGGCTGGAGTGAAAATAAAGAACGATGAAGAGGAGGCCTTGTTCTGCAGCAAGAGGAATGGAGGCTCGAGGTGGCAGAACTCTGCGAAGCCGAAGAAAACAGAAGATGAAAAGTTGGAGTATAGCAGGAGCTATAAAGCAGGGGGAGCATGGTTCAACAAAAGTCAATGTGATCAAAGGACTGAGGGATATTGAAGTCAAGACATAGAATGCTTCAACTGTGGCAAAAAAGGCCATTACCTAAGAGAGTGTCCATTTATTAGAAAACCAGCCGAAGGTAATATGGTTACTTCGTATGGTCACAATGATGAGAGTGACGAAAAATGCGATGCTCAAGCTAGCTATGTAGTTGTTGGGTTTGATGAAGACATACCAACTGAAGAAGGCTGGGAAGTTGAATCACCTTCCGCTCTGTTTGTTGTTACTGAAGTAGACACAAAAAAGGAGATAGACTTTGACGCACAAGTGGTAGAATAGTGCAATTTGACCAATGATGAATTTGCTATTTGCACCATCATCACAGAGCCTAATGAGCCAACATTTGTAAAAGAGGATGGAGCAAGTACCATTGAATCAAGTTTGCAAGCACAACCATAAGAAAAAGTGGGGGAGCTAATGCAAGCCGGCACATGCATCGAGAAATTGAAAGAACTTTGTCCAAGTTTGCAAGAGAAAATTGAAGAAGTTATACCACCGTTGAGGAGATCAATTAGCCAACGAAAACTTAATCAAGTGAACCCAACTGATGTTCCAATAGGTGGTGGAAGCAAGGGACTCCAAAGCATAGAATTGAAAAGTGCACCTCATGGAGGAGAAGAAGAGTTGGTGATGAGGGGGAGTGTTGAAGTCATCACCACCTCTCCGGATGATTCCAGAAAACTCCGGGTTTCTCCGGAATGTTTCGGATCTCGCCGGAATGTTCTAGACTCCACTTGAAAGTTCCGGATCCCTCTGCAACCTTCCGAATTACAATGGAAGCCTCTGGATTTTGCCGGATACATCCGGATTCTACCGAAAAGTTCCTGTACTTGAAGCTTCTAGATTCTTCACCATCACTCTTCATTGTCCACATTTGTCTAGAATTTTCTTGTATTATCTCTAGAAGTCCTAGTCTAGAATGTTCTAATGTAGTCTATCAATAGGAGGTGAGAGCTCATTTATGAGGCGTGTGAGTGATACACCAAGTGTTGTGAGAAACACAAAGTGTGTGCATGTGAGTGATACTCAAGTGTGAGTAAGTGTCAAAGTGAAGTGTTTTGAATGGTGTCTTGTGTACAAGTGTACTCGTGTAATTTTGTATTGAATAAAAATGAGAATATTCAATACAAGTGTATAGTTTAGGGTGTCCAAACTCAACAATTTTTTGAATAATGATTTGGAGAGATAATTAATAATATAAAAATGAGAGTAATAATTTAAGAGGAAAATTTATTGGGAACCATACTGTGAGAGAAAGGATGGTTTAGCCATGAAATGGTGTTGAAAACTCTATCCGTGATGGTGCGTCAAGACCATTAAATACGAATTTGAAACCAACACATGTACATACACAAGTCCATAAAAAATCCCACAAGCTCCAAATGAGACAACCCACGCCTGAACCCTGTGGAGATGCTCAGAGTCGCCTTCCACTGGCACTTGCCCCATGCCTCTTTTCATTGTCCCTCACATTCTTGCTTAAATTGAGGTAGAAATTTGGCATTGACTATATATTATTATTGAATATCTTCTTTATTATTCAAGTCCTTTTATAAACTGTACTAGAATTTTTGCTATCTTAATCGCGATTAGTGTAGCTTGGCACTTTTAATACGGACTTCCAGCTATCAGAGCCTTTCTGACCCGAACTCGCAACCTTCGCGTGCTCGGTGCTTCCAAAAGAATTCAGTTAATGATTCATGATCCGCATCGCAAAAATTATTAGTTTAGTACTCCTCATCAGTATTTTAAAGAAACTTCTAAAAGTAGACGAAAAACGAAATCTTTATGAGAGAGAGAGAGAGAAAACTCAAATCTCTAATTTTCTAAGAACGTCAAAGCTTTCTAACTTCAGCCTCAGCCTCATCCAGTCGCCCTAGGCGCTCAAAAGAAAATAAATGGATGGTACTCACGTTAAACACTAAGCACACCACATTAATATCTTAAACTTCATCAAGTACACCAAATCTCTAGTCGATCTTTTAAAAGTGTGTAAGAATTTCATCCAAATGCTAACCGACTGAGTTATTCAGGTTGTTTCTCTTTTAAACTTCATCCACACATAATATTCGACAATATTTAACATCGCGTAAGAATGATGTTTTAACATGTTAAAATGACGAAATGAAAAAAAAAAAAAAAGAATCAAGAGAAATCGAAATAAATTTTATTTTTATTTGTTTATTTTTTAACTTCAAGAAATGAAGCCACCAACTAGTACTGCACTATGTTTTCAAATATAAAGGCTTCTACATGGATGGATAAAAAATGATCATTCAGCTCCAATCAATTTCTATATTTATACCCTCTTACGTAAGACCTTACGCAATTGATTTACTTTCTCCGTCTTTGAATAATGAATCCTCTTTAGTTTTAGTCATTCTAATGTTCCTGGACTACCATAGATATGATCTATTTTTGTATTTTCTTGATTTTTTTAAAGATTTCGTCCATGATGGATTTGGAGAGGAATAAAAGGACAGGATGAAATGATAATTAAGAAAAAAAACAAAAAGAAGGTAAAGTAAATGAGATAATTGTATCTATTCATATCCCTATAATTTTTTTCGGTAACCAAACACGACTTTAGGAATAGCATATACTCCTATTCGTGGATAACACTTTTACCAACCGTGGATCAAAAAACAACATAAATTCTTTTACGTTTGACAGATAGCATATATTTCCTATGTTGACATCATTTTATGTGACATATATGTAGTTTTCAATACACGACTTTAGGAATTTTACATGAATAAAGTCATTGCATGGATTTTCAATTCAAAAGAATTAGTTTTCTTGTGGCTTAACCCCAAAAATCAAACCCAAATCAATTACGTGAAAAGCAAACACACTAACCATGGGCCGAGGTGTGTCAGGTCTGGGGTGGCCCCGCCCCTCTCCCAAATTTTAAAAGTTCACTGATATTTCATGCCGTATTATAATTCTTATTTAAATAATTAGTATAAAAAAATCTCAAGAAATATAATTATTTGATATAGTTAAAATTTTAAATAATTCTACATTGATAATGTGAATTTTCTCAATTTTTGTCATACACGAAAATAATTACGCATGGGTGTTGTAACTATCGATCATAAAACAAAACAATATCATAAATTAATGAGTAATGTACTACACAAGCTATGCGTACAATTTTTTTATATTGAAAATGTTATGTTTAAATTGGTCTCCCTCAATCTAAAATTCTGTCTCCACCGCTATCACCAACCAACGGGACCAGTGAAAGTGTGAAACTAGCTAGGGGACTAACCCTCGAAGCTGGCGAGGGGGCACTTTGTAGGTACCCATGTTTCCATCTTTTCAGATCTTTAGAGCTTTGCTACAGCATAAATCCACACACCCTAAATGGGGGAAGAACCTAGAAGATCCCAATGCCCATGATGCCTTGTCTCTTATCTCAACTAGGACTAGATTGACATATCCTTTGTTCCCAAGGAGCTTTTGTGAAATTTTATACCTCACTCCTTTCTGAAGTTATTCACATAAGGAGAAATTATTCAATAACACCGGAGCACGGCTACCTGATGTTAATCCAGATCATTTCAGCACTATAAATTCATATAGGGTACATATACGAATGGGTCAGAGCACCTTGTGGATGTGCTCCGGAGAAATTTTTAGACAATTAGCAAAGAAAGATGTGAAAGTTTTGATGGGACTAGAGTGCTAACCTATTTTTCCAACTTCTTAAAAAAGGAGTAATTATTTTGGTCACACCCATAAAAGGTTTCATTAGGTAGTCATTTCATAATTTACAAAAGTTATTATATAATTAGAAAAAGGATTTTAAAAAATTGACAACTTGCATCAGCAACTGAAAGTTTGTTCAACGAATCAAATTACCAGGGATTGACTTGTGTTCAACTACTTGCAAACTTACCAAAAAAATTGGTCAAAGCAAGTGAACTTGTTAGTAATTATTTTTATTTTAATTCAACTTAGTCAAAAAATTATAATTATGAAAACTTTTAGTTCGTGATGAAGTTGATTAAAGTGCTCCGAAATAAGTCTACTTATTTAAAGTCATCAAATAATAATAAGAAACAAACATTTTAAGAACACAATTTTCCTACACAACTGTGATTGCGGCCGTTCGATATATGTGATCCAGAGTGTAACAAACGGCTTTCGAGACATCTGTATTCAAAATTGTGATTTTAACCTTGCTTAATACGGAGTAATATAAAAAAGAAGTAGCATAAGAAAACCAACAAAATCTTCGAAACTATAATTTTGCCCAGCTCATCAGCTTGTTTTTATTTGGGATCCGGGGTACTGCAGTGCCGCACTAGTGAGCCCTTGATCTCGTTAACCAAGGCTCGGATTTCATCTCTACAGTAAACGGGTCGGATCGTGTAAGTGCCGAGATGAAACTCGAGTCGTTGATTGTGCAATCAAAGACTCAGATACCGCACTACAACCTTGTAGTGAAGCACATCATTACAGGATTCCCAATTTCTTTTATTTGTTTATGATTAATCGAACTACTCTTTTCAGTCCCTCCAACAACCTTTTTCACACGTTTGTGTGAAAATAAGATGGTCCAAAGACTAGGGCTACAAATGAATTGAGCGGCTCGCGAACAGCTCATGACTCGGCTCCGCTCAACTCGACAAGTAATCAAGTTGAGCTCGAGCTCGATGTTCAGCCTCATTTAGTTAATAAGCTCGCTAAAGCTCGGCTCAGCTCGATTATACAAGCTCAGCTTGTTTAAAGAGACTTGTTAAGTAAATTACCCTGACTCGGCTTGTTTATGACCGAGCCAAGCTCGAACTCGATTTTTCGGCTCATTTACTTGACGAGTCGAGCTCGAACACTACAAAACTCGGTTTGACTTGGCTTGTTTCCACTCTTACCAAAAGACAAATCGCTGCCAATGCGAGTCCACCTTGTTTTTTTAGGGGTGGTTTTGGGTAAATTGAAAAAACTAGTTTTTTGGTTTTTTTTTTTGTTTTTGTCCTTATTCAATTTTTTTTTTTGCATTTGTTGGTTTTCGGTCGATTTTTTGTGGTTTCTCGCCTTGTCTAGACGAGAAGAATCTAAAAAGTATAAAATTATTAGCCAAACTTTTGGTTTTGTGAATAAAGACGAAAAATAATCTAAAACCGAAAACCAACAAATGCAAAAAAAAAATTGAATAAAGAAAAAACCAAAAGACCAAAAAACTAGTTTTTTCAATTCACCCAAACTAACCCTTAACCCATCACAAATGATTATGACATAACTTTGTGCCACAACCCTACTCACATGGGGTGTCGGTCCCACATGGACCCGTACATGCGGACTCCACACCCCATGTAAGTGAGATTGTGGTTGGTTGTGGCACAAAGTTTGTGTCACTATCATTATTCTCAGAATATTCCCTCTTCCTAATTTCCTATGCCATAAAACCGTCCAAAATTTTCATTTCATATTACCACTTGTGTTCATTTTCTATTAATATGTTGAAACTGGTAGATCTCTTGTTACTTCCCAAGTCCTCCTCTCTCTCTCTCACTTCATTTTCTTTCTCCTCCGCCTCAATTCAATCTCTGCATAAAATTTCGATCTCTTCTGAATAATCGAATAGAACTGTTATTGTTGAAAACCCAGGATGAAGATCCAGTGCGACGTCTGTAACAAGGACGAGGCATCGGTGTTTTGCACGGCCGACGAGGCCGCCCTCTGCGCCGCCTGCGACCACCGCGTCCACCACGCCAATAAGCTCGCCGGAAAACACCAGCGTTTCTCTCTCCTCCTCCCTTCTACTAAACAATTTCCCCACTGCGACATCTGCCAGGTTTCTATATCTTTATGCATCTACATGTATATACACATATGTAGCAATATTTAAAGTCTCTTTCTTTCAGCAAATTTGAATATTAGTTTGGTCAAAAGCTTGAATTTATTTAAAAAAAATCCATTTTGTGGAAAATTGAATGCGGCAATGCTTAGTTATAAACATTTTGTCAACTCTCTTACAAGTCCAAAATTTATCTCCAAAAGCTTCTTCACCGAATTTTATATATATATAAAAAAAATAAGCTTATTTCTCCTTGATTTTAATGAAGAAATATCTCTTTTTTTCAATTTCAATCATTTGTACCGAAAAAAGTCCACGTATAATTTCAGTGACTGAATCCCACAGTAGACTCTGGCAGGTGAGAGTCCTTCTGCGCGATCCGGAAATTGAAATTACATTGGAATAGTGGCACAACGGCAAATGGGTACAGGTGGCTTCAAGGATAGAGCGACGGGTGCTAGTAGGGCGAAAAAACCCTACTATTATATGGAATTTATATATGTCATCAAATTATATACTTAACCCCGTTATGACGCCAGAGATATAGTCCGTCTCCCCGAGCAAAATTTCTAGCTCCATCTGCATAGCTATTTCTCACAAGCTTTCACTTGCAGGGAGACTGGCCAAAGCATTTTCCATCTTCTCCCACATAAATATTTAAATTTGACTTAAAACTGCTAAATGACCATATGAGATGCCCTTATTTTTTCGATCTGATAATTAACTGTTTGATAAATTGTCTCTGCGATTTAGGAGAGAAAAGCATTCCTCTTCTGCCAGCAGGACAGAGCCGTCCTATGCCGAGAATGTGATGTTCCAATCCACAAAGCCAACGAGCACACCCAAAACCACAACCGGTTTCTCCTCACCGGAGTTAAGCTCTCCGCCACCTCCGCCCTCTATTCACCACCACCACCCTCCTCTTCCCCCTCCTCATATGCTGCGTCGGTTACTGAAAATGGAGTCGATCTGGTTCCCAGTTTCAACCCACAACACGTTGTCAATAACAAATTACCCATTTCAGTTCAACCAGGAATTTGCAGCAGTCCTACCATCGGAAAGGATGTTATGAGTAATCATGGATCCGCCAGTAGTATATCGGAGTATTTGATTGAGATGCTACCTGGGTGGCAGGTTGACGACTTTCTTGATTCCTCTCCTTCATCTTTCGGGTTTTGTAAGGTATGCAATCCATCCTTATCCCCCTATGTATGTATTTCCATTTTCAGATCTCCTAATTTCTTGCTGTTTTGAGAGGTGTCAATCGAGTATATGAATAACCGGGATGGATTTGATTCATCTACTAGTAGGTTGTACGTTGTATGGATCGATTTGATTCATTTTAGAATGCGGTGTGTAGGTCCCACAGTGTAGGACTCACTACTACTGCATTCTAAGATGGTAGAATCAGTCCATAAAACTCCATGCAAATCAAGAAACACGGTTTTTAAAACGCACTAGCCATTTAGGGTCTTGAAATTAACGATAAGATAAATCTTCATTTAATGAGCCTACCACACGTGATATTCTGATATTTGTTATGTAGGGGAAAACACTTATACATAAGGGTTATTTGAAGCTGAATTAAAAGAAATCTTTTATATATTCTAGTATAATTGCTCAGTTTTGTTTTTTGTCTTTTTCTTTTAATAACTGGATGTTCAGGTCAGTTTTGCAACATCTCGCTAAATTTTTGAACGTTTTCTGAAATTCGGTTATAGCAATTACGGTGTTGGTTGATCGTGCACAGGCGGCTGATGAAGTTTTGCCAAATTGGGAAACTGATCTGGACATCAGCAATCTGGGTTCATTTTCTTCCCCAAAAAACATGGGAATATGGGTCCCTCAAGCCCCACCTCCTCAATACCCTTCACTATTCCCATTACCGAACACTGCCTTCGGGAATCAAATCAGCTTCAAGGAGTCCAAAGAAGCCTCCACCAACAATAAATACAGTAGAAATTGGAGAGAAGAAGGTATTTTCACTGTTCCACAGATTAGTCCTCCCTCCAGTACTGCATCCAAGAGGTCTAGAACTTTCTGGTAACAGACAACAGTGTTCTAAAAGCCGGGTGTCGAGGCACTTGGCGGTGGTTCAATGCATATATTAGGTAGCCGACTAGTCGGCATCTAAACTGACTAGTCGACACTTGGCACCCTTTTTCACTGGACTAGCGCCTAGTGATTTTTAGAGCAGTGATGGAAGAGACCCCAAAAGTTTCTATCATGGTCACTTCATTTGTTGTGGTTTTTTCCCTTCACCTTTTTGCCTTTATTTAGGTTGATGCATGATTTTCTTGTTGTTTCCTGTTTTAGCTGCTTGTTTGCTGGGGGACTTTTGTTGCCAATAGTGTTTGTTTTTCCATCATTTTTCATGTACTTGCAGGTAAAAAGCTGCTGGCTTTTTTTTGTTTGTTTGTAAATGGAAACCAGCAAAATTAAGGATGTGTTTTCCAGTAATTATTTACCGCGGTTTTGTTACATCTTCCGTGGCTGCACTTTTACGTTGAGTTCATATATTGATTGTGGATTTCGCGTGAATGTGGAAAAAATTAGAAACAAGGCTACCACATGGTGCTCGATATATATTTGTAAAGAGAGCTGAGAGACCACGTGACATTGCAGGAGCATCCAAGTTTTGCGAGAGCTTTGGGGGTACAATTAGCTTTTGCTTATAGGTGCTCCGAAAGCTATGTTAGTACAGCTTCTGTTTTTGTCTTAAAAATGAAAGTTTTAATCGTATAAATTTTAGTTATTGAAAACATCTATCTCATTTAGGTATAGAGTACCGCGCGGCGCGCTATCTACTATATTAGTCTTGAATTTTATATAAAATGTTTGGTTATGAACGGAGTTGGGATACTATATGGTTGTGTAATTGTGCCCGAGGATCATCCAATACTATTATAGCCCCATCATTTTCAGGGACCTCATTTTAATCATCCGATATTTATATGGGGGTTTGGATTCCTTTTTTTTTTTTCATTCGTCATTCGACTCATTCCTAATCTATTACATAAGGGAGGGGGACTGAGAGTCGATCTCAAAATACAATATGGGGCATCAAAAAATTCTACTACATGAGCTAGCCAGCACTTACGGGGTTTGGATTTGTAGGACCAAAATCCGGTGGAATAACAGATTACACCTTTAATGAAAATTTCTAAAGAAGTCACTACAATATAGAGACTGTTAGATTCCCGAAGGCTTAATTCCAAGGACACCCCCTGAACTATCACGTTTTGGCAACATGACCCCCGAAACTAAAAAAACGTGCCAACGTGACCCCCCCCAACTATTAAAATCTAGCAGCATGACCCCTTCCGTCCATTAAAATGAGTTTGGAAGGGCGGCATTCATGTCCTACCATCATGCTACAGGGGGAAAATGGATAACAAAAGAGGTTAAATTGATAATGTCAGCGATTTGCGTTAAGTAGTAACAACCTTCTACTGGCATGAGGGAAACCACAACTGACAACTAAACCAGAGAGGAGGTAAGTGCTTTTTTTTAAATGTGAGGAGAGTTTTCTGTAATTGTCTGAAACCTCAGAAGAGGTAACTGAAATTTACCCTTTATTTATTTTTCGCAGTTTTTCTTAATTTTTGCTTTTCTTCTACAAGGACATAAAGCTACATGAGGCCTTTCAACCAGGATTGTGGAAAGATTTTGTAGGACATAGTGGAGGTTGAAATTTGGGTGAAGAAGAGATGGGGTCGTAGATGGTTAAGCAGTCAAACTCACGTTCCCCCACATGTTCCAAACTCTCTTAACTCTAGGGACACAATTCACGAAAATTAACTATTGCAAATTAAAAACAATAAGTCAGGGTGCCCTGAAAGAGGACCCATAATTGATCCCCGAAAGTGTAAATCAACAGCTCAATGAATCTAGGCCATTGATTTTCAAATTCTTGGTAAATTCTGGGTGTTTTTTATGTGTATGTAGCAGCGTTGAATTAAAAAAAACACTAACAAAAATTGAAATACATGTGTAAAAGTGTTTCGTTTATTGAGGAATTGGAAAATTTCTAGAATAATTTTCCAAGATTAGTTTGCTAAATTTGGAAAAACGAGAAGTGAGGTTCACCGGCGTACAAAACTGGTTTCTCAGTGAATGATATGATAATCGTCTTTCATAATAAAATGTCCAATTCTTGAGACATAACTTTAATACGTATTTTTTACTAACATAACTTTAATAAGTATTTTTTTACTACACTTTACAAACTTAAAAAAGATTATTCTTCATTTTCAGTTAGACTTGTCACTTCAAAATTCAAGATAGATGGACATAATGAAAATTAAAAGATTTTTTCGTCTTGACTTCTAAAAATGAATAAACAATTTAGAACAACTAAAGTTATAAAATAGTCTAGCCTTTCACACTTAGTGGGCCAGCCATTCAAATAAAAAAGTTAAAGGGGCGTGGTCAATTTTCTAGTTTCAATGGAGCCCAATTTCAACCAGAGACCATTGGGCTGTAGAAATTAAACATGTTAAGACATTTGTCTCTCCTTCACCCTCACTAGATGAAGGAGCTGTTAAAAAAATTAAACTAACTCAAAAGGTTAGCTCATTCCTGTGCATTAATTAATTCATACACGGTTTTACTTTGACTTTTAATAGGCCACACACCAATTGATAGTGTGAGATTGGCCCTTATATCATTTGATTCACTAAATAGAATATCGAGTTATTATAGAAGAAGTACACAAGAGGGATGGAGGTAAGTCTCTGATAAATACGAATTACTTGTTTAACTCCCACTAAAATAAATAAATAAATAAAACTTTTTGTTCACTCTCACCAAGTGAAAGTTTGTCCAAAATAACTATGGTAAAGACTTGTGTTTACTTGTTAGTCAGTCCCGTGAGCTAAGGTTAATGGGTTCAATATTTTTTGCTTGTCGTGAATGTAGAAATCAATCTCAGCTCATATGCCGTCCTAACGAGGTGAAAGTTCGACTTTTATACACCATTTTACTTTGACTTTTAATAGGCCTCCCATCAATTGATGGCGTGAGAATGGCCCTTATATCATTCAATTCACTAAATTGAATATCGAGTTATTATAGAAGAAGTATACAAGAGAGACGGAGGTAAGTCTTTGATAAATAGGAATTACTTGTTCAACTCCCACTAAAATAAAAATAAAACAACTTTTTGTTCACTCTCACCAAATAAAAGTTTGTCCAAAATGACTATGGTAGAGACTCGTGTTTATTTGTTAGTCAGTCCCGCGAGGTAAAGTTGTAATTAACGGAGTCAATATTTTTCGCTTATCGAGAATGTAGAAATCAATCTCAGCTCATATGCCGTCCAAACGGGGTGATGGCGAAATTTTTGCCTTTTGGAATAATGAACTTGACTGATCAGCAAATATGGTCCTCATAGAGGGCGAAGCTTCTACGATACATTTATAAAGGTAATTTGCATCTCACATAACATAATTCCGTTGTAGTCTAGTTGGTTAGGATACTCGGCTCTCACCCGAGAGACCCGGGTTCAAGTCCCGGCAACGGAATTTTATTTTTCACCCCCCCGCCAAAATCAAGTGTGCAGAAAGGCCCCGATACAATTTATATCCGAGTACTAGTATAATGAAAATAGTACCTAATGCAAGATCACAACCTCCATTTTTTCTTTTATAACTCAAGAGTTCAAGCCCACTTACGTGAACTATGGGCGTTCAATTCCACTGCCCACAACCAGGTGCAATGAAAGAGACTAGTGAGATGAGCGAGGGTCAATGCAATGGCTTTCCATGCTTGCTTGTCGCATTTTGTTTTTTAACTTTTTGAAGACATGAAAAATTAAAAATAAAACTATTTTTTAGGAGGCTCGGCTTTGAGACGAAATTTTGTTGGGGCCATAGGAACAACTTTAATCTTTTGGTTTTTGAGTTTCGAGAGATGAAAAGTCAAAAATAGGTTGAGATGAGTTTTTTGATTTCTCATTTTTCATTTTTCCCATTTTGATTAACAAAAAGACTTACAAAATGTATTCTCCACATATTTCCATAACGCTACCCTGTTGCAAAATGCACTCTGCGCATTTATCTCAATTCCTACCATATTCAAAATACATTAAGATCATACTCTAAAAAGCCAAAAAATAAAAAATGAAAAACTGAAAATGAGACTCCCAAACACCCTATAAGGGGGAGTTTTTGAATGGGTTTTATGAGGTAAAATGAGAAATTTGATTTTAGTTAGTGTTTATGGAGGAGTGATAAAATCACTTTTTTTTTCCAATAGATAAAATCTAGTGTGATAATAGTGGTGGATAATATAGTGTGATAAAATCACCTTCCTTTTATCTATTCATAAAAGATGATGATAAAATCTAAGACGATAAAATCAAATAATCCATTGGAAAACTCTCCCTAACGTAGTTTGGCTTTGTCAAATGGCTAAAATGTAATATAGAGTTTGGGGACAGAGATTGGAATAGAGTTTGGGGGCGGGTGATATGACTTATGAAACGTTTTTCTGGTAGTGTTTGGCATTGCTTAGGGGTGTTCCACTAAGAAAAAATAATAATTTTTTTCAAAAATCAAGACATTTTATTCTCTTAAAATACATCACATAAAAAACCTTGAAAATTCAGTTTATTAAAAAAACTCTCTTAGTGAACACCCTTAACCCTCTCACCTGAGTGCTTATTTAATAAAAAATGAGGTGTGCCGCCAACACGTGGTGCTAGACTCCTTTTCTGCCATGTATTGTTATGGGGTTGACATAGTTTGCCTACGGCCTCATGGGTAATGACAAAAATGCCTACCACACCGTCACATGGTGCATCAAGGATATTGAATAATTTCTCTCTCCATTGAGAAATTATTCTTTGCTCTAAGAGCAATGTTCTTCTAAAAAAGAATGAGGGGTTCACATACTCTAGAGTGGAACCAGCACGCTTATATGAGAAGATAAACTTTGCTCCTCAAGCACAAAATAATTTTCCGAAGTCCATCTCACTAGGAGGTCAGGAGTTCGAATCTCTCTGCTTGCGTGTAAGGGCTTTTCCTTTATTTTGTTGCTTTCTCTGTTTCTACCCTATAACGGGTTTATTTCTTGTAAGTTGCTGGGCTTGGTTGTCTCATGGACTCTCACAATTCCTGTAGTGTCCTGGGTTGGTACTTTGTACTTTATATGTGATGTAATTGATCTCTCTTCTATCGATTGACAAAAACAAAACAAAAAAACTCCATCTCGCTTTGCTAAGCTCTGATAAAAACCTGTTAGTATTTGTTTCTGTAGGAACTGTGTTTTTATTTTATCATCGTGCAAACAACAGTGTTGGCCCAAAAGCAACCCAAGAGGGGGGGTAAATTAGGTTTCACAATTACAGTTAGGAATTAAAAAATTAATCACAACACCCAATCCAAAATAACTACTACAGCAGAATAAGCAGATTCAAAATAGAACAGATTCAAAGAGTAGTTGTTATGCAAAATCTTGAAACTTAAAAACTGATGCAACAATTCTTGTAAGCGGTGTCTCGTCAATTAACAAATTTGCACAAATCAGAATATTCAAATGAGGTAAGCTAACCAATCAATGCAATAAAGATACGCAAAACGCAAAGTAAAGGAGTAAAGGAGAGAGAATTCAAATACACGGATTTTTATAGTGGTTTGGTCCGCAACTTCACGGCCTACTCCACTCCCCGAGTTTCCTACTCAGGAATTGTTGCACTATCTCAGTAGTTGTTACAAACCTCTAGCTTCGCGGGTGCTAGAGAACCTTTACAACGAGTGATTATTTCCCAAATCCACTCCCAACTAGCAAAGAATCTAGCGCTAGTCAGACCTAACTCAAGTAATTTTTCTACCCAAAAAAAAAATTACTCACAAAAATGGGTAAAGAAGATTTCTGGAATAGGGAGTATCCTCCCTTTTACAATAAGGCTCACAATCAATCACTCAATCTAGTGTAGAATGATCAAGATGAAGAACTAAGTTGAATGGACGAAATTGCAAGTAGTAGCTCACTGAAAAATTTGCTCAAGTGTAGTTCGTGTATTCTTCCTTCTTCTGATTCTGTATTTAAACTCTGAAACCCCAATTGAACGTTGAAGATTTTCTCGTAGCCATTGCAAGAAATCAACACCAAAATCTTGCCTTTTGCAGACCTCTCCATCTTCAATTCTACAGCCAAATTTCTTTCCTTGTATGGGCTCTATGAACCGTAAAAAAAAAAAAAGGGGACTGGAGAGATTTATGTGATTTTTTTTTTATTGGCAGAACTCTTTCTCTATTGGGGATAGTGATTGTATCATTTTCCCAAATGGAAGATCCTTTTCCATTGAGAGAAATCTTTATTGCTTGAAAAAATCCTCCACTTTAATCTACAAATTCTACCCAGCCAATCTTCTTTCTCTTTCTCGAAGGCTTGAGTTCCTCTTTTTCTTTTCAACATCAAAACCTAGGTTGGGATTTAGGAAGATTATAATATGCATCAATCAAAAGCTATAGGATGAGAGAATTACACATAAGTCCATAAATTAGAACCTAATTGCAGAAATTGCTCAATTGAATATGTCACTTACAATGAAGCCCAGTTTAATAAGCAAGCATAAAGTAAGTTAGTGTTTGGGATCATCAAAATCTAAACCCTTGGGGGTAACAAACAGGAAAGCTAAAGCTAAACAAGAAAAGTGAAACAATTACGTTTGTTAGTTCTTGATGGAGGAACCCGTATCTCCATCTTGGGATTTCGTACACTAGGATAGAAGCTATGTCGGAATATATAATCCTGTCCGTAATGCAATTATTGAATTTTCAAAACCCACGACATTACCTATCCAATACCCGCGCTCAAATCCCCAAAGAGAATGATGTCCTGCCACTTAACTGCATTTTGGTCCCTGACTTTCAATTTGTCTAAATTACATCCCTGAACTCACCACATTGACCCGATGAGGAGGTTCTACTTTGTGTGGTAGTGAGAATATCTCCATTCCCATCTTGATACTGGTTTTGATTCGACAAGATTGTGAAGTTTTTTTTTTTTTTTATTGTTCTAGAATAAGATTTTTGTTAGGAATATTTTCATTGGGATTAAGTTATTTCCACCGTCGATGGAAACTAAAAGTCTCTTCTAAATTGATTGCATTGCGCCATTTGTCCCAACAGTGGTGCCAAATAGTAAAATATGACGCAATGGCACACTGGTGCCGATGCAATCGATTGCATTAGCACCACAAGTAGTGGGCCAGACTATCTAGTAATGGAGACTGGGAGAGTTAAGAGTGCTCGTGGGAACAAGTGGCTGCCTTATGGATGCTATCACAGGAAATAAAAATTAACCAAAGAGGTAGTAATATGGATGCTATCACAGGAAATAAAAACCAAAGGCAGTAGGGTATAAAGGTCGGCTGGGCTTTAAAAAAGGGGGCATAACAGTTTCGACAACACGATGAACAGGTTCACGGCTGAGAGCAATTCAATCACCATGCTCGGACAAACACCTATCTTAGGGAAAGATGAAGCCTCGGTCCAAGTAACATTTATTTATTTATGTATTGGATTTAAGTTTCTTATTCGGATTAATTGTTTAACGAATAACTCTTTTCATTACATATGAATGAAATTGCTTCACTTCTGCCATTATGTTGAGTATTTATGAACGCAACGCAAATACTTTGGGGCTAACTGAGATAAGTTATACTCGTAAGATGGGTTGTGCCATAGGACCATCTTTACGGGTGGAAAGAGTAATTAAACTGAAATTAGGCTCTGTGTAAAAAATGCATGTGTTCTAAGGTTAATTATTTATAACACTTGAAAAGGTACACATTTTCAGTTAATCATTTATCAACATGTTTAATACTGAAAAATTATACATCTTTATCGAATAATCACTCATTAACAATATGCTTAATATCAAAAGTAAAAGACACATTTTTTTGAATAACATATTTTTGTAATACCAAAAATGATTTTTTTTTTGTTTTTTTGTTTTTTGTGGAACCGAGAATGGCACGTTCCACTCCTCCCCTTGTGACAATTGACACCTACTTGGCCCCCTTGTTTTCTAAATTTGGTGAAAGTGTGTTCTTAAATCTAGGCTGATATCTAAGTGCTAAGGTGGATTTCCTAGCCGATCAAAAAAGGTAGATTTCCTCAGTTCAGGAGGAAGCTGCAACCATCCCAGCCAATAAACTCTTTTGTGCCTACTGGGGCTTGTTCCAGAAAATTTGAGACATGTAAAGCTAGACTTTTGTTTATGTTTTTGTACTTAGTTTTCCTCCTGCTGTAATTAGCTTTATTGATTGCCCTTATAGTGTTGATCTCTTGGTGTAGTGGTACAGAGTCTCTCACTCGAGTGCTTACTTGATGTGGGGTGGCACCAACACATTGTGATGGGATTTAATATTAGTTCGCATTGGGCCTCTTCACAGTGTGTAATGAAAAAATCCTACTGCACCATCACGTGGTGCCTCAAGACTACTGATAATTTATCCTCTTATTCTCTCCCTCTCGAGACATTATTTTTTAATAACACTGTTCTCTCATAAAAATGCGGTTCACATACTCAAGAGTGGAGCCTATACGCTTATGCAAGAGAAGAAACTTTGCTCCTCTCAAGCACAAAATAAATTTCCCAACTCCATCTCGCTTTGCTAAACTCGATAAAAACCTGTAATTTGTTTCCGTTGGAATCGAGTCCTTATTTTATCATCGTGCAAACAACAGGAAAGCTAAACAAAAAGGGTGAAACAATCACATTTGTTAGTTCTTGATGGAGGGAATATAGAAAATACACTGCTATAGGAAGTTCTGAGATGTTGTATAAGATTATAGAAAACTCTATCATATGTGTGGACAGTAGGCCTCCACCGGTGTGTTTGATTTGATTTGAAAATAGAGTCACCACCCGAGGTTTTAGAAAATGGTTTGGGACCCGAGAAACCAATTTGAAAGTGATTGAGAAAATGATTTATAAAATGATTTGAAAACCAGAGATTCGTTTTGGATCCGGGAGCCAGGTTACGAACGGGGAAGGGTTTTAATGCACCCCGTTCGCCCGATTAAAAATCGGTCTTTAATAAACATTTGTGGGATTTTTAGAAAATATTTTAAAGCCGGACTTTAACAGATAAACATTTTAAATTAAGTAAAGCAGACGATAATAATGAAAAACAAGCGACTAGTATGTAATCTACAGTAGACATGCGAAAATCCAGAGCTTAAACTGTTCATGTGAGGTACGGTTCAAAATCTCGGATTTTACCAGAAAATTGTGTCGTGCGGCACACTAGGTGTATCGTGCGGTATAGAAAGTATGCCATGTGGCACTGTTCATCAATCCAACGGTCAAATTTTCAAAAGAGTGCCATACAGCACTCTACGTGTACTGTGCGGCACAGTAGGAGTGCCGTGCGGCACTGTTTCCTTTACAAACAGTTCAAACTTTGATTTTCAAAAATAATGAAATACAGATGCATACAAGGCATGAAATACAGTTAAAAACAAACCATTTTGAGTGAGAAAACAGTGTGTTTAAGTGGGGGATGTTCCTCATTGAATCGCTCCGTCCGAGGCGATTTTTTCACTGTACAACGCAACTGGGAGGTATGAAATAGAACTGATTTCAATGTGATATGGGCATACCAAGCATGGAGATGGTACTGGGGATCGTTCCATACTTGGTACCCCTCCCCTTAGGGTACCAAACTTAAGAGATTTGGCGGAACAGGATTATACCTTGGTTTTGAACTCTTGGATTAAAATACTTCTGAAACCTTCTGAACTTAATTTGAACTCCCTTTAACTTCTAACTCTCTTCTAATGTAGCAAACAAGGTGATTGATGACTTGATTTTGAGCGAATTTTTAATGGCAAACTTACGGGTTCTAGAACCAAAAACAGGGGGTTGGGTTTTTGCTTTGAAAGAGAGAATTGGATTAGTTCTTGGAAGATTATAAGTAGTGAAGAGGATGGCTTATAAGAGAGAAGATGTTTGGACAGGGGTTTTATGAGTGGAGTTCTATGGTTTTTTTCATGAATTCTTCAATGCTCATTTCCGTTGGAATCGATCGGGTTATATAGAGAATGAACGAACGTGATTACCAAGTTTACTTATTCTCCACACAAAGAAATGATGGCTAGGAAGTAGCTTTGAGGCTCTGCATGAAATCATCATGAGCTGGGGAATGAAATTGTCAACATTTTGAGGTGTTAGGAACTCTGCAAAAGCTGTGTGCAAGTGACAGTGCCGTACGGCACACAAACTGTGTTGTGCGGCACACTTACTGTGTCGTGCGGCACACTTGACCGCCAAAATTCAAAAAGCTGTCGTACGTGACTTGGGCTCTGTCGTGCGTGAGAGATGAGTACCGTGCGGTACTGTTGACTTGGAGAATTTCAATCCGAGAGTTCTTCCGGGCATTTCCTTTCATCATTGGAGAAAATGTATGTGAACGTCTCATTTTGGGGTGTCTACAATATGCTAGTTGAGAGTTCTTGAATATTATGGAGAAGTGGGGAAGGAAAGATATTTTATGGAGAAGTGGGGAAGGAAAGATATTTTCTAGAAGAATTCTAGAAGGAGAATGTGGGTGGTTGGATGAAAATAATCATAGTCCTTCACCAAGGAGGTGTAACTATAAAAGAAAGAATGTGCACTCATGAAGAGAAGAGAAGAGAAGAGAAGAGTAAGGGCATCACAAGTGTTGCAATAGCCCCCATAAATAAGTAGCCAAAAAGCCTCAATATAGTACACAGCCAAAAATTTTGTTAAGGCACTGTACACATCCAATTTTTGTTATGACAGTGGTCGATTAAAATGTTATAATGAAAGATTGGGGAGAGTTTGTGTCTTGGAAGTGGTCATGGTAACACTCTCCGTCTCATATATGACAACCTATTGCTCAAAGTTTTATTCTTACTCCTTTGTTGTTGTTTAAATGCACTCTATGTTATTTCACCCTTCCCTCTTCCTGCTGCCAACGTAATCTTTACTGACTTCTATTGTTCAGAGGCAAGCTGAAAGAATCAAGCGTGAGAAGGCAAAATAAAAAAGAGGAGATGATGCGGGACCTTGAGTTAAACGGGACCCTCTTTTACCAGTTGCTCGTTTTGTGCTTATTATCATGCTAGTTGGGTTGCTAGTTTAATTTGATCACGACCTTTAGCATCCGATTCACACCGTATTATAATCAGAGGGGTTTCACTGCCAAGTGCAACACAAGAGCCAGAACAAGCGCTTTCAGGTTAATCAACCCACCTGGTTGAAACCCAGCCAATTTCAATCAACCTACTAGAAAGATCCTCTCCCATTGGCACTTTCGGTTGATTGAAAACCAATTCTTGGAAAGTCAACCCAAAGTCAAGATAATGATTTGAATTCTTGAACATGTGACAACACTCGCCATGATACTGCCATTCATACTTCCAAAAGTTTGGCATAGTAGCTAGGAATTCAGGTAACAACAAGCATAAACCGTGTGCAAGATAAGTGTGAACGGTTTAGGCTTGTTGTTACCTGGATTCCTAGCTACTGTGTCAGTCCCAAGGTGTCGTGTATATTATACAACCCAAGGTTTTCTATTCATGGACTGTGGGGAGAGGACAAAGGTGGCAAGTCATACAGATGTCCGCCTCCCCATCCGTATCAACCGAGGCCCTTTGAACCTCGAGTAAATTCAGATTTGCTTCCTGGTTTAGATAAATATTGGTGCAGCCCAAACCTTCCCAATATAGTAGACTTTTGGAAGTATGAATGGCAGTATCATGACGAGTGCTGTCACATGTTTAAGAATTCAAATCATTATCTTGACTTTGGGTTGACTTTCCAAGAATTGGTTTTCAATCAACCGAAAGTGCCAATGGGAGAGGATCTTTCTAGTAGGTTGATTGAAATTGGCTGGGTTTCAACCAGGTGGGTTGATTAACCTGAAAGCGCTTGTTCTGGCTCTTGTGTTGCACTTGGCAGTGAAACCCCTCTGATTATAATACGGTGTGAATCGGATGCTAAAGGTCGTGATCAAATTAAACTAGCAACCCAACTAGCATGATAATAAGCACAAAACGAGCAACTGGTAAAAGAGGGTCCCGTTTAACTCAAGGTCCCGCATCATCTCCTCTTTTTTATTTTGCCTTCTCACGCTTGATTCTTTCAGCTTGCCTCTGAACAATAGAAGTCAATAAATATTGCAAACTTTTGGAAGTATGAATGGCAGTATCATGGCGAGTTCTGTCACATGTTCACGGATTCAAATCATTATCTCGACTTGGGGTTGACTTTCCAAATCAACTAAAAGTGTCAATGGGAGAGGAACTTTCCAATAGACTAATTAAAATTGGGTTTTGACCAGCTGGGTTGATTAACCCAAAAGCGCTTGCTCTGGCTCTTGTGTTGCACTTGGCAGTGAAACCCCCTCTGATTATAATACGGTGTGAATCAGATGCTGAAGGTCATGATCAAATTAAAGATACCGTCTTCTGTGTAGACCCAGGTGGATTATGGGTTCCCTATATGGGAAAGCCCTTCCCTAATTGTCCAACGACAGGTACAGGTCATTCAAAAACCTATCTTCTGGTACGATTCCTGCTTCCACCTTTGCAGCCTCCCTCTCCTACCCCGAACTCTGAACTCTCCTTTGCTTCTTGTACACAACAGACTTGTTTAGTAGGGCTTCCTGTGCTTCTTGCATGTACACAAAATTCTCAATTTGATTAGCTGAGTAAAATAGTATGGTCTCGGTATTCAATGAATCAAAATGTACTCTCATCTGAAGACTATATGATGAATTGTTTGCCCACTAATAATTTGTATTACTGATGTTGAGATAGGAGAATCGGAATATTACTGATGTTGAGATACGAGAGTTGAAGATGAAACTTGAAAACTCTGTAGAATATTTTAGTCGTATCATGTTAGATCTGTTGGATTATATTTGGGCCATTACGTTTAATTTTTCCTGTTCATTTGCAAATCTGTTCGTGTTTTAGTAATTTTCCACTGCATGTGCTGTATTTCTGGCTGCTTCAATCCAGGGGTTGTGTCCGCGGGACGAACTCATGTAATCTCCGTACAAAAGTTTTCGATCAGGGCCAATAAACTAGCCGAACAATATATTGGTTAAGCTTGGTCTTAAAACTATGGCAAGATTCAGATATTTATTAACAATCTTAAAATGCTTTTTGGGCTGATTTGATCGGAGGGGACTAAAAGGGGGATTATGATTAGCCGATTTAGGGGACATGGGCACCTGCATGCACCCCCTTTATATGCAAGTCAGTGCTTAACTTGCACGGTATTTAAGGAAGAACCGGATAGCACTAGATTATCAAATAATATGGAGTACGTGTCCATATGGAGTACTAACTAATACAACCCGTACGCTGTTCGAAAAGAAGGATTGGGGCGGCTGCGTACTCTTCGCCTTCGCCTAGGCATTACGATGATCCCTTGCCGACTAACCCAACCCGCTCGAGTAGTTTGACTAGCCCAACTAATCGCCTAACTGTCCTGAGAGCGTTTAACGAGTTTTAATACCACATCGGGGTGGTATTAACTAAAGGTGCACATCGGCCCGGTAGCCTGCCCAACCCAGCTCGATTTTTTTAGGATTTGGAAAAAATATTTAGGCCCATAAAGCCGGGCTGGGTCGGCATTTTAAGCTCGTTTGATAATTGGGCTGGGTTTGGGAAATTCTTTTTGAGGCCTGGCCCGACCCAATTTAAATAATATTTTTATTTTATCACTAGAACCTAACTACTTAGGGTTTGTTTATCTTGATGAAGAGGCGCATCTACTCAACTCTTACTCAAGAGTAAGAACATCTTTATCTATTCTTCAATATCTCCCCTTTTCTTTTTAACAGTTTTTTACTATTTTTCTTGTTGAATCTCCTTAATCTTTTGGTTCTAGGTCTTCTTAATCTTATGGTTTACTCCCTTCGTCCAGTTTTAAATGTCAAATACGTAAAGTTGTGTCATTTTGACTTTAAAAGAAAATTTATTTCTAAATATATTTTTTCAAAAAACTTTACACCATTCAAATGTACTTGTTGAGATCTTTTGAACGGTGCAAAAAAAATAAAAAAATAATTTCGAAAGTATTTTATTTTTTAAAGTCAAAGTAGCCTGGTCTGCCGTAGGGGACATTTAAATTGGGACAGAGGGAGTATTAATTTATGTTTGTAATATCATGTGTTAGAAAAATAAATGTGCTTGTTGGACGGGCTTGAGATATTAAAATTTTAATTGGGCCGGACTTGGGCATATTAAATGAAGCCCGATTATGAATAAGTTCGATTTTGGAATGCACAAATTTCATTATTATCTAGTATAAATCCGGCCGGAAACTAGTCCGGCCTAGTGTTTGTTCACCCCACTATTAACTAGTCCATCCCTACTGGATTAGGTTCCTTCCTCGTTAGCTTCGGCACTGACTTTTCGGGCCGTAAAACGAGTATGAGGACGGGGCCCTTTTGATTGACCATCTTTAAGGGGTGTCGAAATAGGATGGGCTAGGTAGAATTTTTAAATTTTCGGGGTTTTAAAGCACGAGCCTCTTGAGCTTTAACTCAGAACCGGCTCTGCTCCTCATCTAATGGTCAAAGTTCATTCTCATTTCTTTCTCTCACTTTTGATCTCACTCTAACCAAATATAGTACAATTAATCCTAATTTCATAGAATCGCATATACTATCTCGTGAGCCCACTTGCAATGGTGCTTTTATTTTGACTAATCTCTTTTACGTGTATTGGGCCTTGGATGCGCTATTAGTTGTTGAACTTTGGGCTTGTGATAGGACATTAGTATATTAGTATTTGTTACCACGAGAGTGAATCTCCTGTCCATAGTAGTTGTGCCATAGACCTCAAGCTCCAATGGAGCGCTACACAACCATTGGACAGATGGTGGATATACGTTGGGTTCCATGCGAGACACTGGCACCCCTTGATGTTTCTAAAAATTGTTCTTCAACCGGCTAATTTTCCATAATTTGCTATATGCCCACCTAAATTATTTCTAGTCCCATCTCTCTCTTTTGTGTTCCTTCTCAAAAAGTTTGTGTACCGCTGGTCCTCTAGTAATATGGTACCCGTAAAGATTATTGGGAACTGAGTTGTTCTGTTTGCATATTATAGAAGTAATTTCGGAAATTTGAAGTTTATTAATTTGTACAATATGCTGCTTGTTTGAAATACTATTTCTCAATATTATGTTACCGTTACTGATTGTGTTTCTTAACTATATTTTAAAATTTAGTTAAAATTGTGTTTAGCACTAAAATTTGATGAAGGAAGGATTACGGGTTCCGAACGCATGTATAAAGAAGCTGTTTTATCAAGGTCATGACCATTACCAGAATCGGAAATTTGCGTCCTACCTTAAATTGTTTCATCTTTTTGTTGAGATATAACTGTAAGTTTTGGTAAATTTCAGATGTAATACAGTGGCATCATAATGATCACACACGCGTAGTTTTCTGCAGCAGAGTTCAAATTCCTTGTAGCTTAATTTGCTCGTTCTTGTACGTGTTTCAGTGCATTTTCGATTGTTGGGTCACGCGAGAATTTTTCCCTCTCGCAACATTCTAACGTGATCCAATGGTTGACAATACGCTTAACCAGGTTCAACCCGTCTATTCGTACGCACACACGACATGCAACGTGCACGCATGCATCTTAACCATCCATTTCATTAGGTGGATGAAATCTGTTATATACTATTCCTTTCTGCGGTACAGCATTGCAGGTATTATATTAACTATATTGCATGATCACAATTTTTTTTCCTAGATAATAAAAAGCTCTCTAAATTCTGCTAATTTGTTTATCTGTTATATACCATTCCTTCTGTAGTATTTATTGTTTAGACAAGTTCCTATCGGTAATGAGATCCAGAGGAGGTTGAGTTGCGTAATTTGTATTGGAAAAAAAAAAAAAAAATTCTAAGTGGGATCTACAGGACGGACTTGTGCATTGGAGAATTGGATCAACAATCTTACGATTCTTGAGTCTTTATTACTTGAATAAAAATATACAATACATCCTAACTTTGATTAGTATATTGTGCAGTCATTGATATCATTTTCTGAGCAAAAATCAAAATTGAGTTATCCCTCGAAATTTGATTCAAATCATAAATTCTATTAGTTGGAATTTGTAGAGGAACTCAAACTATAACTCTCCCTCCGACATTAAAAAAAAACTATGATTCTGTTACTTGAGAGTTCGGAGAGCCATTAAATCTCTTCAAGCTCTCAAATAACATTACTCATTAGGGGAGACGTCTAGAGGAGCAGCTTCTATCAAAAAATAAAAATTTATAGGCATACGCAAATATATGTAGGGAAAAAACAGAAACAGAGCTAAATAAAATTAGCATTGGCATCAAGTTTTTATTCTACACAATTTTCTTAGTTGGATTGCAACCACTATATGATTTAACAAGGTATAAGTTTCTTACTCTCCATATCATTTGACTGCAATATAGTTATGGATCCTACAGACCAGATTTGAAGCAGAGAGAGAGAGAGTCTTGATTACATTGTTCTAAATCAAAATAGCACACAGTTGTACGTAATAATCATTATTTCGCTTGTTCATTGTTATATGCTCGTTTGTTTATCAGAGGTGCCACGTTGTTGGTTTCTTAAACGTGTATCATCTCTTCATGCACCTGAGGTATTGATCTAATTTTATTTCAAATAGTTATTCTCTTTCCTTTGATATTTCATTTCCACTGTTAAAATTTTGCTATCTAATATAGGAGCTGCCAGTGGGCTTGTAGCCATAGTTTCCAGCTCAAAATATGCATAATTGGATTGTCATAAGACATGGTCACAGGGTGTCGCCAATTTTAGTCATTGGTCATTTAATGGTCAATGACAATTGGACTAGATTCTGCAATACTGTTTACATATAAAATTTACCAATCCAATAATTAATTGACACGTAATCAAAAGTGCCAAACATTGGCAATTATCTGTCGATGAAGATACACTGGATTAATAAGGTAAAATTGAGTAAATACGTTGTCGTATCATTTCTCAAACTGGAAGAGCAGTTATTGGCAGTTACAAGCCATTGTTAAAATATAGATTGGCTTCAAAGCCATAATATTAACTGCTGAACACACAAGCTCCACGTGTAAACTTGCGAAACAAGGCAATTGACAGTTAGAACACGTGGAATACTTCTGGAAGGCAGTTATTCCCTTAACATGTTATCATTTGAGTTGGTAAACAAACGTGCAGATTTAAAGCTTCTAAGAGAAGAAAGAATTCAAATTCATACGTGGAGGAAGAATAACTGTCAACTCCCAAAGTGGAAGTTAGAGTTTGAAGCAATCCAAATTCAAATTTATGGAGCGGGAAGTTCAAATTACAAGCAACATCTATAAATAGAAGAAATTGAAGAGTGAATAAGCCCCCGGACAAATCTTCAACAAACAGCTATCAAAAACTGATGCTTGGTTTGTTCATTGGCAAAGTAGATTAGGAATTAGATTAGGATTTATCTCGATTGTTCTTGTAACAATTACCCCTATCTCGGTTGTTCTTGTAACAACCACCTGTTTGAAGTTCTGTTACTCTGTATTTGAAGTTGGAGACAATTTCGAAGTAAGTTTATCTTTGATTCATCAATCGAAGTGTCTTGTTTCTTTATTGTTCTTTGATTTCCTAAGTTTATTGGTTTGCATTTTTTCACTTATTAAGAAAAATCCTCTTAATTGAGGTAATTGAACCAACAAAACACAATCGCCTGATTAGGTTTGGTTTTTCCAAAGTTAATCTGAGGGAGGAGATTGAAACTCTCTCTGGCACACTCGCACACAATCATTTTCCATTGCAAAGAAGTAAAAAGAACCAAACAAATACACATGGCTTGACAATAAGTTGTCGAGTGGTCTTTGGTTGTGAGTGTCAATGGGTTTTCAACACTTTTCTATTTGATCAAACTGGTCGACAGATGACCTACGCTTGGACAAATCCTACAAAACCTCTTCAACAAATGCACGATGTCCTAGGTATTGTTTTAAAAAAAAGCTTAATTATGTTAATTGCATAGTCTTTTCATCTATTTACAGATGTTCGAGAATTTCCTGTGTGATCTCATAGAAGACCTTCATCTAGAGGCAGTTGTATTTGCAGCTGCAAATGAAACTTGCTGCAAATACAACTTGGACTATCCAAGTTCTCCACAATGCCTTGCTAAACGAAGCTGTCTTTTTCGAACTTTGTCAAGATCTTCACTTCCAACCATTTGATCACTTGATGGTAGCAGTTTGTTAGGATACCGTGGTTCACGTTGTGACCTTTCGATCAACTAATGGATCAGAAAAAGTGATTGATTTGTTTTAATCAGCTTTGATGAGGAAGAACTTTTTGATTGGTTAATTGTGTTAACTATAATGTGATTGACTACTAAAAACTTTAGTTTGTAATCTTAAAGTACTCACGTCTTTGTTTAACATGGGTAGAAAATTATCTATATAATCCTTAATAGGATAGTTTGAGAACATCATCAAGACTTCTGAATCTGTATAAATTATTAGATGTAAACTTATGATCACAGTGGCTTGATCTTAGCACATGGGTTATCTATGAAACAGTTGTTAAGCCCAATAATGTGAGATCCCACAATATATTTTTGACAATCCCATTAGTTCATTGGTAGCTTTAGACATCTAAATCATTCAAGAAAAAAAAAAAGATTGATCGAATATCGATAAGTGTTTGATTCAAATCAATTGAATGAAAAGAAAGAATTTTAACGATCCATTTTTCTCAAGGAAAGTTTAAAGTTTTAAGATACAACTATTCAATCAACCTGATTTTTTTTTACTAATGTTCGTGCCAAGACCTTCAAATGAACGATTTTGATTTGTCAAAATATGTAGTGGGATTTACTCTATTTAATACTTTGAAAGGCGTGTAAGTAGAATTACCATGTCATTTGTATGAGATTCGGCACGGCACCTGCGGATTACAAGATGTTAAAAGGAAATTATTTTCTTAGGATGAGTGATGAATATCACTAAATCTATTGTGGGAATATATATGCATCCATCATCCTCAAGCAAGTACATGGATTGATGATCCGATGACCAATAAAATGAGGAGCTTGATCATATGTTCGTATAAAACTCTGTTACCCAAATTTGACTCTTCCGAAGCTAACCAACAAAGAATGCAAATAAAGGCCACAACAAAATAAACAAAGACAATGCGGCATTTCTCCAAAGATGGATCTATGGTTTTTCGCCGTATTTCAGGACTTCATTAGATGAAAAGTGGCAAGAAAATCAAATACAAAATTGATAGTAAGAACAGTAATTAAAGACTACAAAAAGGTACTTCTATTAATCTTCAAGGATTGATGCATAAAAGAAAATCTGTGTTGCAAGATCTTCAAGAATGAAATCGATACGTAGGATCCTAAGTTAATTTACTCCTACCACTAGTTAATAAGTATAACCCAATAGTTGAGTTGAATAAGACAAAAAATAAAGACGATTTGTTTGAGTTGTTGAAGAGAGTTTTATAATGAAAACTAAAGAGGCTATTTATAGGAAAACAAGAATGCGTAGAGAATAATTTCCCTAACTACTTTCCAACTCTTTCAATCCATTTGCTTCCACTTGTCCAAATAACTTCTCCTCAACTTCTAAATGTGTAGGAGAACCCCAAGGGTCATTATAACTTCCAAGTTTAACATAGTTATGCCAAGTGTCCTGCACATGTAATAACAAGAACAACAACAACATTATGAATAATACTAACAATTATGCTAATGATACTAAAGGTAACATCCTCACAATAACCGCCATACTGTCGATATTGATAGGTGGTAAATTTATGGTATAAACAATATTCTTTGACATGTAACCAAAGTTGATAGGTAGAAAATGGGTCCCGCATCAACTGGACTGGCACTGTGGTTCCAGGAAGATTGCCTATATGCGTAATGTTGAGGACTTTTGCACCTTAGAGCAAGTGCAGCAGATTAGGCAAATTTTTAGCCAAAAATGCTAGTGATTAGTACACATTTTTCTATTTACCTATTACATCTCTTTCAACACTCCAAGATCTTATCTATTATCCTCTCCATTCATACTTAAAATAACAAAATATTACACACTTCTACATACAAACATATTCAGGGGATATGTACATATTCACACATATCGATTCATTTATCGCAATCGAGAGATTGGGGTTTATTCGGAATTGAATTTTCTTCAAGAAAAAGGCTGGTGCCATAGTTTGGATTCCTTGTCACCAAAAGACTCCATGAGTTCAATCGTAAACTGAATAGCAATTCGTAAAGTTGCTTGCCGTATTTCATGACTTCATTAGATGAAAAGTGGCAAGCGAATCAAAAGCAAAATTGATAGCAAGAATAATAATCGAAGACTAATGAAAAATATTTCTGCTAATCTTCAAGGATCGATGCATAAAAGAAAATCGGTGTTGCAAGTTCTTCAAGAAAGAAATCGAGGAGTTAATTTACTCCTACTTGGTTATAAGTTATAACCCAATAGTTGGGTGGAATAAGATAAAAAAAAAATAATAAAGACAATTTGTTTGATTTGTTGAAGAGAGTTTTATAATGAAGCCTAAAGAGGCTATTTATAAAAAATAAAAAAAACAAGAATGTGTTAGAAATAATTTCCCTAGCTACTTTCCAACTTTTTCAATCCAATCGCTTTTACTTGTCCAAATAACTTCTCTTCAACTTCCAACTGTGTAGTAGAACCCAAGAGTCATTATAACTTTCAAATAAATAGAGTTAAGTCATGCACACATAATAATGAAAAAAACTCCTTCCTATATTGAAAGGAAGGAGTTTCTTATCCATTTCTTCCCTTTCACTTCTTGTTGTTATATCGCCACACCTTTGGTCTTCCGTAGCCTATAATGGTTACAACTATCTAGGCCCACATGCCGACATTGTAGAGACATGAGGGTTTGTGATAGAACACTATACCAATACGACCGGAGACCACGAGCACGAGACTCCATGCTTGCACGAAGGCCCTAACTAGTAATGATAATGATAATATAGGTAGCATTCTCACAATAACTGCCAAACTGTTGCTATTGACAGGTGGTAAATTTATGGTGTAAACAGTATTCTTCAACATGTAACCAAAGCCGATAGGAAGAAAATGGGCCCCGCATCGATTGGACGACACTCTTGTTTCAGGAATATTACATGTATGCATAATGTTGAGGACTTTTGCACCTTATCCACCCTATCATTGTGATTTGTGCAAACATGTACTTATGTCCAATTAACTTGATCTTTCGTACAAGTGATATACACATTTGAACATACAAAATAAACAATAAAACAACTATTTGGTATCGATCCCTTTTATGAAAATCCAAATCCCCTAAAACATTGGACCTATCCTGCCTGGTTTGGTAGTTATAATGCTCGGTAAAGGTTCAAGAGACATGTCATTTCTAACCTGATACCCTACCTAGTATCCATGACCCGAATTTTCTAACCTGATACCCTACCTAAAACATTGAACTATTTGGTAGTTCAAAAGGTTTGTCGTTGGAAATGGACAATTGATACAGTCCAATTTTTAAAAAAAATCTGGTCGAGTTAAGTCACCTCTTATTCGACCAACCCTAATAATGTGAGCCACACGAGTTCCGGTACATATATGTTACTCCCTCTATGGTTTGTAACATTATAATAAAGCTCAATGATTTATGAAATGGAAGAATGAACAAGACCAATTTGCAATATCTCACATACCAGTGTCATCCAGTGACTTAGCAATCGCATTCTCCAATTCAAGGGCCATTTTGGAATGATGAACTGCAAACTCTTCTATTTGAACATTAGTCTTGCAAATATTCAGGTCATCCTCCAACAATTTATCCCACAACTTGAAATTCTTTGAGCCCAAAAATGTAGAGAACAAAATTCGCCTTTTTGATGGACGTGAAGCCGATTCCTCTGGATTTCGGCCCCTCACATTTTCTTGTTCGGTTCTTGTACCGAATTCTTGATTTTTAAGCCAAGTTCTCGCGGTTCCTATTTGCTGCAATTTTTTACCTTTTTTAGATTGGATGTTCTTTAGCAGATGCTTCATCCCCTTCTGAAACCACTTATTTGCAAATTCACATCTGTCTTGATTAATCTTGTTGAAACCCTTTTACAATCATCCCAAAAAAATCCAGTAATCAGTTAATAAAAGCAATATCCAGATACAACAATATAGAAATCCAAAAGAAGTCTAAAAACGTTCGGAAGCGAGGAGCCTGCCGTCCCCTAAGGGAGGCAAGCGCTGCTGTCCCGCAAAACGGCAGCGTATTGCTGTTTTATCCCACCCCCATTTTCTTTTCTTTGGTCTATGTTTGAGGGTCATAATCTCCTTATGATTTCTTGATATTTTGTGAGTTTATTTCGAGTCTCGCAAAGATGATTCAAACAACGAGTTTTTCCTAGAATGTTTTTTTGTGGGATCCTATAAAAAATTAGCTGAATCGGGTATTGGTAATGGCTTTTTCAAAATTCATAAGGTGCCCTACGAATTCTGGAAAAGCCCTTAACGATATGAGTCATCTTTGTGGGATCCGAAAATAGCCTTGAAAAATCAATAAGTCATTAATTTGAAATTAAGTTTGCTTTACGAATTATGAAAAATTGGGCCTATTTCGATTTTAGGGTCCCGCAAAGATGATTCGAATCATAGGTTTTTCTTAAAATGTTCTTATATTTGTAATGTAAAAACTTAGCTCAATTCGATATCGGTAAGAGCTTTTTCAGGATTCGTAACGTAAAAATATTTAAAAAAACTCACACTTTGAATCATCTTTGTGGAACCCAAAATAGCCCAAGCTAATTAATTAGTTTTAGCTACTGTGATGATTAGGGGTGGACAATAGGTAATTTCGTGTTATTTACATGTTATGTATCAAAATCTTATTTATGAATTCTCACAATATTTTTCAAGTCACCAAATTTTCGTGTCATGTTTCAGGTCTATACAATTACTCATAACAATGTTTATTTTTAGCTCAATTATATAAATTTATTTTATATTTCGTGTCAATGCCCACCCCAGTGATGATTAAGTTATTAGAAGCTAATGTCTTGGAGGAATTATTTGGAGAGTCAGATATTTTTCATGAAATGGGTAAGAACAGGTTTTGGTGTAATGGGTACAACAGATTTTTGTTTGCCATGAAGGAGCTTTAATGGTCTTTTGCCTCATTTTATTGGGTACCAAAGAGCAAAGAAGATGAAATGGGTAGTGGAATAAAACGACAAAACGCTGTCGTTTTAGGGACAACAGCGCCTACCTCCCTTGGGGGGACGGCAGGCTCCCCGCTTCCCGAAATGTTCCACTTGGCCATTAAACCAAACAAAGCCATAATGAAGAACGCCAACAAAAACTGGCATATTATAAAACTCCAATACGAATCTTGGATGATTGTGTAGCTGAAAATCTAGGTTTGAGCTAACGAAACGATATTGTTATCATCTAGTGATCTAACATCTTACTTCTAGAGGGAGGAAAAAAAAAGAACCAAAATCTGAAAAACTCAAATTAGGGTGTGTGCAAATACTAAAATACCATTAGCAGAATAAGCAAAAACGCATGCTATCTTTTCACCTCAATATTATGATCATGAGCGAAGAAGTGGAACAAAAACTTAATTGAGTACTCACATAGTTGTTCAATTGGATATGAAAGTTCGCGAAATTATTGTGCTTGAAGTATTTGGGCAAAAGAGTGATGGAGAACTGGTGACAATCCCAAATTATGAAGCTTTTCCCAGATGAACTCCATGAAATGATTTCATCCGTTTGTGGGTCTTCCACCATGTGAATTGTCTTCTTAATAAATGGTGAGAGCCCCGCTTCAAATTCTACCTCCATAGAGAGAGAGAGAGAGAGAGAGAGAGAGAGAGAGAGAGAGAGAGATTTTGTTGTATGTCTTGTTTTAGCCTTTCAGGTGTGGCCAAATATTGAAAAGTGTAGCCAAATAATCTTGTAATGCCAACTTGGCCAAATATGGAAAACTGTTCTCCATAGTTGGAGCCAAAAGCATCAAAGGCTCCAAATCCTCCTGATATTATTTGGTGCAATCACAAGGAACACATTGTTACTGTGTAAAAGTATATTTGCAGAGCATCTTTGTCCTTTGGGAAACATTTTTGGAGGGTGTCCTTTGCATTGACTACTTCTTTGGGGTTATGTTTTTTCTAAATCGTTTGATTCTAACTTGACATAAACTCCGTATAGGTCGTTCTGTTATGGCATCCCTAATGGAAAACTATTCTCCATAGTTGGAGCCAAAAGCATCAAAGGTTCCAAATCCTCCTGATATTATTTGGTGCAATCACAAGGAACGCATTGTTACTGTGTAAAAGTATATTTGCAGAGCATCTTTGTCCTTTGGGAAACATTTTTGGAGGGTGTCCTTTGCATTGACTACTTCTTTAGGGGTTATGTTTTTTCCAAATTGTTTGATTCTAACTTGACATAAACTTCGTATAGGTCGTTCTGTTATAGCATCCCTAATGGAAAACTGTTCTCCATAGTTGGAGCGAAAAGCATCAAAGGTTCCAAATCCTCATGATATTATTTGGTGCAATCACAAGGAACGCATTGTGAGTCTGTGACTGTGTAAAAGTATACCTATTTGTAGAGCATCTTTGTCCTTTGGTAAACATTTTGGAGGGTGTCCTTTGCATTGACTACTTCTTTGGGGGTTATGTTTTTTCTAAATCGTTTGATTCTAACTTGACATAAACTTCGTATAGGTTGTTCTGTTATAGCATCCCTAATGGGATAATCAAAACATTTAAATAACTAAAGTTCGTAATGTTTGTCCAAAAATTGGCTCACGTTGGCATAATCAAAGTTAACAACCTTTTAGCCAATAACCAAATTTTGGCATTTGGATAATCAAAAGTAACAACATTTTCTCAATAACCAAAACTCAATAACCAAATTTTAGAGACCACACTTTATTTATAAGTCTTTTTTGGTAGACTGAATTCAAAAGTAACAACATTCTCTCTCCATTTTTCAAATACTTTCTTCAAAACTCAATTTTTTGCACTCTCTCAAAAATTTGAAATTATCACTTTTTAATATTTACCAAATTATGTTCAAGATTGGTCTCATTTAAAAGATATTGTGAATATCTTTTAAATCAACAAATATCCAATAAGGGCTCCCTTACTTTCTACGGTGCAGGATTTTTTGTTCGGGATCTAATTTCGACGATCCAAACCATTAGATGTGTTTAAAACGTGTTTTTAAGGTCTAACGCGAAGATTAGTAAAAAAAAAAGTAAAAAAAAAAAAAAAACCCCCCGGAAAGCCTTGATCCGAGCCGTTTTCGATAAAATGTGTATATGTACATTTTTATCAAAAACTTCTCGGATCAAGCCCTTCTGGGTATTTTTTGTTTTTTACGAATCCTCGCATTTTACCTTAAAAATGCATTTTAAACGCATCTAACGGTTCGGATCGTCGAAATTCGATCTCGAGTGAAAATTTCCGCACCGTAGCTTATATAAGGGAGCCCTTACTAGAAATGCCTCCTCTTTTAAATGGTACTAATATTCGTAAAAAGTAGATGTACAAATTTAAAGTTGTGCCCATTTTATGAATAAAAATAGAGTGAGAAGTACTTTTTTTTTTTATTATGGACACAAAATACCATTGTGACACTCCACATTGTTAACTTTATAAATGTCTTGTATGAATAATCAAAGCCTGATGTGACAACTTTTAATTATCCAGTTTTGGTTACACCATTGGTGATGCTCTTAGGAGCTTAGGGTTTTTGATTGGTTTTCAACATGCATCAATACCACGACGTTTACGAGCATAGAGCTAATTGTTTGATCAGCTGTTACAGCATTTTCAGCTGCAGTATAGTCCCGTCCAGTCTTCTTCCATCCAGTTTTACATTTTTGTGGGCTACTAGAGCTCGTCAAATTCTTCAAGCATGAAAAAAATAAAGTTCGTTGTATACCGGATTCATATTGAAATAATCAACGAGACTGGACAACATGGTTGTAAGATCTAAGCAGATCATATTTGAATTACATCCAGAAAAATAAAGGAATAGAGAAAGGAAAAAATGACAACCAAGAGAACAGCCAGTTGCATGAATGCTTAAACTCTATTAGTCCCTTGGCAAAAAAACAAACTATATCTCAACCCAGATAATTCACCAATTAAAAGGTGCAAAACCATTCTCATTAACTAAATATCAGGACCTAAGAAGGGGACTACGTTGTTCACTGAGAGCATTTCCCACATAGGATCATATAACTACACAATGAGGCTCTAGTAACTTGAAGTTGTGACATCTCGCTTCTAATTAATGTTCAGAAAAGAAAAATGAACAGATAGGCTCCCGATTGAATGAAACATATTACATCATCACGTGAGAGAATCATTTAGTGTTCCTGGACGCGGTGCTCTAGGGACGTGGGCGCACACCACAAATAATTGTTGTTTTTTTGGAGTAGTTCATAAGCTGCTCGCATGCACCAAAAATTCCTTCCACAAGATGAGGCTGTAGTGACTCGAACACATGACATCTCGGCTCCAATTGGTCTTCAGAAAAAGCTTCACATGAGTCTGTTAGTCTTATATATATACCATTTGGCATGGCACCTGCCGTTGATCGCCGAGCATGGACGGCCCCGATCGGGTCAGCACGCATGCTGTCCTTTTAAGGGACAGCATGCACCCCATTTCCGCAAAGCGCGTTCTAACAGGAACATCAAATGGGCTAATCCACTTCATCAGGGAATTCTGAGATGTGGCAAACTTAAGCATTTGAATCAGATGCAAATAAGAGCTAATTACTACCGAGAAATATGCAATACTAACCTGACCATCTCCCAGGAATTTAGGGAAAACACAACGGAGAGAATGCAGAACACTCAAAATGTAGGAGATTCAACTTAAAGGGATATTAGATAATCTTCAAATCAATAGTAAAAAATAAGCTTGGATCATAAAGACATTGGGTATGACTTGTGCCAGAAATACGCGTGCATCAGATTAATGAGAAAAAGACAGCTATAAACTCAGCAGAGAAGGGGAGTCGTGTGACAAATTCAATACTGAAAACAATACCTCTTATGTTCATTTAAGCGGTATTACACGGTCCTGAACTTTGATATATACTTCAATTCCACAAACAATTGGCAGGCAAGGCAGACGTGATAACCATGCCCATTGTATAGAGCACTAGATTGGACACTATTAATGGAAGAGTTGATTATTATAAGTAATCGTTACTTCCAATATAACCCAGTGACATTAAAAAATTCTTGATTGTTCGACCCTTTATGAATTTCCACGTAAAAGCACACATTCACTATTCTATAGAAGATCATATGGAGACTGGTGAAAACAGCGGAGCATTGAAAAATCCAACAAAAAAAAATGTAACAAAAAAACAAGCTACTTCACTTCCTAGCAGGATCCCATTAAATTTGCAGTTCAGTAGTTGAAATATCTAATGCTCTAGAAAGAACACCAAGTGCTACAAATGACTCCTCAAAAGCAATGGCATTCAATTTGGAAGAAGCAGTAGTACCCTCATCTTCAGCATGTGCTTCTTTAATTTTGCAAATATCATCCTCTATTTGCTCTTTTGTGAAGTTTTCACCTACATGCAAGGCAAAGTAAAGCATCTTACATCTCTAGGATGTCCAGCAGACAAAGAAATGATAGCATGCGTCCAAGAGCGTGCATTTGACAGTTAGTATAAGAAAAACAGGATATGGCTATCAAACTGCAACAGTGAATATTTTCTATTGATTCCTTTTGACAAAACAACTTCATCATTTTTATGCTCTGCAAACTCATCAAGTGCCATGCATCCTAATTCTTGACCCAACATTGAATCACCAACTCCCTTCACATGGCAACCTATTGCTGGAAATGCAAGGACAAGATCAAGATGAGAACAAGGACGAGGAAACGAGGTCATTAATGGCCAAGTGAATAGTACCGCGTTACATAATTTTGGTAGGCCTTGTGCTTTTACTTTCATTATGCACTCCCAGTAGCTACAGTTTCAAGGCATAACTACTTCAAATGAATAGTTAGAAGAAAAGACCCAACTTTCCAAAGCAGTAAACTGTAACCATAAGGGTGCTAAAGGAGCAGCTGACAACTAACATGGTGAAACTTGGGATTTGCCAACAGATACTTCTCCATCACACAACCGCGAAACAAACAAACAATCTTGGATCAGAGTTTTGGGTGGTATGTAGGAATGTGTTCAAAGTGGTGGCCGGGTACTTTGGTACCTGAGTATTCTACGGTTTTCTGACTTGTGGGATACAATCATATTTTCCACCTGAGGCTATTCCTGGCATCGTAAAACCATGAAAAAATTGGCTCTTCAAGAAAGCAATACAAAATTAATTGCATAACCCCCACAGATACTAATGAAAAATCTTTTTAACCTCTCCACGTGAACAAAATAGATAATTGCAAGAGGTCACATCTACAGCTTCGGGTGCATAAGTTCCCATAAAAAAAGTACCTACAACTCTGACAGAAGCATCAACTTTACGCACATGTTTCCCAAGTCTGTAACACTCACCATTACCACTGAACCAACTTCAGTTTCTTCATCTGCATCTAGTTGAAGAGAATCCTGGCCATCGTCCAGGTCAATTTTTCGTTGCATTCTTGATCTAAAAAACCATGAACATTTCCGTCCAACACCATACCATCACCTGCATCATCATCATCTCTATCTGACTCATGGACCTGAATCATTAACAATCCAAGCAGCCTGAAAATTATTGTTTATCACATCTAATATTGAACCTTGCCAGTCACAATGGTCATATAGGGACCTTGGAAGGATAAGGATAAAAATTGGAAACCATGCAGAATAATAACAAGCATGGACCTGATACTCAGAACTGCCCCAAGGCAAGGTTCTTTTTCTCAGCCTTTTCTCACGTTGATTTCTATCAGTTTCAGGCATTTCTACTTCCGTTGGCCACGTCTGACTGGCAAAAGAAGAATGAAAAGACAACATGAAAGAAAAGAAAAAGAAATAATTATAACAGAAAGATAAATCTATGTCATGGAAACAAAATATAACCTCCATTTATTTATTTTTTATTTTGGTGCAGAGAAATAATAAAACCTCCAAAACAATTTAAGAAAAAAACAAATGGTTTCTCTCCTTTGGTGGTCGAACACAAACAAATTACTTTTGAAATGTACTTGCAGGGTTGTTTTACAGAAAATCCATTTCAGGTGAAGGAAAAGTATCTTACCATCCATAAATGAGTGCTGCCCATGGTTAAGTACGGGGCAGCAATCATGAAGCAAATTTTTCACAGCATCAGGTGAAAACTACTGAGATATTAAAACAATATCTGGTAAGATGCTCTTGTTTCATGGCCATGCAGCCAAGGACTAAAATTTCAATTTGTTTGCTTGTTCCAAAATAAAAATTTGATCTTCCATGCGGCTGAAGATGTGTTTGACATTAATTCAAGCTACCTGCTCTCCTGCAAGAGGGTCTGGAACATTTTTAACAAGTAAAGGCTCTTGTTTCATAGGATCAGACCCCAAATACCAAATAACCTGCAACATTGGATGAGGAGGAGACGCTCTCGTCACGTTTATATTTTAAGGTAGCAAACGAAACCTGCACATCATGTACATCTGAATCCATAAAATCCCCATCTTTCCTTGCATTCAGTGGACATGAATCCTTGAGAAGTTCAATTTTGCACAACTGAAAATCTCCTGCGCCAGAGACATGAACAGATGAACCTGATTCAACCAAAAAAGAGAGAAAAAAGTGAACCGTGACACTACTGAGCAACCAAAAGAGGCAATAGCCAAAGCCAGAACAACATACCAGCTGATTGGCTGAGAGATTGCAAGTGTGAAGATAACCAGTAACAAGTGTACTTTTCTCTGCATTGCAACCATCATTGACCAAATCAACCTGCCTTAACCGAAGTGATGAAAATTAACAATTGGTGTTTATCTTTTAGACTAAGATGTAGACAGTTATTAACCCAACATAAATGGGGACCTTATTAATGTAGCAAGTATTGAGCCAAGAAACACAAGCATTCCCACAAAAGAAATATCTAATGTATGAGAAAATATGAGACAAAAGATAAAATCCCAAAGGAAAAGGAAAAAAATTGTTCAAAAAAAAATAAAGGAAAAAGAAGAGGACGGTGGATTAGCTATGTGCTGTGTTCACTAAAATCATTTATAACATTGAAGAGAAAAGGCTATTTGAAAGGATAGTCACAATTAATACTATATATTACTCAAAATCGTAAATAAACTAGTGCTTACACAAGATCCCAAATCCAATAGAACCAGAGCATTAAACAGAATCTACTACACAAAACAACCACCTGTTGGGTCATGAGGTAAGGATGTTTGTTCCTTTCAATGAGGAACTGCCAGCCTATGCTCCTTAAAAAAACACATAAACTGCAATCATCACGTAAAAAGGACAAGTATTAACAAGCGTACCCTGGACAATGACACACTGAGGCATGATGAGTGGTACACTTAAGAACTATGGTGCCATTAAAGTACTGTTCTAAACCCCCAAGGGGTATGACCCATATGCAGTTACCAGGTGTGATCTATATGGAACTACCTTGTTCAACTCATCTTTCTATCTGCCGGATAGAACTTACAATCCTCAGGAAATTCAGAAGCAAGGCCAGAAGTGCACTTCTTCTTAGCATCACTTCTTCTTTTCAAATCATTAGGCAGATCCTACAGGCAGACCAGAAAATTTGAGTCTCCAGCTCATAAGGACTAAAATTTGTTCGCTAAAAACTCCAAAGTAAAACACATCAATAACGAACGTACAAGAATCAATACAACAGTAATTGGAACCAAGAACTCCAAACACGAAAGGCATCGCTTTCCACAGGAATCGATGTAATAGCTAGAATTACTTTCCTCACATGAAGAGCTTGCACATACCACAAAAGCAATCAAATCAGCAACCTATAAATTTTTGTACCCAAGTGTCATAAACGGTCAGAGAAAGAGTAACATTGCAACAATGACAATAGAAACAAAGGAGTAGCGAATCCAAATGGCTACAAGAAAGATAGGTACCTTGGCCTCTCGATACAGGACAATAGATCGCCATGAGGTGCTTTCAACACCTAATTTGGATTATAGAATTTGAAAAATGCCAAGGATAATACATTCTCCTTTGACTAGAATGACCTTAGAGATTACATAGGACAACTATGTAAAGGAGAATCTAATTCACATATTTGTAAAAACATCCATCAATTACTAATGATGTCGGAAAAAAAAAAAAAACATTAAAGGAATCTGAATTCTTTATCTACGCTGCATAAATGATGCCAATAAAGAGCAATGTGGCGACATCTGGAAAAGTAACTACCAAAATTATTTTCTGAATATGAAGCCTACCGTAGTTCTCAGCTTGTACTCAGGAGAAGCTACTGCCAGAAACACAGTTTCACCAGACAATAACAAGAAAATATCTTCCGAAAGTGGATTTAAGTTCACAGAAGCAGCGAGACCAAAAAGAAACTGTTATTAAGAGAAGGTAGAGTTGTATAGAACAAAGAGAGCAAAGTCATAGATTTTAAACCTTCAAAACCCTATACACAGATTACTCCATCGAAAAAATATCTCTTCTATGGTCGACATCACTCATTGAAAATGTTGTCCACCAGCATATCAAATACGCTAGTATCACCTTTGCATTGACAAAGAATGTGGAACTCTACAACTACAACCCTGAGTTCATGATGGAGCAGTTAAACTTTTACGGTACCAACATTACCACACTAAAGCATTTCAAGCAAAATAATCTAGAATGGACGTGAAGTCGTGAACAAAAAGCTGACCAAGGCAATCATGAGCACATTTACAGATTCAGTAAGTAGTCATGAAATCAGTCCGACATACTACTTCACATTACAAAACCAGTAATCTCTCCACTTTTAGTGCATCTAGACTACTTTTTAATTTGTCTATAACCTACTCCCAGGGATTTTGAGAGCGACGGAGGGAAGTGAATGGTTCTATAATCACCCTATATGTAGTATAAAATGTACATTAAATACCCATAGATTCACGGAAGGATTAATAGTCATGAACTATTTGTCCTGTTACTAATTTAGTTCTAAATCCTACGCAATCTTCTGTTTGATACTTTGATTCGCGTAGGATTAATATCGGGATATCCCATGCTTAGGCCAATCCCACACTAAATTTTTTTGGGATTAATTTCAGGACTCTCTGTCTAAACCATTTTTTTGTCATTGCTTGATTGTTCATTTCCAAAAAAAATTGTATGTAAAACCTAATTTTCAGCACTCAAAACAAGTTTCTTGCATGTAAAACCTAATTTTCAGCACCTATTTAGCATCAAAAACCAGTTTCCCGAAACTGAAAGCACGACCCTACAATTAATGACAGTAATATTTACAGCACGACCACAAAAACAAACTCCAAATTAGTTCAAGTTTAATATCAGAATTTACATTTAAAGATTCTCTTTTGGTAGTTCTACGGGAATAATTTATTTATGCATTCAACTTCAACATCTTAACTGAAATAATTCAAAAAATTACAAACAACAAATACCAAATACTGTTTAAACATCTAAGGATTGAACAAAGGAAAATCTGCACAGCCCTCCCGTTAGCAGTACCATAAATCATGAACGTTACAGCCGCAACCGCGCTCCGCCGAATGAAAGAAAACCAAGGAACACCGATTTCATTTATGCGTAAATTGCTAATACGGAATGGAGTAATTTCCACATCCTCCCTTAACTGAAACTAGGCTCTCTTTGTATAGGAAATTCAGCTCACCAGAAAACTCCAAATCCCTAGCTTGTTTGGTATCAATGTCGTACAAGAGTGGGGTTCCTCCATATCTTGTCCAGTCTCTTTTCCATATTAAAAGCTCATTCTTATTCCAAAAACCCATCGAGACACATGGACTGGGATTTGACACTTCCACAGTTAATTCATGAGACCAACTGTATGAGGAGAAGGATTCCCCAGCCTCAACCATGCGGTCAAAGTCCTTCTTCATCACCCACAGTTCAACTGTTGCGTGGCCATCCTTGAAGAAAGAGAAATTTACCGCCAGGGAGTCCCTTAGCAATGAGAAGGTACATTCCTTCCATATGCGTGATGATGACCAGGTGATTATGTTGTACTTTTCTGGCATCAATGTCACGTGGAACAACTCCCTACTCATGTCAAATGAAAGAACTAGCCCCACACGGTCTCCCACGTTGATTCCACGGAATGAGCGCACCGCATACCAATGAAAAACACCATCATTATTATTGTACATGCTGTGGGTCGGTGAATCACAAACAAATACTTCTTGGACAATATCATCCCCGTCAAGAACTCTCCAAGAACCCGAGCCCAAGTCGTAAACTTCAGCACAATTAATGTAATCATTTACGGTAGCTTCACCCCTGAGGAAACTTACAACTTTCACCACCTTGATACTTTTAGTTGTGAGATCAAAACCAAAACCCACCATGCAATCATTACCAGACACCTTCTTATATGGCGGGAAGTCAAATTGGGACATGGGGAGAATGTTGAATGCCCTAGTTGCAGGGTTCCATAGCGCAATAGTTGGTAGTCGCTCGACTCGACATACAACTGGACCTGGCACGCGATGATAAACTGTTGGCTTCCAGTATAGACAAAATATGCCGTCACAGGGACCCAAGACTAAATCTGGTTTCCTGTCAAACCCGAAATTGAGATTCACAGGCTGTAAGCAAAGCATGCATAAGTTCTCTGTGAATATGTGAAAGCCATCATGCCTAGCTATGAGACCGTTGTGGTTGCCGTTCCAACTGGCCATCCTATTAGGAGTATTAATATGTTTGAGATGTGAGGCAATAAAGCTCGGGTTTGTAGGAAGAGAAAGCCACCTTCTACAAACACTCTTGAATCGAATTAGAGATTTGACTGGCAATCTCGAGAGGATTTCATCAATCACCAGATCTTCAGGAAGAACACACGAGTTGCTGCTTGCCAACCGTTGATCCTTGCAGAACAAAAAAAAAGGAAAATATCAGGGCAAAAGCAAGCTCTAAAAAGAGATCGCAGATTAGAGTGCATAATTCGTCAATTGTTTTGTTGTTTTTGCATAATAGACTTCCTTTTTTCCAAGGTAACAAAAGCACAGGGCATACCCAGACAAAGTAATCAGCCAACATGCTACACAGAATCAGAAACAACCTACACAGCTAACAAACCATCTCCAAGACAGAAAACAACATAGCAGAGCACAAGTTCACAAGCTAAATCATAAGAGAGCCAAAACTAAAACTTACAAAAGAAAAAGATAAAAGACACCAGTTCATAAGCATTATTAAGGAAGAATTAATATGCTGTAGGCCATATCCACGGCTGTTCGCCGCCACTCCAGCAGTCTGGCACCAAAGCCTGATGAGATGGGTTTTTTGGGTTATCTCTTCCCTATGTCTATATACATGTGTATATGAATGATCGTGTTAGGGAGGGTGATTCAAAGGGGGCATGGCAAATAGCGTGAGTTGAGACAGTAAGACTTGAATCAATGTTTGTACTCCTCTATTATTTCTGTTCGGCATAGAAATAGTATAAATTTCACCGGGGAGCGGGCCGTCCGGCCCAACCACAGACATTTGGTGTTTGTGTTGTGTGCCGCGGATGACCCACAAAACCAACATCTTTAAGCTTCAGTTACGCAGATGACAACTTAATTGTAACATAATCCAATCATACCTGGGCTAAAATCAAACAAATAATACATAATAATCAAACCACTGCATATAACGAGAATTCAGTTAAATTTCATTTTAGGGAAAATGAAGATCAAGTAATTCGTTCTCTGTAAGTTCTTTCAAATAATTAAGGAACAAAAACAAAGTAACAGCACATTCTTTGGAATATTTAAGGAACAAAAAACAAAGAGCACACCTCATTAGCTCGGAATGACTTGGCAGAAATGAAATTCGCGCCAGCCCGTAGATTTCTGGCCCTAATAACGACCAGCCTGAACAATCCACCAGCATACACCACAAATCAAATCCCAATAAGATGGCATATTTCGACTAAGCGTATACATAAATATATACGGAGCCATGAATGTATAGAGAGAAAGTAAGGAAGATAACCCTTGCTTGACGATTTTGGCAGACTGATAAGCACGCATGAGCATGGAAACGAAGTAGCGAAGGGCTCTGACGATAACCACCCATAACGTGAGCGGGATCAGCGCCCAATATCTGATCGCTGTATAAAACACCAGAACTTCCGCCATTGTTGTATCAGAATTCAACGCTTTATCGCTCTACGACCTCTGGTGATAATGTGTGGTGATAATGGGCTTCTTTTGTTGTTGTGATAATGGGCTTGAATCGAAACACACCTGAAAATGGGTCCAGCCCATGGCAATTAGAGTATCTCCGCTCTTCGACCAAATATTTCACCAAATTTAAATTTGAGTAAAAATCACCCAAAAATCCACTCCACTCCTTCACCAAATTTGCTCAACACCAAATTTGATCAACACCAAATCTTTCACCAAATAGGCAACGGCTCTATTTGTTTCATTGAAGACTTGTTTCTTGTTTCCGAAGAAGAGGATGAAAAGGAATTGACAAAATGGAAAAAAAAACGGAAAAAAAACAGTTTTTGACAAAATGGTGGGAAAGTTTTGGAGCCAAAATGACAAAAAAAAAAAAACAGTTTTTGACAAAAAATTTAACTAGAATTTGGTTAAAATGTGGTTTTCCATTGGAAGGGGTGATATCAAATCAAGTTTTTGCCCAAATTTTTACTCAAATTTGAGTAAAATTTTGGTGTGGGAGTGGAGATGCTCTTAAGCACTCTTACTGTTCCTCTTCTGTTTTTTGTTTCGTTTTTTTATTTATTTTTATATCAAAAATAAACACGAACCTTACATGGCGGAAATAGGGTTACCTCTCCTCCATAGACACGAGCGCACGGTGGAATTGTTTCTCGTCGTCTAAACCAGATTAAAGCATGAACAAAACTCGACTGTACCTTACGGTCTTTTGCCCTATTCCCTTAAACCTCGAATCTCATACCCTATTGTGGACTCCTACCAGATCTATTTTTTCTTTCTCATAGCCCTATATTGTATCTCACCAAAACGTGTGAAACCTATAGAACGAAACAATATATATATATATACAATAGTGTTCTACTAAGGGCGTCCTTAAAGAGAGAGTTTGCGGGCTTAAAACGTAAGCCGTTGGATCTCATCCAACGGCCAAGATTAGAATGATTTTACGCGCGGGTCAGAAACACTAGTGAACCGGGTCATAATGAGTTGAACCGGTCCGGGTCACCCCTTTCCCCCTTTCCCCTTTCTCATTTCAAACGTGATTTCCAGAAATTGTAGAGAGAGAAAGAGGAGAGGCGACAGGCGATTTTGGAGGAGAAGAACACGATCGATCGGAGCCCTAGGTGACGTTTCTCTCTCTCCCTCTCTCTTTGTCGTTCTCTCTCTCTCTCTCTCTCTCTCTCTCTCGATTTTCTGTTTGTTTGAAACCCTAGGTCGAAGAACACGATCGATCGAAGATAGAACCCAAATCCAACAACCGAAGCTCGGATCTAGAAGGTCTGCTCCCTCTCTCTCTCTCTCTCTCTCTCTCTCTTGGGTCTTCAGGTAACATCATAGCTAGCCGATGGTTATTTGGCAGTGAAGGATTTCATGAAAAAATGAGTTTTAATCCAATATCGAACTCATCAAATGCACCATTTACTGAAGTCGATCACATCTTCTTTCTGTATGATTTTTCTTTTTCCTTTGGAGTATACAATCATTGAATGTATTATGAACCTATTAACACCATTAAAATGTGTAATACTTCATTCGCAGGTTCTGACATTTATACTTTACTATCCGCCATTAAAACCATAAATGTCAGAACCTGCGAATGAAGTATTACATATTTTAATGGTGTTAATAGGTTCATAATACATTCAATGATTGTATACTCCAAAGGAAAAAAAAAAAATCATACGAAAGAAGATGTGATCGACTTCAAAGAAATGGTGCATTTGATGAGTTCGATATTGATTAAAACTCATTTTTCATGAAATCCTTTCATCGCCAAATAACCATCGGCTAGCTATGATGTTACCCGAAGACCCAAGAGAGAGAGAGAGAGAGAGGGAGCAGACCTTCTAGATCCGAGCTTCGGTTGTTGGATTTGGGTTCTATCTTCGATCGATCGTGTTCTTCAACCTAGGGTTTCAAACAAACAGAAAATCAGAGAGAGAGAGAGAGAGAGAGAGAACGACAAAGAGAGAGGGAGAGAGGGAGAGAGAGAACGCCACCTAGGGTCTGGACGATCGTGTTCTTCTCCCTCCAAAATCGTCGCTCTCCTCTCTCTCTACAATTTCGAAATCACGCTTGAAATGAGAAAGGGAAAGGGGGGAAAGGGGTGACCGGACCGTTCAATCCCCATTATGACCCGCTCACTAGTGTTTCCGACAATTCGCCAGAAAATCATTCTAATCTTGGCCGTTGGATGAGATCCAACGGCTTACGTTTTAAGCCCGCAAACTCCCTCTTTAAGGACGCCCTTAGTAGAACACTATTGTATATATATATATATATATATATATATATATATATATATATATATATATATATATATATATATATATAGGGCTAGGGCAAGGACCTCAAGAGAAATAAATTGGGGCTCCTTGTATAACTAAGAAATCCTAATCCTACCATGATTCTATTTCCTATTTCACAAATTATAATTCACACCATTAAAGAATTATAATTGCACTCTCGTCCTTATCTCAATTATGTTTCAAGTTCCACATCATTAAATACATACTCCCTCCGTCCCATTTTGTTTGTCGATTATTCTTTTTGTCTCTTTTGTGTTTATTGTCTATATCTTTCGATCTATAATATTTTTTTACAGTTTCGAGAACTTCGTATTATAGAACAAACCGAGATCTATCAAACAAGATTCATATTGCATATTTTTTTAAATTCGCATTGAAAGATATAAGTAATAGACAAAAAAAAGACAAAACGAATAATCGACAAACAAAATGGGACGGGAGTATTAATCTCTCCACGTTAAAGATTACAAATACTCGTTGATTCCATTAAATTGCTAACACAACCATCCCATAATGAATCCCATTTAAGGGTGCAAACTGGCCCGAAAGCTTGCCCATCCCAGCCCGTTTATTTTAGGGTTCGAGATAAATATTTAGGGACTGGGTTGAGATTATGGTTGTTTGCTTCATTTTCATATACCATTTTATATTAGTTTGTATAAAGGTAAAACAAACATGCTAGATAACAATCATATCTTTTAAATCAATGGAAAACTAATCTCATCTCATTATCAATCCCTTCTCCTTACCAGTCATAGTTCCAATCCTAATCCAACCTCATTATCAATCCCCTCAAAATTGTATATATACATATTTAGATCAAACCCTTCCTGGTATTTTTTTTTTTTTGGTGATTTCTCGCGAGATTCCTTAAAAACACGTTTTAAACGCATTGAATGGTTTAGATCATCAAAATTAGATCCTGATCTGTAAGGTCCACACCAACAATTGTTGAGAGATCCCTCAATTGATCATTGGAGAGTGTGTGTGTGTGTGTGTGTGTGTATATGTTGTTACAGCTATAAGTCCTAGTTGTTTAGGGTTTTTTTTTTTTGAAGCGGTGCATCTCCTCTTTTTAAAGTGTGGTTTCATCTTTGTCTTTTTACTCTTCAATTTCTTCTCTTTTTTTTAACAGTTATTTACTTTAATAGTTTTGCGAGAACTTCAAATTATAATTATAATTATTACAGTTGTTTATTCAAATTTGTGATCATTATCGTTGATTAATTTATTTTTTTGATACGCTTTGGAAAATTAAATTGGTTTGTTGGACGGGTTAAAAATTTAATTGGGTTGGGCTTGGAGCCTTGGACATATTAAATGAAGTCCAATTAGTAATGTGCTAGGCTTAAGCTTGCACAAGTCTTGTTATTATCTAGTATAAGCCCGGTCCAAACCTAGCCCAACCCGGTATATGTGCACACTAAATCCCATTCTAGGGGATTAACTAGGGAAAGACAGAAATATCCTTGTGTTTTCCAACTCTTGACAGAAATCCTCTCCCAACATTTCCAATCATTTCTTTCCAATTACATTTTGAGAGGTTTTCTTTTCTTTTTTTTGGTAGGTTCCATTTTGAGAGTGTTGTTCACTTTTATTTTGTCCCATTTCTTTTAAATATATATTTTTTCTGGTAAGTTCCAATTTTTTTCTGGTCATTCCTTATTGTTGACACACTATAGATATTTATTTACTTTACATTTTCCAAAACGAAGGAAAAAAAAAAAGATAGTTGAACAAATGTACCGCTTGATTGTATGCGTACAAGTTTGCCATAATAAAGGAAAATAAAACGCACATAGATACCCTATGTCCTAATTTTGTCTCGATTATTTGTTGTAACATACTACATTAAAAAAAATAGAAGAAGATGGTAATTCTGTACCAAAGAAGGCACAACATTTTTAAAACATTAGGATTAGGATTATCGTTATGTATCTCACAGTCTCCTGTATTAGTTTTGCTCAAGGGAAAAAATAGAAATTGATACCTATAATTCAATTCTATCCTATGTAAAATAAACATGTCATATAACAAGTTACAAGCCTTTTATGCACTACAGTTTTGGCACAAACAAAAATGATTTTGGCATTACCAATTCCCAATGAATTTTCAATGATAATCCGCTGTGAAAAGTTGCATGGACAAGCGTCTCAATTAAAGGACATGGGGTGTCACGGTCCAAGACCTTCCTGCTTGCAATCCATGCGATACTTAGGCAAATATCACCTGAATTGCGCAAATCAGCCTTCCAACCAAGCTAACTTACCGTCCTACGAGGGAGACAATACATCGGTCACTCAAATCAAGAGATTAATGGGTAAGGGAGCTTGTATAAAAACAATATACAAGCAATGCAAGCCTAAACTTACACAAGTGATGTCTAGCTTTCCCTTTCTTGTTTACTAGGGTTGCAAATGAGCCAAATCGAGCCAGATTGTTTGTTAAGTTTCTAAAAGAATTCAAGCGTGCTCGAACTCAATGAAAATTTGACGGGTGGAGCTCAAGTCAAGCTAGCTGGGTTTGTGTCAAACTCAAACTTGTTCACAAGCTTTAATGAGTAAAAGATATTAGCCATTTATTCTCTCATACAAGTTTAGAACTTCAAATAAAATCTTTATTTTGGCATAAATAAGTTCATACATATAAAAGTTTAAAAATATATTAAAATTCAAGTTTAGAGTACTTTCAAAAGTTTATTTATTTACAAATTATAAGATTTTTATTATGTATATGCAAAAGTTTATACATATTTTCCATGTTATTTGTGAAATTCTTATAAGATATACAAATATACTTCAAGTTCGCGAGCTTAGTCGAACTGAATATTGTCAAGTCCAGGTTTGGCTCATTTATTAAACGAGAACTGAGACTTAGGTTTAGTTTAAACCCGAATCGAATTCGAACGAGCCTTTACCAAGTCAAGTCTCAAACAATTCACAAACAGCTCGGTTTATTTACTGGTTCCACCGCCCACTTAAATGCTTTCACGGATCTGAATGCCCCACGTTTACCGAAAATCTGACTCACAACTCGCAACTGTGAATTTTCCATGTAAAAAAAGAAAGAAAACCCGTGCTACGCACAGGTGATGAAACATTCGTCACGATTCATAGAACTACAAAAAAATCGTGCTGCGTCTAGAGCTAAATTCATATTTATCTCTACCAAAATTAAAAAGAATCAAAGTGTCTACCATAAAAATTTTACTCAAATACATGCAATATGTGCTATTGGATGGTTAAACTAAAATACTTTTTACAAAAATATTGAAACTAAATTTGAAAACCCTAAACTTTCATAAATTAATGTTTATCTTTACCAAAATTAAAAAGAATCAAACAGTCTACCATAAGAATTTTACTCAAATTCATGCAATACATGCTACTGAATGTTTAAACTAAAGTGTTTTTGACGTAAATATTTAAACTAAAGTAGAAAATCCTATACTTCATAAATTTACCGCATCACTTAGACATTTTTATGATATCCTATTTAGTGCAATCCATGTATACATGGAATACTTCTTAATTTTTAAATTTTCAGATGTAGTTATTTTGACGACCATGACAGCCTCGACTTAATTGTGTGGTCCTTTTAGCCGAGATTGGTCAAAATAGAATGTCTAAATAGTTTGGAATGTGATCAAGTGATGTACGTAGGTAAGATTGTCTTTAAGGTTTAAGCAATAATTATCAGTTTGGGTTTGGGTTTGTGTTCTCAATTCATACAAACAAATGCACACTTGAACTTTATTTTACCCTACGGCAAATGTTAATGGTTCAAGTCTACTTATTTATTGTTTTGGGTATGGGCTCTTTACAAAAAAAAAATGAAGAACAAATTGGTAAGATTCATAATGTAACCCTAAAAAGTGAGTTAGGTAAAAAATGATTTATAATGTTCCTAATGTAAACAAAAATATAAATTAGAAGTGTGATAGTTTACATAAATGAAACAAAAACATAAGGTTTCATGCAAAACTACAACATCCAACAAAATGGAGTGGTCGGAATGAATAACATAAAAGAAGCTGATCGAAAAAGACATAAAACTTGAGTTATAAAGAAAGTGATAACTTTTTTTGGGAGGCGTTCCTCTTTCTTTTCTTTTCTTTTCTTTTTTTTCACCTATAAAACAAAGTTCTTTGAAGTGAATGTTTCCAAAGATATATTCACTGAACTTAAAGGCAAAATGTGATTACCTAGTGTTAATTTCATACTAATTTCAACAATCCAATTTCAATTAAAGATTTTCCCTGGCGATGAGTGACAATCATAAAAAAGATATGCAGTGAAAAAAAATGAACACAGTAAAAAAGTCACCAAGATATATTAAGAAACTCCAGACCTTCAAGCCATGCATCTCACGTCCTTCAAACTGAAACCATGAGAGTAGCTAGAAGATCATATTGCATATAAATGCAAGGGAAATGCTCAATAAGATTTCATGCTAGTTTACGTTAGTTACCTTTGAGTGAGTCTTTGACATACGACAAATGGAATTAGCAAAGGCAAGGCCTGTAAAAAAAAATTAAACAATATGCTTAGGAATCAATTTTTAGCTTACCACCAACGTAACGTTGGACATATACATTGGTATGTATATGAAAGTTAGAAGTTGAAACCTTGAAGTTCATTATTGGATAGTTTTGTGCTTAAATAACTATCTATCTATACCCCATAGCAATGTAGTTGAGCCCCCAAAAGCCTCCAAAGTCCAAACCCACAATCCTAATTTCCTAATTTTTATTTTATTTTTTTAATTATAAGATATTGACATGGCACTCTATTGTTGCAAAGAGTCCAAAAAAGTGACAACCTCTTACCTAACCGCCATCCCATGCACGTTCAAAGATATCTCTTTTACTGTTTTCGAAACAAAACCCATTATTTGAATATAGTGAAATAGAGAGAGCACTAAATTTTTTTTACCCAAACTCCGAAATATGGTAGCTAAACATAGGGTAGCAAATCATGGAATCATTCATGAGAGAGGGAATCACATTTGTTCCCAAAAAATTTCAACCTTATTCCAAAAATCATGAATATTTTTATTTTTATCATAAAAAATCATGAACATATTAGCCATATTATTAGATCTATTATGAACGATCTATATCACAAATTGAGAAAAATATAACTTGTGAAATGTGTGATGGGTTTACGGTAGAAATTTGGTTGGCTTGATCCTCAAAGGAAAGAGGATTCTCTTTTCCAAAGTGCTCTATTAAAACAACAAACGAAGTGAAAAAAATTTACCCAAAATCCGAAATGTGCATCAATCAAAATTCTAACCCATGTACGCAAATGTTAACTTCTTTCAACATGTTGACTTATTATGAAGTTCTACGGAATCACATACGAAAATATAGCCCGAACAACCTGAAAAATAAAATACCAAAACAATAGACTCATCAAATAGAAAAAGGATTTTTAAAATTGAAAACACTAACCAATTGGGCCTTCATCAATGTGACAGAAAATAAAAGCGCAGATACTGGGTAAAAAAATGAAAATGATCGAAAAATCAAATATTATAACACCAAAAAACAGCAAAAGCTTAAAAAGACCATAAATGACTTGAGGGATGCATATACCTGTGGATGGAGCCATTCACAGACTTTCAATGTTCTAGGAGCTTCGGGTGGGGTGGGGAGACAATGGAATGAGAAAATTGATTATAATTTAAGATTTTTCCTTCTTTAAAGTCCTTAAAAACACTAAATTGATTTTTCCTTCTATAATTGTGTTCCGTAGATTTAAAGAAAGAAATTAGTGATTGTGGAAAGGGTAGTCAGAATATTTATCGATAGATCAAGATAAGATTCATGTTTTGAAATTCAAAAAAGATTTATGGAATGTAATTATATTTGGATTGATAATGCTACATTGATTGCTTAACAATTTTTCTCACAATCCAATCAAGCATTGCCACTTGTCGCGCTCACGGCACTCCTCGCAAAAATTCATCCTGCAATACTATATAAGATAAGAACATTGTAGTATTAAAAATCTGTCTTTTTTTACCCCGAATCCGGAATAGGAATATGGGGAATATGATTACTGGAAATCGAATTTTTATGAATTCAATATCTGGAGGAATTGCATTTCGGTATTTGGATTAATTTAGTAATTTGACACAAGGAACAATTATTTTGAAAATTTATTAAAGTCAACATTTCATTTCCTTAATAAATGAGCCAGGAGATTTTCATGGGGTAAGGGACGAATCTGATTCTCACTCAGTCTATGAATCTAATTCCTCTTTGAATGTCATTAAGAATCACATTCCTATTTAGAATCAGAAAAGCCGAACATCACATTCTCGTTCTTGTCTCATCCAAACGTTAGAATCATGGGTTAAAGGCATCACATTTTCATTCCCCTTTGAGATTAAGCCTTATCTTTATTCCAAATAAAAATTAAAATTATTCCGTTTTGCCCGTAAAAAATTTAGATAACCATCATGTTTAAAGGGGGTGTTCCACTAACAAAAAAACTATTTTTTCCAAAAATTGAGACATGTTATTCTCTCGCAATAAATCACATAAAAAACAGTGAAAAACCAGTTTTTTCAAAAAAAAACCACCTTAGTAGAACAGCCCCCTAAGAGTCCTACTTGAGTCCTCATCCTAGTTGGTTTGAACACTTGTGTTCTCATAAAAGTTTACTTCCAAACAAAAAAAAAAAAGTAGCCCTGTATCCATTTTCTTATAAAACCAATTAATCCCCCATATTCTCTCCTCTTTCTCGGTCAATCAGTTTCTCTCTCCTCTCAAACCCTAGCCGCCGTCAACCTAACATAAGCTACTAAAAAATGGAAAAAAAATACAAGACAGATTACCCAAAAATGGCAACTTTTAGGTATCTTATTGTTAAAAAATGTTCAAACAATTTTCAAAATGTTCAGTATCTGATTTTTTCACTAACAATACTATATAACCTTCTTGCCTTGCCAACAGCACTTGTACCAGCAGCTTCCTTGGCATCTCTTCATCTTCTTTTCTTTTTTCCGTCATCTAGGGTAGGGACATAGTCACGTAGGGTATATCCAAGCTAACTTGCATGGATAATCCCTACAACAACCCCCCACAACCTTTTCGCACGCATGCACGTGGGAGGTTGCCCCAAAGGTTTAGCCATATGAACCAGTACATATTCTTTCTGAATTCAGGGGAGGGATAGGGGGAATAACAACTCACTAGAGTGTCACATGCTTCGAGAAAAGCATTATAGGGACGTATAGAAAGACTCAGAAATTTGATCCAGAAGAGCCTGAAGCTAAATCCAACCCCTGCTGCAACCTACTGCAATGGTTGCAAAGAGCAGAATCATGTGGCTTTAAGTTCTTGCATTGCATTGACTTTAACTGCAGAGAGAAAATAAATAGGACAATGTTCGCTACTCAAACGGAATACAACTGTATCAATGAACTATGAACAACACAGCCGTTATGGACCAGTATATCTTATAACTTCAATGCCATAATGAAAACCTCTTTCAGAGACAACTGCTCTTATGAAGCCATCATATGTACTGCTTGTTTCCAAACCCATATTCTGCATCTAAAAATAAAAAATAAAAAAAAGGACCACTAAAAAGCCATCGCATGTACTGCTTGTTGGTTCCAAACGCACATTCTGCATCTGAAAAAAAAGACCACTAAAAAGTCAATTTCCGGAACATGATTAATTTCAAAAATCTGTATTTACCCACAGGAAAGTGAAAGATTAACAAACATAACAACTTAAAACAACTTCAGAAAGAAAATTGTGATACCTGAAAAATTAACTGCTCTGCAACCTGCAATTTAGAGATCGTGCACAAGCATGTATCACATCACTGAAAGACCACCTCAAGACCTTCATAACAGATGAGCTATAATATTTCTCCATCATACTTGGCCCAATATTCTCAACTTCATTCCTTTTTTTGTAGAAGTAAAACCCTGCGTATTATGACAGGCATAAGTCTCCATTTCTGCGTGTTCACAGAACCAGAAAGTTCAGAATCTTCATTCTCCTAGCTACATCTCTTCAGGTTCAACGCAAAGTTCTAAGAAATAGGAATGTCCAGTCTTAGAGTGAACAACTTTCCCTCAGCTGTTTTACTGACAATAAAGCCTCCCCACAGAAACATAGCCACCGTGTGTTGTAAGGCAGTATAAGCAGCTTCCAGATCTCTCAACCTTGTAAAGGCCCATCTAAACTTCCGAGGAGAAATAATGCTAGGACTATAATATTTGATGTACTCCTTCCTAATTTCATGGACAACAGAGAAATTTTCCTGCAAAACTGCAAGCTGAAAGAATATAACTCAGAAAAACTGCAAGCAGAAAGAATTTAAGTTAGAAAACTAATCAACAAAGATATGGTTAAATTTCCAACAACTTCAGGTACCATTAGGTACACAGGGTCCATTCTAGATTCCCTAAATACGCCAATAGGCACTACTTATTTGTATCATTTACTAGCAGGAGAAACAAAGATTTTTTCACTTATTTGGAATGTTTTATCTCAACTCCAAAATGTGCATGAGTAACAAACAAGAAGGATACCAAACCAAATCAACTGAAAGTTTCACTGATACAGTTAAACGCAATAATTTCAATCAGAAAATTTTCCAATATAAAACTGTCAAAACTGAAACTGCTACTGGAGACGAATAGTCACCACACCATCACAAAGTAAAAACTGAATTTAACTCTTTCGAACCTTGAGAAGCTGTGTCTATGTTATATTTCATTCTTCCCCACCAATCAACCCTCCATCAAATCCAAACATTCATTGGCACGATTTACACATTGAATTCGAGCGCAGCCTCCCAATAAGTTACTGTACATAGGGAGAAGAGGATACGAGTCATTAGCTTTTCCAAGCATATCCATCATATTTAATGCCTGATTAAGGGATCGCAAACTCACAGATTCAATAAGCACATTCCAACAAACGAAAGGAAAACGGAGAAAGTAGACAAAAAAAGTACTGAAGCTAAAATAAACAGTCATATTATGGATTTATGGGAAGTAAAAGCACTAATGGCCTAATGCCCATTATAGTTGAATATTACTTCATTCACAAGAAGCCTAATTTTGCATGATCTTGATGACAAACTCATTGTTTTGTTTTGAAGGTGATTCCGATCACCAAAATACCAGGTATGAAAAAATTCTAATATTAAGAGACCATACATACTGAGTTATGAGGGATGATGTAAACATTTAAACTTTATAAAAGCAAACGAAGCTATAAAGTGACGACAAAAAAATGCACGAAATATGTAGAAGGTGGCCATACCTCCTCTAGGTAACCCCATTAACAGAGTGCTCAAACAATAAGAAGGTAGCACTTATCATGTACATTGACATCTATCTCACCCATAGTTCTCCAAGCTTCTGTCACAAACTGCAGGGAAAAGAAACAACGTCAACCTTTATTCCATATTTCCACACACAGAGCATCCATAGTTTGAGATAGTCAAACTCCGCACTAGTGATCATGAGAGCTCTGTTTCAAGATCGATGATGTAGGAGGCCTCAGTTTCACTTGAAAGTGAGGCAAAACTGAGATATAGTCAAATCACAAGAGAGTACTAATAAGTGCATGAGCAAGGAGTATCTTATATTCCAAACTCTGCGTGTCTCAAATACAAAAACCATAGGCTCCATAACAGCCTTAGGGAAACAAATACTCATTATTAAGTCTACCAGTGGATCTGTTGAATCTGCATAGTACTCAAAAATATAAACAAAATCATTGGCTGTCAATGCGATCTTTCTGCAGCCAGTATCTGACAGTAGACTGGATGCTCTGCTTCTCTCACCTAAGCGAAGGGCATTGACAATATGCATCTGCACAGACCTTACTGGTTCATTCTCATACCCCAATGAACCATTAAAATCTCAAAATAAAGGCCAAACAGTCTGAAGGTCCCTCGAAACTTAAGAAGCTGTTTGACCATGTCATCGCTTATGGTAGACAAAATAATGCACCCTAACTGAACTTCACCAACTCATACAGAAACATAAGAAGCTATGGAACACGGATATTGATAAGAGCACAAATACGGAACAAATACGACTTCACCAATAAACCTCCAAAAATACGATATGACATTTGTCAAAGACGTCTTTGTATGGTCCTTGCAATTGTATCACAACATTGGCTCAAGACCGGTGACTCGGTGAGAAACCAATTCAGGAATTACGTATTAATTTTAAGAGCCAAAAGATAGCATACGAACTACAGGTATCCACATGCGGCCCGTTTGCTATAATCGTTACAAGGATTTGACAGTTCAACCACTTCTTAAAGAAGTAGGATAGTACTTATTGGCACAATTTTCTTCTTAAGTAACCAAAGTATCACAAAACTGTTCTTTTGTCTATCGCAACGTTACAACTCCAATGCCAATCTCCATTCGCGACCCACAGTATCTGAATGTTAAATGATACTTCTTTAACTAAGATGATTGATTTTTCAATTATAGATATATTGAGGAAGCAACAGATGTGCATCCACCATCCGCAAGTAGCCTAGGAGTATGAGTATGGATGCGGATACAACTCACTTCAAGAAATATCCGTGTTCCACATATGACACGTGATCATGTGTTATGAAATGGGAATTGATACCACTTAGCGCTGACAAAGTTTGCAATGATTCAAATCCTGCATCAATTTCCTGCTCAATAACATCAATACGTTTGCCTTTGCTTAGTTCTTAAAGAACATAAAAGAAAGAAAATGAAACGAAATCCTCACAAAAAAAAAGATTTTTCTTTTCTTTTTCGTCATTCCGCTAATTTTTCTTTTCTTTTTGTCATTCCGCAGACCAGAATTCCCAGTCCTTTGCAAAAGAGATGTTATTTTCTCACTTTGTGCTGCTTGCCTAAACGATTCACAACTATACACATATCACTCACATATACCAAAAGAAATATTCCAATAATTGAGTTCTGTCTTGTACTCCCACCGTCCCTTTTTAAGTGTGTCGCTTCGTAAATCCGACTTATTAAAAAAACATCATCATTACACCTTTACATCAACTTTTACCTCCATTTTACACCTTTCACATCAACTTTTACTTCTACTTTCCAAAATTATCCTCCACTTTTACCCACTAAGTAGACCCACTAACTTTTCAAAAGAGCAAAACAATAATTGCACAAACTTTTAACCATTAACTTTTCAAAGGAGACACTTATTAAGGGACAGCCCAAAAATGGAAAGTTAGAACACTATAAAAAGGACGGAGGGAGTACTATTTTGCTCATCAAATAACCTTAAGTAAGCGACAAGATACCTATACAAACCCAAACCCTATAGTTGCAAGAAATAATCCGACTTATCCAAGGCTGATTGAATTACCTGTAGCCGATATCTGCCACCAAAGAAAAACAGAAAGAAAGAAAGTATAAAAACAAAAAGAAAAATACAACCAAAAAAAGCTTAAATCTTTGCTGACTACATCAACGAATTAGGGATCGTCTTCTTCACTTTGGCTAGCGGAGGATCTGAATCTAAGAAACAAAATATCAGACCAAACATCCAAGCTCAAATCACGAGAGAAAACCCTTAGGCCTTAACACAAAGTGTGAGAGAATGAGGACGCAGCTGAGTTCGGCGAAGAAGTTCTTGAGAGGTAAATAATCGTTTCAAGTATCAAAACTGCAAATGACGATATTTTCGAAATGCTCTTTGATGCATATCCAAAATTGCGTTCAAACACGTGATTGAGATACACACACGCGCGCAAAGTAAAACCAGGGTAAAAAAGAAGAGATTCAGACATCCCATTTTCGAAGTGGGTTTATGCAGCAGATATCATGAACAGATTTTCAGAAAACATAGTTCAAAATCTGAGGTGAACATCTTGATTTTGTAGTTCTGTACTTTTTCTACTCAACCGAAAAGAACATTAACATTATGAAATCTGTAGGAAAATAGCAATTATGCTTACTTATTTTCAGTACAGGTTGTCTTACTCTCTAACACGCCACCTCGAAATGAGCTGAATCATAAAGAATGCCCATCTAAAATTTCCTTTTAGTTGAGTAAATTCTCCATCTCCTGTTCGTTTCTTCTTTATTCTTCCCTACCTTTCCTTCTATTATGGATAGACCACAAATAAAAACTAAAGCAATAGCCAAATCTTCAAACAAATGCATTGCACTCTTTAGGCGTGGAATAAACAAATCTTTTTATGATTCACGGTGACCACAAAAAAGTTGCTTTCAAAGTATCCATTATATGTAAACAAAGAAGTGTAGATGCAGATAGCCATGCAAGTAGAATACCAATGGCATGTGGAAATGGTGATAGGACTATCCTTGACAAACAAATAGGAGAAGAAATGCACAATGCATTTACACCGTATAACACAAAAGCATATGGAAATAATTTCTCATCAAGCCGAAAACGGCGAGGATGCAAACAATCACCACAGGTCCACAGTCTTGCAAATCTAGGTCAAATTTTGTGAAGGATGTTGGGTTTGTGGGTAGAGATAGGAGGTGCATTACATTTCCGCAGCATCTATAATAGGAAGATTCCATAACCAATTACATTGAAAATGGATGCCACAGTTTCAGATTACCGAGTTTCACTGAACCAGGGATAGGGGATATTGAGATTGTTTCTTTTTGTTTCCTCGGAAGACAAAATTTTATTGAATGTGCAAAGAAAAAGAGGCACCACAAGATCAAATAGTCAGCTTTGTGCAAGACAAAACTAAGAGCAAGGGGAAAAAACATCGCAACTTCAGGGTCCTACCTTTTGCACTACCTACCTGGCCAAGGAATCAGCTACCCTATCTGCCCTTCAATTAAATTGGAGAACACTATTAAATTTTAATACAGATTTCCCCATTTAAGCACTAAGCTAATCTTTTAAATTCCACATTTTACAAGAGACCCTAGAATACTCACAAAAAAGGAGGAGTAAGATACACAGTTTGAAAACCAAAAAGTAACATGAAAAAACCTGATAGCATAACAATTCTACTTGCATAACTAGTATGAAATGACAAACATAGAGAAGATTGTAATTGATTTGAAAAAGTTAAGCTCACCAGAGGATTCGACCTCCAGAATCAGATCGAGTGCATTATCATAATAAGGAACTTGACTGCTTAACCCACAGAGGTTAAAGTCACCCTGGATGTAAATATGTAATCATCATCAACTTCAATAAAAAAACTCATTCCCACGTAAATTACAGAACCATGAAATCCAAGAAGTATCGTCGCCCTCAAAACCACTAACATCTGACTCCTCACTGTACGTTTCAGATTCCTCAGCAATTAATTAAAATGGGATGTCCATCAGCAAATATAAAAAAAAACTCATATTCAGTAAAGATTTGAAGGGGAAAAAAACACAAAACAAGAAAGAATATTTTCAAAAAAAGGACAGAATTGGTCTAAGTTGGTACAATATTTTCAAAAAATGGACAGAATTGGTCTAAGTTGGTACAATATTTTCAAAAAATGGACAGAATTGGTCTAAGTTGGTACTTGGTAGTCAGCCAGTAAACCACTTGATGTTTTGCATGAAATGAATGATAATCCTGTATCTGTAACTACATTTAAGTGATTTTGGAAATTAACCCTATAGCTGAGCCTACAAGTAAAAGCAGAGTCCACCTCCACAACGAAACAATCAACATATAAAGTTGATAACCCTAAACTGGTGGAGTCATAACGTGAATTCATGTGGCACTTGTCTATAACATGTGATTAAATATGCACCTAAAGCACATCATAGTCAAAGTTTAAAGGGGACTCTGGAAAAAAGTCCAAAAGGAATAGTGATCCAATTGGAAAACTCAAGGGAGACAAATTTGAAAAAAGGACAGAAGGGATCCATAAAATTCACTCCGTCATTTTCGTCCCTTGCAGCGGAATTTCAAGTTTTGTTGAAATAAAATTTCCATATCAACTGAATTAGCTTTATCGGTTTGCAACTGAATGTCATGGTGGTTTTGATTATTTATCTCGCCACAAATTTTCCCTTGAAACCAAAGTTACAAACCTCTAGTGTTAGTTAACCATTTTCAATAAACTATCAAGAGTCAAGACAGCTAGTTAAGTTGGGGGCTGAATGTGAATTCTTCATGCAAGTCAAATGAACATTTTGTTTTCTGAATGTCCCTCCTCTAGCTTGGTTTGGCAACAAGTGAGGGGTCAGTCTGGGATTCCTAAGGGCCCTCTGTACCTTGACTGCTGGTTCATAATGCAAGAGGGAATGGCTTTAGGTGCTCCATTTCAGGTGCTCTTTGACTGCTTGTTTGCTGATATTATGGATTGGCTGGCTCATGATGCAAGAGGGAATGGCTTCAGGTGCTCCATTCTCAGGTGCCCTTTGACTGCTTGGAGGGAGAGGAATCAGGGAACTTTTTCAGTTGTTTTGTCATATATTGCTGAACAAGTTTCTCCTGCTGCTACAACTGGTATTAGAGAGTTTCTAAAACTTTTAGAAGGGTGAAACAATCTCAGAAGACTAAGGCCTCGTGTGAAACTTGGGTCTGCCAGGTTTGTTTTGGGTTCTAGTTGAGTCTATATCCAGGTTGGGAAACTCAGCGGGGGAGAGAGAGAATTGAATAAGGAAGGGATTCATAAAATTCATTACGTAATTTTGTCCCTTGCGAACAGAATTTCTAGTTTTGTTGAAGTAAAATTTACATATCAACTGAATTAACTTTCTAGCTACGAAGCACCGACACCTCTCGGGGTTCCCGTATCGCAGTGTCCGGACACAGGGTCACGGCGGGACACATGTCCAGACGCGCCACGTGGAGGGGGACACAGCTGGTTTGAATTTTTGGAGGGGGACACGGCTGGGGACACGTGTGGGGGTCAAATTGAAATTTTTTAAAACCTTCTGGGTAAATTTATAGATAAGTAAAACTTAGGGTAAAAAACTCTAATTTTGGCATATGATGATAAGTGGTTTGGAGCCTTAATCCCTCCCTCTCTCTCGCATCTGTACACATGCCATAGATTAAGAATGTAACTCTGCAGCTTTATAAGAATATAATCTGTATTTATACAGAGAAATATGTCCCCATTTGGCAGCTATATTATGAAATTATTAACTACATCCTTCGACCTGTTCCCATTTATGTATATGCATCTGATTGAAGATTTAAACTAAAGGCTAAATGTATGGTTAAGACAATAAGTTCAAGAAGAAACAAACCAGATACGCTTTTAACAAAATGCTGGTAATAATTACTGTATATATATTATATAAATAAATAGACACGTGGTGTGTCCCCCGCCGTGTCCGTATCCCCATTTTTTGGAATTGCCGTGTTTGTATCTGTGTCCATGTCCATGCATCATGGCTAGTTTCTAGGTTTGTGGCTGAATGTCATGGTGGAGCATTTTGTTCCTAACTGACCTGTTAAGGTAGATCATGGTCAAGACAAATATGAAGTGGCTTCTAAAGTCAAAGTTCAGCTAAAGGGACCCAAACAAACAATCCAAAAGTTTTTTTGAGGTATGAGAGAGCAAGAAGTCACTTGGTCATTTAATCAAACACCTAACCTACCAAAGCAAGAAGAGTTGGAAAACAATTGCAGCAAAGGAAAGAGTAGAAATTTCGTGTACACTTAGTCGAACACCATACCACCATGTACTGCAGCATCTTTCAATTAAAGAAAACCATAATCAATTCATGAAACATATACCAATACTAATCTATGGAGAAAAAAAAAATAGAGCAAAAATAAGCGAATCCACGAAAAATTTGAAATTAGCCCTAAAATAGCACAAAGCATGAGATTGAAAAATTACTTCAGCACACCACAAACACAAATCACTTCAAATCAACTCCTGCTTTCCCTCGGTACCTGAGCAAACGATGAGATTGCATTAATATGGAAAACCAATTGTACATGAAAGGAATCCGAAAAGAATGGAAAACTAACCGATCTGAAAAGTGATCGAGAGAAGATTGAGAGATAAGGATGAGGAAGCGAACCTCTCTATTCCTAATAATGTCTTCAACCGTCCCCACATATTCACGACAAACTGAAATACGCACCACATATAGGCAGTCAAACTAAAGAGTCAAAAACAATACATATATCATTAGCAAAACACAAAGGGTGGTAATGCAAAAACTCTAGTGCATAAAAAGCTTGAACTCTGGTACAAGCCTTTTATGCATTGAAGTTTTGGCAACAACAAAGTCAATTTTGGCATTAGCATTTACCAACACTAAATGTTCCCACTAAACTCCTCTAGTTCAGTTCATGAGTCTGGACTTTGGAAGCCTAACTACAAATAGTTCACCAAAGATTAATCACAAAACTTACAAAAATTACTTTTTGTAGGAAGCAACATAGTTATCAGAAATTGGTACTCCTCAGAAGCTATTTTCGTCAATACCAACCGGATGAAGGTTCCATTTGCCAGCAAAAACTGGTGTACCTTAAGTGGCCTTTGCTGGCTATGGATACATCAGGCTTTCAAGTCCCATTCCTTGCAGCTTCTTTCTGCTCAAAGGCCTTGGACTCAAAGTACTCAAGCCAAGCAGCAGCATCCTGAGATTCAGATAGAAAGTTCACAACCATTTGCGGACAGAAAAACATTGAAAAGAAGAAAATTGAAACAAAATTCATCAACAGTTGCGAAACAAAGCGAAAAGGTAAAAACCAAAAACCCATTACCAGCCTTGCCAACTAATTGGTAGACAAAATCTTTGATTCAAGACAAGTACGTGACATAACCAACATTGAAGAATCCTAACGGACTAACTCTACAAGCTCTGTTAAGTTCTATCAACACACTGAATCCTAACAGACTAACTCTACATGCTCTGTTAAGTTCTATCAATACTCTAGATAACATTCATGGGATGGGATAATTGGGAACATTATTTACGAATTACGAGTTTTATCTGCATACCACTAATGATCGCAAAGTAGCAAAGAGGGAAACAAAAATAGACAATGGTTATTCACTAATTCAGTCCATCACATCAATGAAAAAGGAATACCTGCCAACGTACGTCATCTGGGCCTAACTTAGCTCTGAGAATTTGCAAGGTTTGTCTGTTCATGCTGAACACTCAATGGGTAGGCTTCCATCACTTAAGTCTGTTCTTCACCAGACAGGTTGAAAGTTGAAACAACAGGAATCACCCCGATCACAAAAAAAAAAAAAAAGGAATCATGTATTCCATTAAGACAGACGTCATTTGCATTCTCAAACATATCATAGAATTTGACCACATCCATAAGTCCGGAAAAAGCTTTTAATTTGTCACTTCCCTATCTTCAATTGATATTGCCGCCGTCATCTACCAAGTGATACTCAATTAGTTGCCTATATATTGATCAATTAAATGAGTACAAAGCAGAATATCAAACATGACATCCATGGAGAAAAAAGTACAAAGCTTGAAACCATCAACACACAGCATTTATATATTCTATCCATGAACTGTCCTATTTAGCTGAAAACTATAGACTGATTTCTATAATTTGATACAACACTCCACTTTATATCCTATCAAGACAATGAGATAAGAAACTAACGTTCTCAGAACTTTTTTTATGCACCTAGCTTACGAGAATACAGACACCATTCCATATTCTTCTTACATTTAGAATCCCAAGTGATCCAATAACTAAGTTGCTGACACTGATGCAACAAGGGATCCAAACAGTCACCAAATAACAATGAAATTGCCATCCGCACAACACGTACTATATGGAGCGGAAGAAACCAGCTCCTCTACTGAGCTCCCTTAATCCCAAAACACAAATAATTGCAATGCCAATCTCACAATGGAAAAACAAACTTCCCAAATCAAGAACGATAACACGAAGATCAAATCCAGACAGGAAATGAAGACATGACTATATAATAGGCTGTTTGCCCGCGGCTGGAGGATTTTGAAGCTTATAAAGAATTAAGACACTCCAATAAGAAGATCAACTTCATGTGTCAGCCTACAAATTTTTCTCCTCTATTCGCATAAGAATGAATGAAAACCAGAGAGGAAATCGAGAATTCTAAAAAATTGAGTAGTACATAATGTAGGCATATGGAGTATGGACATATAGAAACATATGTAATTGGCTCAGTAAGAACTTGCAAGTTCACTTCAAACTGCAGTCTCTGCAAATAGGCAGTATTCTAACTAGGCAGTCTCTGCAAACACAAGACCAAGAGCTTCATTCTCGTTGATGACCAGCATATATTCTCACATAACGTTTTTTTCCAGAGAATTGAAACCAGAATCAGCACCAGGCATCATCTAATCAAGCGTCGAGTGGGAACCAATGTTGTGGCCACTTACGATACATGCGCTTGTACAAACTCATGCATACAGTATCGCGCTGCAGGAGGACCCCGTTCAAAATACACTTCATCACCCCTGAGAAGAATGAGAAATAAGAGAAGAAAAAAAAAACGCATGCCTCCTCACAATGAAATGAAAAGAATGAGAACTAGCATAAACTTCTGACCCGTCCACAAGCAAAAAAATCCCAAGTGCAGTGAAGCAGCATACGCAAAACTATATGAGCTTTATCTTACAATCTTTCTTCAAGCTTGAATAGAATCCTTCCCTGGTAGATATTAACATAATGGCATCCCTCTTGGCACTCAAGTATTCTGTAGGAGTAGAAACATGAGGATATGGGCAGCCACGCAGCATTATGAACCTGCAAACAGGATTCATATAATCAGCATAGTTAGTCTCATAAGAATTGCAATGCAACAAAAAATGGGCAGCCATGCAGCATTATGAACTTGCAAACAGGATTTTTGGTGATCTGCTCTTACATGCTAGAGGATCCACCTTATTCATGCTTAAAATACACACCCTAAAGTGTTAAAGCAAAAGGAAATGAATTCAAGGGGCACCCCTGAGAGTGAGACATTGTATTGTGTCTATGTAGCGATTGGACAGAACCGCTCAACTGTGGCACAATTAGTTCAAATTCTTTCAGAAGCAAATGCTTTAGAATATTCCATTCTTGTTGCAGCCACCACTTTGGATCCTGCTCCTCAGAAATTTCTGGCCCCATATTCTGGGCTGATAAGAATTGTAACAAGATCTCTGTTTGGAAACAAACTCCGCTGATTATGAAAAAATCGACTGCACCTTTTGTCAATGTTAAGGGGAATTCTAGCGCCATTCACATCAGAATTCAATTTACTTGTACAATAGAGCTCAATCTGATTTTAATCTTCGGTAATGACGCTACGTGTTCCTTCTAGCCTGCCCGAAAGCTTAGCTAAAATTTTGAATTACAACACAGTGCAATTAGCTATTAAAAAAAAAATTTAAAAAAATACATCGCAATTCCTCTCAAAATTATAGCTTAAGAAAACAAAGAACTCACATGCCATATAATCAACCAAGATGTTCTGCTTTGTCCCCAAGCAACATCCCAAAACCTACAATCAAGTAACCTTAATTAAAAAGGTTCAACATCTTACCCAATAAGGCCGTAATATTATATTCTTATAACCAACTAAATATAGTACGCTCTGTTTCTCTCTCTATTTGGTTCCAGTACCTCACGGTGAAATTGACAAGGCCACTTTCCAGCTCAACCTGGGAATTAGAGACATGCACTATGAGTGGAACTCACCCAAAAACGTTTCAGCTATGTGACAAAATCACTGTAGTTTTACAAGCTCAACCAGTAAATGCAAATGGACATGGACTGGAGGAAAGAGCATTGATTCTTGGCAGTTGATGCTTCCCCAAAAAAGTTTCAGCTATGTGACAAAATCACTGTAGTTTTACATGCTCATCCAGTAAATGCAAATGGACTGGAGGAAAGAGCATTGGTTCTTGGCAGTTGGTGCTTCCTGAAAAATTTCTGCAATCAAAACAACCAAAGATTAAAAAAGAAGAAAGATAGAAAACATTGGGAGCAGCAGGGTTAGTGCTCGTGTGTTTCTGTCTATGTATAGGTCTAAGAGAGAGAGAGAGAGAATCGATTGCTTTCTACAAGCCATGGTGAATAAAACTTCACAAAGGTATGTAGTGAATTGCCTAAGCCATGACTTGAACATGTTCAGATATTGAATTTGTAGAGGGAAAAATGTAAGGAAAATCAAATTACTTGGAGATGTATATACTATATACCTTCAGGGGTAACTGACCAAAACAATGGATTTTCCTTTTTCTGAGAATAGCTACTCCCTCGTATTCTGATTTTGCAATCCAACCAAACAGAAAAACAAAACTTTATTGTACTCGATTGTTCCACTCCTTATCCTTCTCCTTCTACCCACAAATCCAAGATCCAAGCATAAGATAATTCAGCTCAAAGCAAACAAGCAACAAGAATGGAATCCTATTTTTGTTTGCAGGCGGAATTACTGGGATAAATCAAGGATTTTCATTAATAAGAAGGGAATACAATCAACTTTGTGATTACATTTATGTTATCCTATTAAATCCATTTCTTGTTAATCATATAAGAGAATAGAAATGTACTTACTTTGAAAGATAATCATCAACACAGAGTATATGTTTTTATAAACTATTTCTGCAGAACTGATACCTAGGAGCACGACGCACTACCTTACCAATGCTCCAATCTTTGTACATTTTTGGTTTGCTATATTTGGTTTTTCCATTTTGTTTGAGTTCTAGAACCATAAATCGCCCTGGTAATAGCGTTGTTTGATAACATAGTATCAGATTCAATGGAAGGCCAAAAAACCAATGGGGGTGAAAATGTAACCGAATCAACAACAGCTACTTCTGGGACTTTCATGAAAAGGATTCTTTTTCTCATCAAGAATGTGCTCAAGAGAAAATCCAAACTTGTGAGTACTGATGCAATCGTCTTTCTTACCAACCTTTCACAGATATTCTCATGCACCATATATTCTGCACATCTCGCAGGAATCCCATTGCCAGGTATTATTGAAAGCTGGCAACTGCACTACATCAAACTTTTTGCTGCTGCTGCTAAAATCTCCAAAATTAAACTGAATGAGACTTGATCCTCATAGAAAACCTAAGAAATAAGAGGTATAGGAGTGAAATAAGAGGTATCGGAACTACAACGAAAAATGTAAGTTGCGGCCGAACCTTGTTGTTTGTGTAAAATTACAGAGGGGGACAAACAAAACACATTTCATGTGTTGCTCAGCACTTGGTTGAACTACCAAATCCATGTATAGAACTCACAAGTTCTTAAACTTCTTTCTAATGAATATTTGGACTCTAACACATAAGATAATCCATAAAGAAAAATGGTTATATCCTTGCTTTGCTGCAGAAGACATGAAAAAAACAAAATACTGGAGCATTATTCCAACAAACTAAGAATTGGGAAAGATAGCTCTTGCAGCTTGAGATTTGATAGTAAAACTAAGGGACATACATATCATGTGCAGGACAACTGAAACCTCATGACACCCAAGTTCATGAACCGCAGAATACATGAACAGCATGAACGCATGAAACTCAGAAAAGGGATGCTCAAGCAACCACCAAATTAACAAACCAAATTGCCACAAAGTACCCAGATCTTTGTTTATCGATACCCATTTTCCAAAAGGAAAATACACAAATAAGTCTTAGGTCAATGCCCATTTGTCTATCGTTTTTATAAAGGAAAATAACAACTGGATTGTTATATTCAGGGATGTAAATACTATACATTGTCTCATCATTTAAAAAATCGCAATACACTATATTTTCAAGTTTTTAAATTTTCTAATGAATGCATTCTGATCTGGGTCACTCACTCTCTCTTCTTCCTCAGTATTCTGCGCATTCATAATTAATCCGACATCTATGTATGTCTTTAAGGGTCTAATCAGTGCACATCACAACTCTCCCCTCCCCCTCCCCCTCTTGTAAAACTCTTGGTTCTCAGCGCAGTAATCTATCAAGACGTTCTCTGTTATTTCACTATTGAAGGCCAGTTTAACTATACCCCACCCACCTTTTCAATTAAAGAAATTCATGATCAATTGACAGCAGATATACAACTACTAATCTATACTAATCGATTAACATATAGCAACCAAATTTTACTAAATATCACCATTTCATAATTTTTTTTGTACATGAGAAGTGAGACACTTTCATTGTAAACTTAAATTGATTTTCCAAAAACCCAAAAGAATAAATTAGCCCTAACATAATACAGAATGGCAGAATGAGAAAGTACCTGTACGACACCACCAACACAGCACTCCCAATCGATCTCACAACTATACACTGCAGCACCTTCCAATCAAAGCTAGCCATAATCAATTCATGAAACATATAGTAAAAGAAACCGGTGCATAAATATAAACCATTCCGCAGAAAAGTAGAAATTAGGGCTAGAATAACACAGCATAAGATCCGAAAAATTACCTGGGCACACCATGATCACAAATCATTTCAAACCACCTGCTGCTTCCCTCACCAAAATTGGGACACTCCAATTATTTTTAGTAATATGCATGGGTAGCCAAACCAGTAGCGCTCCAAACACGGACTGAATAGCTCCAAATACAATGTGTATGAATATTTGTCCTGAGCACCTTTTTTTAATAGATTTACACAACCCAAAGACATCACAGATGAAGCCATTTTCCCAAGTGCAAAAGAATTTGCACATAAACGGTCCCGTAGTCCATGAAAAGTTACGTTGTAAAATTCAGAAATTAAGATTACGAAGGGAAACATGTAAACTATATTTAAGGTGAATACTCCAATTTACTAGGCAAGAAAATGAAAACGTGGTAGCAAGGAATTTGGAAACAATACTGGGATAATTAATGGAAGGATATGATGATCCTAAAACAAAAGCATTCAAAATAGTTGAAAGCTGCAATTAATAAACGTTCAATTCTATGTAAACAGCATTGTGTGCAACAAATCAACTCTCTTGCAGCATCACTTGCATTTCATCAATTATAAAGGATGACGAAACAACTGGAAAAAATGGATAACGGTCGCTCAAAAAGAAAGAAAAAAAACATGGGCTGTGTTTAGTTAGATAATTTAGTTTAGTTTTGATGATGTCAGCAAGTGTAATGAGTGGAGAGAGAGAGAGAGAGAGAGAGAGAAAGAAATGAGGGAAATGATGATGTCATCAAAACTAAAACTAAAACTAAACAGGGAAACGAACAAGGCCCATGGTAATTAAGAACTCTGCACCTTGTTTAGAGTGCCTTAATCATTTTCATTTTTGGGCAGATATATAATTGTATGCTATGATCCAGCAAACTCAAAAATCCCTTTAGAAATCTTGAGACATAAAAAAACAATGCACTCTGGTTAAATTCAGCCCAGGAAGTATGACAAATTCCTGCTCAAATCTCTCTAATTTTCTCAATACCAACCGGAGTAGTAAACACACAATCATAGGTTGAATCAGCTCTTGAAAAATAAAATTTGTTCAAAGAGAAAAAGATGGAATTCACCACAGATCATTTTGCTTCCTATCCACTCCATATATTATAACAGGTCCAAAAGATTTCCCGGCCTATTCTTTCCTCGAAGAAAATTGCACTTGGATCTCAATACATTTTAATACGCAAACATACTAAACAAATCAACTACTCTTCCTATGATTCCCATTCCCATTCCCATTCCCAAAGATCCTTCCAATATCCAATAAAAGTTCTTCATATGTTGCCATACTAGGATCGCAGTAAACCCAAATACCAAGTACAAGAGCAAACACGGCAAAAAATAAGTATAGTATGAGGGTGACTGGATCTTGACCAAGAAAATAGGGGAGATGAGAAGGAGGTGGTGGTGGAGGAGGAGGTGGAGGTGGAGGAGAAGGTGGCGGGGCAAGAGGGGTGGGAGGAGGTGGAGAAGGTGGTGGAGGTGATGGAGGAGGAGGTGGTGGAGGAGAAGGTGGCGGTGGAGAAGGAGGTGGTGGAGGTGGCAGAGAAGGTGGTGGTGGAGAAGGAGGTGGTGGAGGTGGTGGCGGAGGAGAAGGTGGTGGTGGAGAAGGAGGTGGTGGAGGTGGTGGAGAGAAGGTGGTGGTGGAGAGGGTGGTGGAGGAGGTGGTGGAGAAGGTGGTGGTGGAGAGGGTGGTGGAGGAGGTGGTGGAGAAGGTGGTGGTGGAGGAGGTGGTGGTGGAGGTGGGAGAGGGAACATCACTAGCGTATGTCGTGTTTTTCCGTGTACCCGTATGGTTGGACACTTGGGAAAACCATATCCAAGACAAGAAACCCAATTCCCAGTTTGGTCGAAACAAAAAATAATATCTTTTAACTGATAGTCACTCCCAGACAACTCACATCGGATAATAATCTGATGTCGCACCTTCGCACGAGCTTGAATTGCCTTTGCTAGAAAGTAGGGATTGATCCAATGACCAGGTTCATACCCGAGGGAGATTAATGCAGTGGAAAGATCATCATTTTGTCGCACCCACAACGCTTGTAAGATGACATTATGGGCGAAAAATACAAAATAAAGGTACTCCTCTGAGTTCCTAAATATCGGACAACACCCGTGCTCTTCCCACTCATGAACCCATAGACCTTGATAATAAACATGGTTAGGGCTACGCCAATATATGTCGAAGGATGAAAGCAATACGTTCGATGGTGTTGTATATGGTCTATAGGGGGGTTGACATTGGACCTGATTCCCAACACTATCCTCTGGCCAAAGGCCATGAATAGAGAACCTAGCATTGTTCTCACTTGGTATGCACCGAGGGTAACGCACCGTATCGCAAAAGCTAGGGATCCAAGCTATTGCAAGCTTGTATCTATCGCATTGCTGTTGCCCAAGGGTACCAACAACAAGCAATGATATCACTGCGAGCACAAGGAACCTTGCCACAGAACTGATCGATCTGACTGAAGTGGCACAAGAACTTAGCTCTTCAAATTTTGACTGAACAGCAATAAATGCAGGATTAGTTGGTTTTCTCGTTCTGACTGCAAACTTCTTTCCCTCAGTCTCCACTTGTTCAGGAGCAAACCTTTTTAAAGAGCCTGTAGCATGTTCCATCTCCAATTCAGGCTTACTAGAGATTGGCTTAAACTCCTCCTGCAAAATTGATTCTGGTTGCTTAATTTTATTGGAAATCAACTCCGACTCTTTCGAATTTTCTATGCATGCCTTCTCAGACACTGCAGGCCTCAGAATGTCACTTTTGGAATACCAGCTCGGTTGTCGTGCTTGGAACTCAAACTTGCTTGAATTAAAAGTTATTGAACCTTCTTGACTTCTAGAAATCACTATTGTTTCCGTGGTGTTGGCCGTCACATCTGTTAACTCACAATCTTCAGCTGTAAACCCAATTTCTTTGTCCTGATCCTGTTGCTCCTGCAGTTGCTCAATATCCATTGATGAAACAGACATCCATCTCTCCAACCATTCCCAAGCAGAATCAGATCTAGAAGGATCACACTTAATGTTGATACGCTTGGTCCTTGGCGTAGACTCCAGAAGCTTATACAGAATAGAAGGAAAAAAATTCACTTCAAAAATTGCACTTCGGAGATTAATATACCGCAATGTAGTAGTGTTTTCACGGGAAAAAAAAGATATCAATAAGATTGCCTACCTGGTGATCAAACTTGTTGCTAAGCAGCTTCTCAATGGAAATATAAGTTACAGTTGGTTTGGTTACTGAGTTGTATTTTTCCTGAAATGAGAGGGCAGTCAGATTCACGATGGCCAAAACAAAACAATTTGTCTGTACAAATTGATGCAAAGATTAGTTGCGCATGAAAACCTATTAAAATCAAATTTCAGGTGATGAAATTGACAATGAAATTCAGATACGAAGAATAAAAATGCAGGGAAAAAAAAAGTAGCAGGATGCTTTAATAAGACTTATTGAACTCACAACCACAGGCATTTCCTAAACCTCGTCTCGAGGACTATCTCAAGCACCTTCAAGGCTACAAAGCCATCACTTAACTAATAGTAACAGTTACATTCTATTCCATATCAATTCCATCTGCAGATAACAATACAGAACCCCAAATCCCCTAAATTAATGCAAAGCAAGATACCAAATTAGATGTGTGGCAAACAGGCAAACATTTCCTTTCCTCACTGTTCAAAAAAGAAAAAAGAAAAAACAACATATTATTTCCACCTCTGAAACCTATAATAGTTGTTTTGAGCTATTAGGCTTTCCAGTCCCTACCTCTGAAACCTCTGATTCATGTTCAACAACCATTGCTCCGTTCACAGACCCGTCAGGGGAATCAAGAGCGGAAGATACAGAAAGTTCAGTCCCAGATTCAGAGCGACAGACTTTAACCCTCAAGTTATGCAAAACTGAGTCCTCTTCAGGCCAAACCTCCCTTGTGGATGAGATTGAATCCGAGTTTGATTCAACTGCAATGCGGAGTTTCCTCACAATGGCCTCTGCCTTTGTTGAGTTCACATTTTCCTGAATTGGCCCAAACACAGAGTAAAATACAGTACTATAATGCTTCAGTAAACAAACTAGTACACTTCGATGCCCAGGGCTAGCTACGTCTATAATACGGAAACAACAACTACACTCAGCTAATCAGGGTTATATATATATAAACACACACACACACACACTTATCTGATTGACTTTTTCATCATTAAGTGGATTTTGCACAATGCAGGAAAACAAACTCTAAAATCATGTGTTCAAGTGACTTACATTTGCCGTTCTAAAAAAATTTAAAAAAAAAGTGACTATTACATTTAAGGATAATGAGTCCTGACATCAAGACCTTATCTTACAAAGTCTTGAAATATAAAAGTCGATGAGATCATAAGACCATGATAAGGGTCAAACTACATGTTCACGCATAAGAGAACCAAGCAAATTAACACCGGAGATTAGGACTCAAATTATTTAGAGTATGACTGACAAAGAATTAGTTCAACTAGAGAACAACAAAAATGGTCAAAAGACTCAAAAAAGAATGGAGTACGGTCAAGAGAAGAAAGCACTAGATGAACCTTGATTGCTGGCTGTTTTGTTCCATACCTCGCCCATTAGTAAAAATAAAAAAGGGCTTACAGTTATAGATTGTAAAGGTATGCCATATGGAAGTAAATTTAGTTGATGTTTTGTATTATTAGTCTAGAAACTGAGAGAGTAACGGAGAAAACAACCAGTTGGAGAAGGTAAATTGTTAACAGTGCTAGAAATGGATCCTTCAACATATTTGTGGAAGGAAAAGGTTGATATAGACACAGATGAACCACCCAAAAATCTCTAAGTTTGAAGTATCACGTAATGAGAGAGAGAGAGAGAGAGAGAGAGAGAGAGGGATCCATACCTGCTCTTTGACAATGGTATGCAACATCCAATGGACATCTCTCGCCACACCTTTTGCATCACCGCAAACATAAAGATATCCACCCTGGGAGATCAAACTCCAAACTTGTGCTGCCTGCACAACAAAATCAACGACCATGAAACTTGGTCTCATGAGTTTGATGCTAATCTTGCTACTTCCTAGCACTTACTTTTTCCTAAACCTCGTCTCGAGGACTATCTCAAGCACCTTCAAGGCTACAAAGCCTTCACTTAACTAATAGTAACAGTTACATTCTATTCCATATCAATTCCATCTGCAGATAATAATACAGTACCCCAAATCCCCTAAATCAATGCAAAGCAAGATACCAAATTAGGTGAGTGGCAAAAAATTTCTTTCCTCGCTGTTCAAAAAAGAAAAAAGGACATATTATTTGCACCTTCGAATGAACAGAATGAACTTTGCATTCACTGAAGTCGGAAATTGGGGTGTCTCTTCTGTCCATGGCATTGCAGAGGTTTTCTCCGGTAAAGTTGGATTTGGTTGAGTTTGTAAGTTGGCAGTAACAGTTTGTGGGCTCTCCTTATTCGAAGAAGAAGATCATTGCAGCAGCAGCAGCAGCAGCAGCCGCCGAACAGGTGAGTGAGTGAGAGCATCAGACGGGAAAAGGGGATTTAGGGTATAAACATCCATAAAATCACACTATGGCCCCAAACTAAGTGCAGTTATCAATAATACCTATTGGAATAAAAATTATAGAATGAGCTTTTGCTCTTTTAAAATTTTTCTTTTTCCTTCAATTTCTTTTGAGACTTTGTAATGGGCTTTCAATTAGGTTGGGTCTTTAAATATTTTGTAGGCTTATTTTTTGAGTTGGGTGTTCAAACATTTTTGGTTGGGTGTCCATATATTATTAGGTTGGGTGTTCAAAATATCAAAAATTTTAAAAAATCAAAAAAGAAAATTTACACGTATTCCTTTAAAAAAAAATTAGGGGTGTTCAGTTGACAACCAAAATTTCTGAAGCCACCACCCCTATACTTTTTTTGTTTTTATTTAGATTCCCCTATACTTAGGGGGTGTTCTACTAAGCTAGTTTTTTTAATAAACTATCTTTTCACGGTTTTTTATGTGATGTATTGTGAGAGAATGACACCCCCTTATAAGGAAAAATTAGTCATAAATGCAACATATTTTATCCATTTTAAGCGAAGGACACATGACTTTACTTTGCGTTATAAGTACATAATTTCTTTTATAGATGCAACATATTTTGTCCATTTTAAGCAAAGGACACGTGACTTTACTTTGTGTTATAAGGACATAACTCCTTTTACAGATGAGCCAAAATGACATATTTCATCCGTAGAGACTAGAGATAGAGAAACAGAGCAAGATAAAAGCGGAGAGGGAGAGAGAGAGAGAGAGAGAAACATCATCGCTAGTCAAGGGGATGAGGCCGAGGCGGTGGGCAATGAACTTGTCGTTGAGCCATTGAGGAAATAGGAGTTGACCTTGATCTCGACGAGGTCGATGGCATTGGTGGGGACCTCTGCGATCATCACGCGATGGAGGGCGTTGGCTAGGGAGGCGTCGCCAAGGGAGCTCAAACCTGTAGTACTCATCCTCTCTCTCTCTCTCTCTCAATCTTAATGCTTCATTTTTTACTTCAAACAGAGAACATGCTGCTACACAGAGAAAAAGAGTGGTGGTTTGAAATTTGGTTGTGTGGTTTGGACTTCACCCAGATTTTGTTTTTGCGTTGATTGCAATCTATGTGTTTGATGATTTGTGTATGTTGAGAAGTGATCTGAGCTTTTTGACTATTTAGAAATACAACAACTAATTGGAGGTTTCCTTATGTTTTTGTGTTGTCTTTGGTTGATTTTTTTGCTTGTTTTGATCCTTTTTCTGCTACAATGTAAAGTGGTGCATGCTTATCCAGTGCTTGATTGTGCAAATTAATTACTGAGATCAAGGATGCAATTGCCTAAAGAGAAAGACTTTTAGAAAACATTTTTGAAATATAGGTGTCACGAAATGTTCAATTCTGTACTCGCCCCAATTGTTAGTCTGGAAACATCATGCTAGTCTGGAAAGCAATGATGAGATGTTGATTCTTTTTCCTAATTGTGTGATACATGAGGACTGTAGAAGAACATTCTTAAGAGAGATAAGTTGGTTTGCTTGACAGTTTTGAAAATTAGTGATATTTCACTAATTTTTTTGGTGGCTGGAAGTGGTCGGCTTAAGGTGGAGTGGTGGAGTGGCTAGCTTGAGGTGGGGGGGTGGTTGGCCAGAGGTGGGGTGGTGATTTTTTTGAATTTTAAGTTCGAAATTCGAATCTTTAAAAATTAGTGACATTTCACTAATGTTTTTGGTTGCCGGAAGAACCACCGGAGGTCGGGTGGTGACTTTTTTAAAAAAAAATTAATGACATTGCACTAATTTTTTTGGTTGCAGGAAATGGTTGGCCGAGGGTGGGGTGGTGATTTTTTTGAATTTTATATACGAAATTAGAACTTTTGAAAATTAGTGACATTTCACTAATTTTTTGGTCACCATAAGTGGTTGGCAGTGGTTGGCAAAGGTGGGTGGTAGACGGCCAGAAGCAGGGGTGGTGATTTTTTTAAATTTTATGTACGAAATTGGAACTTTCACTAATTAGTGACATTTCAATAATTTTTTTGTCGCCGAAAGTGGTCGATTTGAGGTGGGGTGGTGGTCGGTTGGAGGTAAGAGTTGTTTGTTTGAATTTTCTGTAGGAACTTAGAACTTTTTAAAATTAGTGACATTTCACTAATTTTTTTTGGTCGTACGAAGTGGGTGAGTGCTCGGCTAAAGGTGGGGTGGTGACCGGCTCGAGGTGGGAGTTGTTTTTTTTTTTTTTGAATTTTCTATTTAAAATTAGAACTTTTAAAAATTAGTGTAAAGTCACTATTTTTTTGAGTCGTTGGAAGTGGTTGAGTGGAGGTGGGGTGGTGGTCGGCCGGAGTTGATTTTTTTGAATTTTCTATACGAAATTAGAACTTTTAAAAATTAGTGACATTTCACTAATTTTTTTTTTTTTTGTCTTTATGTTCAATTGCAAAAGTTCTTTGTCCTTCCCTTAAAAAATGTCAAAATGTTTTTTGTTTTTATATTCGTTTGCAAAAATTTCTTATCCTTCTCTTTAAAAATGTCAAATGTTTTGGACTTTTGGCTAAGTGGCCCTTATGCAGCAACTTTCTAGAATAGTTCATAGCCCGGTGTTTTAATTCTTTCATGAACTAAATGTGGAATTGCCAACTCGTGTGCCAAAGCACGTATGATGCCGGAAAAAATTGTGAAAACGTTAAACGCTTGCAATGCACAGGACATTTGACTTTTTAGATGTCATTGGATCTATTTGGTGATAGAGTAGAAATTACACAGCATAAGTAAAAGTGAGACTATTGCAACTAACAACTTGAAATAATATGCCTCCAGATTATATGATTAGAGCTTTTGAGTGTTTGTTATAAATAAAAAATCAACTCATTTTTTCTTTCTTCCTTCCTTACTTGCATAATCCTGTCCATTATATGTGCAAAATATATAAGAACTTAAAACTAAAGTTACTGGCCAACAAATGATTGAAAGAAACGTAGGACTCCAGCTCCAATTTAAACCCAATTTTTTTAGTTATAATAATTAAATTATGATAGATCTCATGGAAATGTACCACATATCACAAATAATCAAATAAAATAATAATAATGAAAAAAAACCCGTTGATTATGAGAGAGAGAAAATTCATTATTACTAAGCAAAATCATGTACTCCAATTATCTTTTAGTCAGACTAGTAATCCTAGATGGTAACGAGCCAACGACAAGATAGTTCATGACTTGACTGCTGCATACTAGAGGCCCAATAAACAGGTGCGCCCGGCCCCGACACCATCATAATCCCTACTCCCTAATGAAAAAAATACGGAGTACTAACAAGAATCTGCTAAAAAAAACTAAAATTACAAATAGGTCAAATCAAACCTGACAAGATCTGGGCTTGGACACCAAATTAGAGCCCCAAGTTCATCTTTCTCGTTTGTCCCCCAAGATGAATAGATCCGTCCCACCAGGGTCCCAAGACCAGGACCGATCGGATCGACGAGTCCAGTCCATGCAAACCAAGAGATCGAGATCTAAACAACAAAATACAACAGAAAAATATAGTAGATCGTGGATTAAACATGACAAGGAAGGGGAAAAAAAATGTAAAAGAAAAACACAAGAATGAACGCAAGTGTCTAACGAAATCGAACCTTTGATATGATAGGATCCATCGTAAGATGTTACTTCAGCGCATGCAAATCTGAAATATACACAACAGAAATCTGTCCAAGAGGAAACTGAAAGCCTCCTCCCAAGTACTAGTTCGGTGGCCATCGTTTCTGAACCGTCACATGAGAGGGAAACTCTAAGGCTTTCCGATCTACTGCATGAAATCAACAACTCCATTGAATTCGTTTATCTGAAAACAGATCTATACGAATATCAATTGAATCCGCAAGTCTAAACACGTAAGGAGGAAGGAAAGATCAATCCATTTCAATAATTGAACTCGATAGAAGAGGTCCAACAGGAGGAGGAGGATGAGGAGATAAGAGGCAGAGACCACAGAGACAAAAAAAGGTGTCTCTGAACTGAAGCAAATCTAGTACCAGTACTTGCTAGGTCTGAACTCTGAAGGCCTGTTTGGCTAAAGGAATAATTAAGGCCTCATTTCCTTTTCCGTGTTATGTTTGATTTGATTCACCCCAAACACGTCCGTTGGGGGAGTATATCAAGTACAACGTGTACGTAGAGCACTTCAAAAAAGAAAAAAACTTGTAGTACTTACTACGTATTGTACGACAGCCACACTTGCCAACTGTTTCCCTTTCTTTGTTCCTCGGCCCAGTATCTTTTATGTTTGAGAAAACATTTTTTACACTGACAATGTAAGTTAAAAAAATTTCCAAATCGATTGTATTATGTCATGTGTCCATATTTTATCTTTTAGACCACTGTTTGAACACATAATACAATGTCATAGATTTGAAAAGAACTTTGTTTTACACCGTGTAAAGAATGTTTTCTCCTTTTCTTTTCCTTTTTTTTTAATTGATATTGGCATTCCTCTTTTTTTATTGACACTTATTTTTTGTCTCTACATATAAAGTTTAAATAGTTTAACCAATAAAGATAAAAAAAAAAAAAGTGTCAATAGATAAAAGAAGAGTACCAATAATGCTTCTCTTTTTTTTCCTTTTGTCCTTTTTTTTTCCTTCTGTGAATGTTTCATCCCTTCCTCCTTTCACGGCTCTGGATGCCAAACGTTTCCCCAAAATTTGACCAACATCTCGCAACTCTGACTTTTTCCTAATTCAAATGGTGACATTGGAGAGTACATTTTTTTTGTAGCCAGTAATTATTACCTTCTTCTCTTTTTCCTTTTATGGGGTGATTTTACGTCCCCTGAAATTGAATACTACTTTGGCATTGTTCTCCAATACATTTTAAGTACATTTTATGAAAATCTCCTAAAATGAACATTTTATGGAGGGGTGATAAAATTGTGTTATTTTTTCAATTGATAAAATGTAGTGGTTTTCCTATAGATTTTAGGAGGATTTTATGAAAATTTCATAAAATCACTTTTACATTTTATGTGTTGAGATTGAAGTGCCATAAAATGTGAAATTTTATGAAACAAAAATCCGTTGAAGAACGAAGCCTTTGTAGGAGTAGCCTGTAATTATTACCTTCTTCCATTTTTCCTTTTTGGGGTGATTTTACATCACCTGAATACTACTGTACTAAGGATAAGAACCTTGTACTGGTAAAAAAATCTGACTTTTTTGTTTACTATTATCTTTATTCACCAAAAAAAAAACACTCTGTTTAGATAAAATACTCTATTCTTTTTCGAGAAATTTAATTAAGTACTTGAGTCACCATCCTAATTGGTTTGAATACATATGTTCTTATTAAATTATCAAAAACCCAACAATACTGTCACCTGTGGATTTTCCCTATCCTAATTCAAATAGCAAGGCTCCCTGTTTAGTCCTCTCGGAAAAATAAAATCAAGTAAAGTGAAAAAAACGTAAAAACTATTTTCCAGTGAATAATCATTTGACAACAGAATTGTTTAGGAAAACTATAATTCTAAAAAAAATTAAAATTTATTTTCCTGTGAATATTCATTTAACAACAGAAATATGTAGGAAAACTAAAATTTTAGTTGTTCATTTGTAGAAAAAATTGAAATTTACAATAAACTTCTTTTATCTTGATTCAATAGCTATTTCGAATAAAAGTAAGAGAGAATTACGGGCAAGTACCAAAATCTCAAGAAATGCACACCCAACGACATTTGTCTACTGAAAAAGCACGAGCAAGTCATCTACCCACCCCAAACCGGATAAAAGGGTGTTTGGCCCCCTACTTATTGCATTTTCCCATTTTCCTTTTCTTGTTATGGGTGTTTGGCTTCCTACTTGTAGACACCCCAATTTGAACCCGTGAAAATCCTTAGCATTCCTGATGATGAGGAGATACTAATGACATCACGATAAGGCTTGAACAAGGTCCCAAAAGACTCACAATCCCTCGAATCCTTCCAAAACTCACCCAAAAGATCAAAATAACCCGCAAAACCTTCAACGGTACCAAAAACCCTTAACAACACTTAAGCACTCGAGTAGCCACTTAAGTACTCAAGTTACTACTTAAGCACTCAAGTAATAACCTGAGTGCTCAGGTAGCTACTTGAGCACTCAAGTCCACTGGGCAGGAAAATTTTGAAGATGCTGAAAATCTTTGTAATGATGGGAATATCTGGAAATTTGGCTCCTCCAGCCATCTAAACATTATGCTCACATGCCTAATACACCTATTTGGCCTAAATTACCCTTAAGGCTCCTAACTCAAGTTCAAACCCACTTTTCTCCTCAAAATCCCTCTAAGAAAAAACCCTCTCCTCCTCCATTCTTCAACTCTACAAACTACCACTCTCTCTCTCTACAATCAAACCACTCTATCACTCATCCAACCCAGAAATCTTTGATCATCTTGTTCAATACACTTCAAAAAACCCCATTTTTTCCTCATAAAATCCACCAAAAACCTTCAAAGCTTCCATTTCCAGCCATGATTTAGCCCATTCAGCCCATATCCAGTTCCTTTCCATCCCTAAAACTCATATTCAAAGCCATTCCTTCCATTGATCACCTCAAATCTACCTTAAGCTCATTAAAACTTTTCAAAAATCCCCTTTTTCCCTTAAAAAACACCATTAAAACTCATCATCCAGCCATGTCTTAACCCATCCAGTTCATATCTAGTCTCATACCATCACCCAAACTCATATCCAAGGTCATACTCTTCATTGATCATCTAAAAACCACTCAAAACCCTAGGTTTCTCCCCATAAAGCCCAACAAAAGTGTAAAAAACCCATTTTTCAGTCAAGAACCCACTCACACAGTCCAAAATCAATCCTAAATCAGTCCCTAAATTCCAACTCAAGTCTAATCCTTCAAACACCAAGCTTAAAGCCCTTGTTTCAAGCTTTAAAGGTAGTAATACCTTGGTTGTGTTTGGTTAGATAGTTTAATTTAATTTTGATGATGTCATCAGGTGTAATGAGTGGAGAGAGATAGAGAGAGAAATGAGGGGAATGATGATATCATCAAAAGTAAAACAAAACTAAACTGGGAAACGAACAGGGCCCTTGAAATCATGTCATTTTGCACTCCTGGGGAGTCAATAGACTCATACTGGTCCCTTATACTAGTTATGGGTCTATTTTGGTGTTGAATAACAAATAAACAGGTTTTGAGCATCAAGCTTAGTTTGTGACTTGAGTGCTCAAGTAAGTTACTTGAGTGCTCATTGTTGGCCCAGATAGCAACACAAGAGGGGGGGTGAATTGTGTATCTAAAAAATAATGCGGAATAAAATAAACTAGTTGCAACACCCAATAAAATTAAATAGGTTCAAGCACACAAACAATAATTGTATGACAGCAAATAAGAGTAGAAAGGAGAGAGAAATCAAACACAGATATTTATCGTGGTTCGGTCCGCAACTTCACGGCCTAGTACACTCCTCGAGTGTCCAACTCGGGATTTGCTGCACTATCTCCAATAGTAACACTTTCTAGCTTCGCGGGTGCTAGAGAAACCTTTACCACGAGCAATATCCCCAATCGCTCCAACTATTTTTGACTCCGGTGTTAGTCACACCTAACCAACTAGTTTTGACTTCGGTGCTAGTCACACCTATCCGAGTAATTTTTTCTCACACAAAAATCACTCACAAAAGATAATTCTCTCACAAGGGTGTACAATCCCTTTTACAATGAAATCACACAAATTAAACACTCTCAAAAGTGTAAATAAAAACAATAGAAAGCTCTAATTTTTCCTCTCAATAAAATAACCAATTTTGAAGCTCAATTGAAAGCATTTTTTTTCCAATTCTCTACACACTCTTTCTGTCGTGCATGGCCTTGTTTATATGCTTCATCATGTGCTTGAACCCCAAGTAGCCATTAGTCTTCAATCACCAAAATGAGCCATCAATTAAACACTTACCATTTTTGAATTAGCCGTTTGAACCAAGATAAACAATTCCTTTTCTTACTCTAGCCGTTGGACACAAGTCAATGACTCGATAGCCATCAAATATACACTTTCCATTTCTTTGCAAGCCAATTGCTACTTGGAAATTTGGATCCCATTTGAGCTGTGAGGAACTTCCATTATTAAGCCAATCAATCCCTTTATTTAACTAGCCATTTGATCTCAATTAGATAAGAAATCATCCTTACAATTTTATTCTCCGTGGCATGTGCATGTTACTCCCTCAAATTCCTTCTTCTATTAACAAATCAATCTTTCACATTTCAAAGACAATATTCACTTCCCCAAAGAACAATTGTAGCCAATGAAAACTTGGGAGAAGATTTTTCCTTAATCTTCACCCCTTTGATTATATCTTGACTATTGGAGATAATGTTTTGGTGTAGAAACTCTCCTTGTCTACATCAACCAATTCCTACAAATACACAATCAATTCAAATGAGTACCAATATCAAAAAATAAATTATATTTCTCCAATTAATAAAATCAATTTTGTTATCATCAAAAATCACTAAGGTTCTATAGAAACCTTTGGGCTAACAAAGTGCTTTTAGCACATCTCTTCATTCATCTTATTTTCATGTTTTGATCATGTTTGTTCTATCTCTTAATGGCTATATTCATCATAGTGCACATGTCCATGGTCTGATAAGTCCAAATAAAGGGGTTTATGGTGCTTTTGAAGCATAAAAACACCAAAAGATGCATCTTTTCCTCTTTATTAATCTTGAAATATGTTGATCTTGCTCAAAACATGATAAAAGGATGTTATCAGACCTATTTTCAACAAAACAAGGCAAAAGGAAAGTCATTGAGGAAAAAATCAAGCATGGTCTAGAAAACAACTTGAGTGCTCAAGTACCCAACTTGAGTGCTCAGGTCCTTTCACCAATAATTTGCCTTTTTAGTGTTTAATTTATGTGATCTTATTTCTAGTCACTTATAGCATTTGTCTACATCAAAGGTGATTTATTCACATTCTGATCAACTCATGTCTTGGGCTAAAATGCATTTTTGTGACTTGTTTACCATTCAAATAGAGATTTTGGCATTCATTGACCTTCTTAAAAAGGTTTTTTAGATCTGAAAGTATGATGAAAATGAAGGAAAAAAGTGTTTTTGGAAGAAGAAGAAAGAACAAAAGCAAAAAGGGGGTAATGACATGAGAGCTCAAGTACCTGACTTGAGCACTCAAGTAGCTACTTGAGCACTCAAGTCCCTTACTTGATTGCTCAAATCCAGAACAGTGAGTAGATTCTGTTTATGAAAATAGCTTTCATTTGACTATTCTTATCCAATATAACTTCTATCCATCGTCATTTCATCGTATTTTAGTTTGTTTTTTGTAGAAGATCATCGCATGAATTCGTCCATTGGTTATGCATCTCACGTAGTAGTTTATATTCATTGTTGGTTTAAGTCTAATAATTTTACGTGTTGCATATTTTATACATCCCATGGCATCTAATGTATCTCATGCATCCTAAATTTATCACTTTGTACACGTCGCACACGCATCCACCTTTTTATGTGCATATTTGTTTATGATATCATTTACTTGTTTCCCGTTTCCCATCCCCCATTTACATGCTCAAAGTTGAATAATAAACATTTTCTAAATCCCACAAATGCTAAGTAGAGACCGAATCTCGGGTCGGGCGAGAGGAATGCCATAAAACCCTTCCCTTTTCGTAATCAAGCCCCCGAACCTAAGATATTATGGTGAAAACGGACTAGTTTTAATCCTTATCCAAATCAAGGCATGAGTCATTCGAGTTTGGTTCCTCGGGGACAATCCACTAAAACCCGGGTGGCGACTTCGAATCAAATTCCTCGGAGGGGTGTCCACACTACTACCAAAACTCATTTCCTCATAATTGGTTCTCTGTTTTGAACAATCTAAGCCAAAACTCAAAAAAGAGCTCTAAAACTACTTTTCCATTTCTACTTCTCATTCTCATTTTTCCCCCTCAACTTTTCTTTCCATTCCTACCCCTTTTCAGGGTTGATAATGTATTTTCTTGACATGCTAATCTGCTATTGCATGCCACAAATTCAAGGTAAAAATAAAAAGAAAAGGATACCCACAAATTGGTATCATTATGGAAAATAGCAAATACCCTAACGAAAGTAAAAATTGGAAAATAAATATGTTAATTAAACTTGGAAGCTTTATTTTGGTGTAATGTTTCAATTTAAATGCTTTGTTGTTTTTTTTTTTTCGTCGTGTTGGTTTATGTTTAATTTGGTTATGGTTATATATATATATAGCATCCGCTTCTCCTCCGGGAGCCCTGAATTTGGATTAAATCCGGTCCTCTGCCCACAGCCGTTGGATTTAATCCAACGGCCCAGACCATCCACTTCATTAAATCTGACCCTTTCAATTAACATGAACCCTTTAAGGGTCAAGGGGTCTTAAACAAAACCCCCCAATTTTTCTGTTCCTCTCATTTTCACGCTCATCTGGAGAGAAGAGAGAGAAAGCGATCAGAGAGAAGAGAGACGACAACGACGAACGAAGAACGAAGAAGGAGAAGGAGAAGAAGAAACCGCGACCCACGCTGTTCGATCGACGGGCTACGACCACCAGAATAACCTTCTCCTCTCTAGGACGACGACGAACGAACGAAGGTATCTCTCCTTCTCTTCTCTCTCATTCATCGATGTAGGTGTAGAATAATCTTACGGGTTTGAAAAACCCTAACCCTTTCAATTCGAACAAACCCTAACCCATTCAATTCGACTTAACCCTAACCTTTTCAATTCGACCCATTCCCTAACACATTCAATTCGACCTAACCCTGACCTTTTGTTTCAAAAATGTTTGAAGCACTTATGTATATTACGCGCATCTGGTCAAGTCGGCCACATGTGCTACAGTAGAGGGTGCCAGGTCTATTGTATTACCACTTGTGTTCCCATTTGCTCTTAGGTCGAAAACAGATACCATTTTGCAGTACATACAAAAAATTAATAATGCCAGTGAAGGAAAAGGAACCTATCAAGGAATATAAATGGACGTGTATTTACAAATTTAAAAGGGAGAGAGTGAAGGAGTATTAGGTTGGGTGATATGAACTTTTCTTCTTCTTTTTTTCCCCAAATTTTCTGATTTTTTTTAGAATAAAGAGAAAGCACCATGCGCAGTACAAGTTGTTTGTATATAATATGCCTTTTCAAATGTCATCAATTCTGTATATAATATGCCCTTTCAAAGCACCATGCGCACTACAGTGTTGGTTGTCCATTTTTTAAAAGGGCAGTTTAATGACATTTGAAGTATTGTTGATGCTCAGCTATTATGTTATTGTGTGTTGTCTGTTGCTTTGTAGTATGGAGTCGTTGGAAGATCTACAACTATCGACTGCTGATTCTGCCCAAATAGTACACATTCCTCAAGTAAAGAGGGAGCTGAGACCTAAAGTTAAGCAACACTTCGAAAGTTTAGATGCCGCTCACGATTTTTACAACAACTATGCTAGAGCAGCTGGATTTGGGACACGGAAAAATTCGAGCAAGATTAAGGGCAAAACTGAAGTAGTTAGAAAGGAGTACGTTTGCTTCAAAGAAGGGTCGAGGAAAATCTCTCAACAAAAGTCGGAACCCACAACACGGAAACGTGGGATAATTCGAGAGGGCTGTGGTGCAAAACTCACTGTTGTAAAAGATTACAAGTCAGGGAGTGGGTTTGTTGTAAGCCAATTCGTCGAGGCCCATAACCATCCTCTTGCGACACCTAGAAAGGTTCATTTTTTGCGTTCTCATAGCAAAGTGTCAAAGGCCAAGAAAGCCTTAGCTGAACAATTAGCTGCTGCAAATGTGCCACCGACACAACAAATGAGTATTTTAGAGATGGAAGCCGGGGGTCTTGAGAATGTTGGTTTTCTAAAACAAGATTTGTATAACGTTGCAAGGGACAAGAGGAAAGAGTTAGATGGACTTGATGTTGAGTTGTTGCAAGAGAATTTTCTGAAAAAACAACAAAAGAATCCCAATTTTATGTTTAAATTTGCAGTAGATGGTGAGGGGAGGATGAAACATTGCTTTTGGGCCGATGCAACCATGAGGGAGTCGTACCGGTATTTTGGGGACGTTGTGGTGTTCGATTCAACTTACAACACGAATCGATATAAGTTGATATTCGCACCTCTAGTCGGGGTTAATCACCACGGGCAGACAACTTTGTTTGGGTGTGCGTTCTTACATGAAGAAAACAGTGATGCATTTGAGTGGCTTTTCGAGGAATGGTTGAAAGTGATGCCAGGGGGGCCGCCGAAAATGATCATAACTGATCAGTGTCCGGCGATGACCAAAGCAATAGCCACTGTTCTTCCAACTACGCATCACAGGTATTGCATTTGGCACATCACAAGTAAATTTTCGGAAAAATTAGGTGTGGTTCAATATACACAGCACTATGATGAGTTGAAAGAATGTATATGGAAATCCGAAAGCCCTACAGAGTTCGAAGCAAGATGGAGAGAGGTTCTAGCAAAAGCAAAGTTGGATACCAATGAATGGTTGCATGATTTGTATGAAATTCGTGAGAAATGGGTTCCCGCATTTGTCAGACACATTTTTTCTGCCCACATGACTAGCAGTGCTCGCGCTGAAGGCTGTCATGCATTCTTCCAGAGGTTTGTGTCAATAGAGAATTCATTGATTGAGTTTGTGAAACGGTTTGATCGGGCTCTTGCACACATGCGGCATAATGAGTTGGATTTGGACCATAAAGATGTAAATGAGAAGCCAATTACGAAAACTTTCTGGGCAGTGGAGTCGACAATGGCTGAACTGTATACACGAACAATATTTTACAAGTTTCAAGATGAACTCTGTCAAAAGGATGCGTATGTGCTCACGAAGACATTTAAAGATGAGCGTGTCTGTTTGTACAGTGTCAAGAGGGGGGATAGTGGATCGAAGGGTCGTGAGCTTACATTAGATAGGTCATCGAACTTGGTTACTTGTAGTTGCAAGATGTTCGAATGTGATGGAATTCCCCGTATGCACATGCTACAATACTTTAGTAGGAAACAGATTCTGAAACTACCCGAACAATACATCTTGCAACGATGGATTAAAACAGTTAAAGCTGGGAGAGTATTCGATGACTTGGCTCGTGGCATTTCCGAGATATGTGACTCTTCCATGTTAGAGCAGAGAAATAGCATCTCCCATCTTTATTCTTCTGTAATTGATGAGGCCTTACTGATTGAAGGTGGAACTGATGTTGTGACAGATTGTCTGTTATTAGCTCGGAAAAAGCTTGCATTGATGAAGAGTTCTCACGTAGATGGCGAAGGGAGTTGTATCCAAATGAGTATCCAAACGCCTGTTACTCTTGCAAGCCAAGTTAGTTTGAAAGAACCACTCCCATCGAAGACAAAGGGAAGTGGGAAACGACTGAAACGAGGGAAGGAGAAGGCGATGGCCAAGAAGGGTAGGCGTTGTAGTGCTTGTGGGAAAGAAGGACAGTCGCATGACAAAAGAAATTGTCCACTACTTCTAAACAGGTACTGATGAATAAGTATGTTCAATTGTTAATTTCTGAAAATGAAATCGCTTAAGTGTTTAAATTTTAATTGTCATAATTATTTTTCATAGGTTATCGCAATCGCAAGATGATATGTTGAATGACGAGGATCTTAATGAGGATGAGGACGAGGACGAGGATGAGGATGACGACATGGAATATGATTCTGCAAGTGGGAATTGAAATCCGTAAGTGGAACTATTATTAGTTTGTTACTCTTATTATGAGTCTGCACTTATTTGTTTGCTTGTTATATTATGATAGAATTTTTATTGTTTCTGTTTTCATTGTTCTGTCATGAAGGATTTTCTGCAGCTGGACATCTGTGGTGGGGAGAGCAAGGCCTTTTTGATGTAGTTATGACGGTGGACTGAAGCAACTGATTTGGTTTTAATCTGGATTAGCACAGAAAACTCTGAATTGAATCCTGAATTTGTTGTAATGATTGACTGAGACTAAACTCTGAATTGAATCCTTTTTATTGAATCTATTAACAATCTGTACAACTGGGCTGGATAAGATGTTATAGCTGGATGTTCTTTTGCATCATTGCTGCATTTTATTCCTTGTATTGTGGACTGCCAAACTTGGGCAGAGCTGCTGCATTTGGTAGATTAAACTGCTGCATTTGGTTTTGTTGGGGGCCTAGTTTGTAGTTTTGCTGCCCAGTTAAGTAGTTCTTGCTGCCCAGAACTTCCTACTGCAGAAAACTGGTCACGGATTTTCAATCCAGAACAACAAGTTGAGTTTGATCTTCTAGTGCAGAAACTATAGCACATGGGTCCCTAGGTCAGTGTGATTTTCTTGTATGACCTTTATGTCCAATAACATTTATCTTAATCTTTCTATGTTATTGAATGCTCGAAGTGCTGCGGTTAAAAATGCTGCAATTTTGTTTCTTAATCTCAATTTTGTTAGCAATTTTGTTTTGTTTGGTTGAGTTTATTTTCATGCCTTTTGAAGCCGTACCGGTATTGGTACCCTCTATGATTGTTATACGGCTTGTATGTGAATACTTATCTTTGTTGTTGTTCATGTTACCACCCATTGGCATGTTACTGCTTCTACTTGTCACTGTTGTTACTCATTGTTCTGTTGCTGCTCCATTTACTTGTATCTGCTGCATTCTGCTGCTGTAGGCAGCCACGTTTGTTTGAATCTGGGAGCACCAAGGTTCAAACGGAATGCTGCCCATTTTTCATCTGCTGTGCTATTTTCCCAATACTTCTTCTTTTGGGTAAGTTACATTTCCAGATCCCATGTGCATGTACCAAAGCTCAAATGTTCAAATTCCAAAGCTCACACAAACACACACAAGTGAAACTGCTTGAGCCTTTGGAACTTCTGCGTGTCATGCCATCTACGATTTCTACTCATTGAAGCACAAGTTTGCAAAAGTGGGCAGCACCACAGCAGAGATAGCAGCAACTGGAGTTTCTCTGCCCCTTTAGGATATGGTCTTCTTTATGTTCTATTTTCCTTTCGGTTTTTTTTTTCTTTATTATTTTTTCCGTGGTAAGCAGCTTTTTATTACTACTAGTTTTGCCTTTACATCCCATCTTGTAAAATCTAGATGAAAGCTTGTTGAAAGGGAGCTTTTTGCCTTTTGTAATTTGTTAAGAGAGCCAGAAGCAAGGTGGGAAAAGAATTGCTTTGCAATCTTATACTAATGTTTTTTTTTTTAGTTAAAAGAAGGTTTTTATAGTTAAACGTTCTCCCGTCTTCAGTTAGTATTACATCAGTATTACATGTGCTAATGATAATCAAGTTATGTTCATTTTGCCAATCGACTAATTTCATCTCTTCATTCTTCTTTTCTAGAGTGTGTTGCCCACTATTATACCACCGGTACCGGTGCGTTCTTTACCAATAAGAAAAGCAGTACCGCTACCGTTACGGTATTCAAAACCTTGCAAGGAGTCTCACCCACCAATTTGTGGGTGCCTAAAATTATTCATATCCAGTAAATTGCTGCAATGGTTCCTTATCGCAGTGGAAGAAGAAAATCAAGAGCAAATTCATTGGAAACCAAATTACTTATGTTTTCTTCAACTTCCATTTACAAGTCATGTCCTTGAGTTTCAACCCGGGCACGTCTTGTAAAGTAATGCAAGCATTAAGCTATATGCCCAGTAGTAAAAAACCTTCACCACTGACCAAATATAAGACACATGATGCTCATCACATGCCTGTAGGATCCCCGTTTAAAATCGTCATGCGTGAGTTTCCAGAGTCACCACTCAGATTTAAGGCAATAATACTCAAGGAAGAAATTTAAACTTGCACAAAATAAGGCATCCAACAAAATCAACAAAACTAAGGCATTATACTACGAAGGTAGTGCTAAGTGATTGCCACTGTTCTTCCAATTGTACAAGTAATACATACACAAACTCACAAAACCACAAATCCATACTTTCCACTTTGATGTTCCTCTATTGGCCACTTTCAATTTTTCAATTTTTGTTTGCATTGCATCAATCTTCATCTTCATTGCATTTGTTTCGTTCTGAATTTCATCATTTTTCTTCAAAGGAGTCAAATTACTCTCCGCTTGTTCACTGGCCTTCCCCACCTCTCTCGCATTCCAAATCTTCATTGGCCTCAAGACCCCTTTTTTTTCCGGCATCGGCGAGGGGTCATACCAGCAAAAAAACCTGCAATGTTCTTCATTCTTCAAAAGAAAAAAGAAATCAGAAATCAGAAATCAGAAAAAACAAAAAACATAAAAGAAATGCATGGTTCATTAAATAACCAAAACAAGGACAAAAAATAAATAAGAGATACATTAGGTTCATTTAAAAGATTACCATGTAGTTGGAACACCCAAAGAATCTCCGGCCTGGGTTCGCGTTGGATTTTGACTTACACAGTGGTGCTCTTTTTCCACAAAAGCACATGATCCCAAAATCAATCTCGTCTCCGCAATAACTTCCCTCCAATTCCATCTATTGGGGAGAAATTGCAAAGGAATAATGTATAACACACACACACAAAAAAACACAAGTAATACAAGCAAACTCTTAATCCAAGGACCAGTACAAACAAAGATATACGGGTACACAAAAACAAAAAAAAAAAAAAAAACCTATCTCCCTTCTGTTGACTTCCCACAAATTTTTCTGAGCAATCAACAAATGGTCAAAAAACTTTCAACCCAACTTGGACAAATAGCATCATGCAAAACCTTCTACAAATAGCATCATGCAAAACCTTCTACTCAAATGACAGCTCCCCTAATAAGGGGATACTCACACATCCACAATAAACAACAAAAAGGACACAATTTCCATGAGCAGCAAATGTTTTCCACTGAAATTAGCTCTACCCAGGAAGAAAAGAAATGTACACCATAGAACCAATCTTATTGATCACCATAGAACCAATTCACACCAATCTTATTGATCACCATAGAACCAATTCACACCATAGAACCAATTCACTCCATAGAAGGAACACATAAGGTTGATTACATAGATGTTCCAATTTTTCTTTTTTGACAACTCAGGTGTTTGCCCAGGGAAATTTTACGTAAACAGAAACTATGCAATTCATATGGAGATACATAATATCACATTCTCGGCATAAACAAACTAACAAACAAATAAGCTTCTAGTTTTGAAAGGGATCAAACATTTGCTCAAACATTGGCCTAGTTGTCTGGTTTGAAATAGGGTGAGGGATAGGAAGCAGCAACAACAAAATGACAACTCCCCTAATAAGAGGACACACACAGATCTACAATAAACCACAATAGACGGGGCCTTGAAACACTTTCGAAACAAAAGGTTAGGGTATGTTCGAATTGAATGGGTTAGGGTTTGTTCGAATTGAATGGGTTAGGGTTTGTTCGAATTGAATGGGTTAGGGTTTGTTCGAATTGAAAAGGGTTAGGTTTTTCAAACCCGTAAGATTATTCTACACCTACATCGATGAATGAGAGAGAAGAGAAGGAGAGATACCTTCGTTCGTTCGTCGTCGTCCTAGAGAGGAGAAGGTTATTCTGGTGGTCGTAGCCCGTCGATCGAACAGCGTGGGTCACGGTTTCTTCTTCTCCTTCTCCTTCTTCGTTCTTCGTTCGTCGTTGTCGTCTCTCTTCTCTCTGATCGCTTTCTCTCTCTTCTCTCCAGATGAGCGTGAAAATGAGAGGAACAGAAAAATTGGGGGGTTTTGTTTAAGACCCCTTGACCCTTAAAGGGTTCATGTTAATTGAAAGGGTCAGATTTAATGAAGTGGATGGTCTGGGCCGTTGGATTAAATCCAACGGCTGTGGGCAGAGGACCGGATTTAATCCAAATTCAGGGCTCCCGGAGGAGAAGCGGATGCTATATATATATATATATATATATATATATATATATATATATATATAGGAAGCCGATCTACTAAGGACTCCCTCAAACACAAATTCCGTGCGGACCTCACCATTTTTCGACTTTCCGGATCAAATTTTGACGATACGAACCGCTCAATGTTTTTAAAATGCATTTTATATAGCGTTTTTAACAAAAACTGATCCGATCAACCCCTTCCGGGTATTTTTTTTTGAAGATTTTCCGCGTGGACCCTTAAAAATGCATTCTAAAAACATTGAGCGGTTCGGATCGTCAAAATTTGATCCGGAATGGTGAGGTCCGCACGCTCTTATCCTAAGGGAGTCCTCAATAGATCATTATTCTATATATATATATATATATATTTTATTTTTTTTTTTGCCTTATGTATGTTTTTAATATATGCACAAGCTTTTTTTATATGTGTAATGTTGGCTATGTATGTCTTTAGTTTCTTTATGTTTTTACTGTTCATCAATTTTTTTGACCAACTTTTTAAATTTTTTTGACAATTACTTCCATTTTATGTAATTCTTATAAAGTACGGGAGACTTTCAAGTTTCAATTACCGAAAACAAAGGAAGATCAAAAAATATTTTCCACAATTTATTTATTTATTTTTTTTATAATTGGACGGTCGTGTTTACAAAATATTTCCAAATTTGACTTTAACAAAAATTGCTAAAAACAATATTTGTATACATTTTTAATACCATAATTAATAAACAAGGGAAAAATGGTAAACAATCAATCCGTAATCCATTTTCATAATTGTTCTCATAAACACTACTACTGTTGCAAAACACATTCTGCATATTTCTCCCAAACACTTCTCCCAGATTCAAAACACATTCTGACCATAATCCAGAAAGTCAACAAGCCAAAAAGTTAAAAATGAAAAGCTAAAAAGTAGGCTCCCAAAGACTCCCTAAATCAGCTGCCTTTTGAAAATGAGCCCTTCAAATGGGTTATACTTTTTTCCTTTTTGGGATTTGTCCCTCCCTCTCTTTCTACACACTCTACATTGGCACAATCTCTCTCTCCTTAACTCCCTAAACCGTATGAAAGTGACTAAATCCTAGAGGTACCCTATGAAAGTGTCTCAACACAAACTCTATGAAAGTGTCTAAATCCTAGGGTGCCCTATGAAAGTACCTAAATCTAAATTTAGGGTACCCTATGAAAGTGCCTAAATCTAAACCATATGGTACCCTATGAAAGTGTGTAAAACTTTAAGGTACTCTATGAAAGTGCCTAAAACCCAGGGGTACCCTATGAAAATTCATAAACTACTAAAACCCTATAATAGGAAAATGCACAAAAAAAAAAAAAAAGATTTACCTTAATGGTAATTTAAAAAAGTGACTTACCGTAGTGGTAATTAGATGCCTCTTTTCTAGACCTAGAGGTAAAAATCTGTAAAAAGTAATTTTGGAAGCTATATATCTGGGCAAAAAAATTAATACATGTGAATTACTACCTTTGAATCATCAAATAACTCTAAAATTAGCCATAAAAATGGAAAATATTAAGTACGGTGGCTTGACTTTTTTTCTTATCACTATTATTTTTTTCATATCTATTTGTTTCGCGTCATTTTTTTTTATGTTTTTAAGAGTATTGGTTCGTCTCGACTGTAGGAGTCAGAAAAATAAAAAATATTTATCAAAACTCAAAATTTTCAAATAAAGAAAAACATAAGGCAAAAAGTTTTTTTGCTTTACTCAAAGAATTTCGAATTTCAATCATAATTTTTTACTTTTTCGATTTCTCTCAGATTAACAATTACTCGACAAAAAATTGAAACAAACTAAAAAATGCAATAAAAATTTGAATGAAAAATAAACCAACTGGCTTGCTTATTTGGATGTTCAAATGATAGATAGATAAGACAAAATAAAATCAATTTTAACCAACAGTGATTAATTGCTTGGTACAAATAAAACAAAAAGTTGATAACAAGATTAAAAACCGACATCTATATTGCCGATCAAAAAAAAAAAAACCCGACATCTATAAAACTAACATATTGACTATGTGCCTATATCTATCGCAGAAAACATTGAGAAAATGGGGAATTGTACGAAATAAGGAAAATAAAGGCGTAAGGGAGAATATTGATGCAAAAATTGGAGAATAGAGGAAGGATAAAACTTTCCCACGACGCTAAATTCCATATATTTGCCAAGGCATGTTTTAAGGGAAAATGAGTCTTAGTGGAAAAATCATTTTTCAAGATTTTATCAATTCCTGGTAACTGAACAATATTGTGAAATGTGTGGGAAACCTAACTTTTCAATCAATTTTCCTTGATTCTCGACAACTAAAGCCTAGCTAATGGAGATACTTATTTTATTTTATTTATTTGTTGCCAGTACTACCTTTTTTTTTCCTCTTTTTTTGGGGTGATTTTTCATCCCCTGATTTTTCTAGTTACCAAAATAATACTCTACCAAGAACGTTAAAAAAAATCTGTCTTTTTTGTTTACTTTTACCATTATTCAAAAAATAAAAAAATAAAAAATACTCCGTTTATATCAAATACTTTTTTCTTTCCCGAGAAATTCAAAATAGAAAGATGCTACATACACAACTATCCAACCACAATCCAATTCACAACTCCTCACATGCATGTAGGGTCCACACACAATTATGAGGTGGGTCCCACGTGCACGTGAGAGGTTGGGGTTGGATGATTGTGTGTAGTATTTCTGTTCAAAATAGGCATTCTGTTTGAGAAACCTCTTCATCCTAGCTAGTTTGAAATTTGAATAATTATGTTCTCATTCTGAAATTATGAAAAACTCAAGGCCGGCCCTGAGATGTCCGGGGCGACAGTCTGGGGCCCTAGATTTCTTCTTTACAAAATTCAAAATGAAAACATTACCTTCCAAATGAAAATTTTATGGAGATTATAGAACATAAAATTTTATAGAGATTATATGTCTTCACATTAAAATGTTTTGAACAATTAATTTTACAAGTTCTATAATATAAAGTTTCTTTACAGGTCGTATAAATAATTATAGTGGGACAATTTTTTTGAGAAGTCATTTTATATTTCAAGTAAACATGTTGGTAATTTTTGTAAGAGAAAACTATTTTGGATTAAAAAAAACAAGAGCTATATGACTTGATCTTTTTACTAATTCTTAAGAGAACAATTTTAGATTAAAAAAAAAAGAGGGATGTGTGACTTGATCTTTTGACGTGAGGGTTAAAAAGTGGCAGCCCCTTCTTTTTTCTTTTTTGTCAAACGATAATAGATGGTATTATAGTTCCATAAGATCCATAAATTACAACAAGAACGAGACTCATACCTAGACAATGGATGCAAAAGCCACAACAGCGGGATATTTGTCCAAAGATTAGAACCCATACCAATAGAACCACGCAAAATCATGAGCTACCAAATTGCAACAATGACGAGCAAAAGAAAAAGAACAAACTTGAAAACTTCTGCCCAAAGTCTTGATGTCATGAACCAAAACTCCCAACTCTTGACTTGTTGAAATATCCCCATTGATCATTTTCACCGCAGCTTGAGCATCACATCGAGAAGGCTTGGCCATCATTTAGGTTGTATCTTAGAGTTGTTGATTGTTCGTCAATACCCTTGCGTGGAGAGGCAATAACAACTTTACAACAGCGACATGGTGTTAATTTTCATATTCACTCATAACTGTGTTAATTTTCCGTAACAGGTTCTACTTCTTACCTGCTCACTTTTACTACCCCCAAAGAACGCTCGTGTTAATGATGACTGCCTGACACTTCCAGGTGCCCCCAGATTGTCGCGCCATTACTCGCTTGCCTTGCTATGTGCTGGCACACCACTGCATTTGCATGAACTTATCTCCACTCCACAAGGCCTAGGTTGGGAACAAAACCCAGGATATCTGCTTTGGACCATTAGAAGGATAAGTGGTTTGGTACTAGAGTTGAGAATAGTCAATGCTGCTTGGCGGCTCCTTTTTTGGTATGGGTCAAACTTGACTAGTCTTGAGAAAGTAGGACAGGAAATTGAACATGGTTTGCCAATCGATCATGCTTAATTATTCTTCCTATGCTCGTCAACAGGCCATCGTGAAAAGTTACGTTGCAACAGGCTCGGACTCGGCTAAGCCAGATAAATTCTTAGCCTATATGACACCATCACCAGATGAGGTACATTCAAGTGTGAAATTTGAAAAGCATATGTTGTTGATATTGCATTTCAAGGCTCAGTATGTCTGTTGGGTTGACTCTCTCTAACCATTTGTTATTTGTTTGAATTATGATGGTGGCAGTTGTCAAAGGATATGTATGATGAAAATTGAAAATTGCTATTGGAGTTTTTCATTTTGCATGCCTCAACAGGTAAGGGGTGATGTTGATGATGACCCAACAACCTATCTTGTGGCATTTGGTGAATCAGAAGCGCAATATTACCGTTGTATGAACTCGGACAATGATTCCTTTTGTCATCATTGAATTTTCTTTCGGCATATCACCGCACTTTTTCTTCCCGTTGCAATGCAGCCTCTTCCAACAAAGCTTATTTTAAGCAAACAGAGAGCAAAAGATGGAAAATCAAGTGATGAAGTAGAACACTTCCCAGTACCTTCAAGAGTAAGGCGAAGAGCAACTGTTTCTGCGGTTGAATTGAAAGAATTAGAGGTATGCTGCGGGAACATCATTATCCTACAACGGTCGTTTGCCCTGGATGTTGCTCTTTGACTTCTTCCTTTCACGTGATATCCCATCTACTTGTAATGTTTGTATAGTTACCCAGCTTTGTGACAAATTTCTTACAATGTAGAACTATTCTGGAGAGATGAATAGGGTATGTAGTTTGTTTTTCTGTTGCGTTGTAGATATTGATGGCCTTACGTGTTCGAGCAGACCGTATTTAAGAATTTCTTTTTCCATTTTATGTTTTCAAATCTATTGTCTCCTTCTCTCTGGTTACAATAGATGAACATCTTGAAAGTTTCAATTGGCATTTCGTACGCGTACAAGTGCAAAACCAAACGAGCACAAAACATACCAAGGGAGCAATACGTACAAGAAACTACAACCTCTTAGCTTTTAAGAGGAAGTAAAATAAAGACCTAGACTGAAAACAATTGAATAAATATATTACAGTACACCCTTCCCAGACAATCTTCTCATATCCTTCTTCAAAAATCCTTAGTATGGCAGCAACCTTGCACTCGAAAAACGGAAAATAAACTCATCACCCAGGTTAAATGTTGTATCTCATAATGAATCGAAAATACACCTGTGATTTCATTCTTAAGAACTTCCTGGAAATTTTCCATGTAAACATGTAGTACATATGGTACATTCGAGTGCTACACAACTGGTCAAGTCTCGTTCTGGGGGAACGTTTTGAAGTTTCATCTGAAGCTCCACAACTAATGTCGCCAAACGACATCCAAGGAAAAAATTCATTGCAGAGATCCAAACAGATACTGCTCTGTACATGTCGCACCTATACAACTGAGATAGACAGGTACGGGACAACTCATAAGCCTACCTTATCTTTCTGCATAAGCCCTCATAAATTTGCATTATCCTATTTTATTGAATAGAACATCGCAATTGAAGAGACAGGACCAAACAAACATTTTTCCTTTTTACCCATGCAACATGGACACTTTAAGGAGAACATGGCATTATCTTTCTCAAAAGATTTCAGAAAAAAATTAGGGGTGTGGTTTATCATTTTTTATCCACGACAACAGAAGATGATTAATAAAGAAGAAAACAATTCCTCGAAAACAAGTACTGAAGTAAATGTACAAGTCCTGAGGACTATCGCAACTGTAGCCCTGATTGATAAGGCAGTCCAGCCCTATATGCATCTTGTGCCCACGAGATTGCACACGGCATACATATGTCTATTAGCTCGACAGGATAAGATGTGAACTGCTGGTATGGAGCTAGTCTTGGGGGACTTGGGACCACCTCAGCCAGCTCCAAGCTATTGTTGCACTAATCTATATCAGTGAAGTTCTTGTGGCCAACACGGAGGTAAAGGTAAAGAGTATGTCTTTAATTATTTCTTACCTACCCATCCCTAGATGAACTCTTCCACGCCTTCTCAAAATTGAAGACTCTGAGATGCAATTATTGCCCTGTTGTATGGAAAATAGAAACCAATGGGGCAAAATGTCAAATTTAATCTTTCCAGAGAAGGTCACTAGTTTCAAAAAGCACCAATTATGTAGATCTAAAATCTCTAACCAATTATTGCCGACATCTAACAGCTTCTTGTCATACAGCCTTTTTCGGATCATTAATAGCATTTGATATAGCTCGTAGTACCTGAAATGAACAAGAACACACAAGCACGCAAGAGAGAAAGAGATGTCAATCTTGAATCTTTAAGTTCAACAACTGAGAGATTGTTGAATGGAAAAAAGGTTTAAAAAAAACACAAGTCGTCCAATTTAAGCAAAATGAGAAAGCTGGGATAAAATATAGACATCGTATGATTTATTGATATTTCACTTGATAACCTGTAATCTCATGGGGTATATCCTTGTATGGGGTAGCGAAGATATTGCAACAAGACACTGAATTGCTTGTCTCTTGGACAAATGAACACAAGAAGTAATGGCTTATTTGCACGGATGGTCCCCAAAGTATTAGCAAATTGTCACTTTGGTCCCCAAAATACAAATTGTGTCTATTGAGTCCCCAATGTAAGCAATTCGCGTTTAAATGATCCCCGGAGCTAACTCCGCCCAAATTGACTGTTAAATGCAAGGGTATTTTCGGAAGTTCATCTTAACCCCCACTTCATCTTGAACAAGTTATTGCTACTGACAACAACCCAATCCATCCTTCAATTCACAAAACTAAGCATACCCATTTCCAACGAAATCAAACCAAAGATAACCAGTTCACACAACATACTTAAAACATTTCAGATTCAAAATGCGCACACTTGGGGATCTTCTGATTTCACCTTAATATCCGTACTAGTCAGCCTTCTTCTTTGCCTTTCTTTTCACCCTTTTTGCTGCAGCTCAAAACCCGAATCCTTAATCGACGGAACTTGGTCGGAATCTCACCCAACGCCACCCACTTCCAGATGGCTAACTTTTTTGATGTTTGATCAGATGGTGTTTTTATTTTTTGGAGAGAGAGAAAGAGGAATCGAAGATGGGGGCGAGTAGCAACCCGACTAAGAACGGCAACTCAGACGAGCAACAATGTCACAATGTCGATCCGAAATCTACGAAGCCCCATGGCACATCTACGCCTTGAACTGGAGTGTCCGGCACGACAAAGCTGTACTCCAATCGCGTCGAATTCGTCCAGCTCGACGACTCCAATGGCGAGATCCGATTCAACTATGATAGCAACGATTTATATTTTTGGGATTTATAGCTAGGAATGGGAGGAGGATGGTATGAGATTTGGGCCTTGTTTCCCGAAATTGGGAGGAGTTTGGGTTCTGGGATGGGAATAAGGATGGGTATGGGTTAGGGTTTTGAGATTGAAGATGAAGTGGTGAGGTTAAGATGAACTTCCGAAAATACCCTTGCATTTAACGGTCAATTTGGGCGGAGTTAGCTCCGGGGATCATTTAAACGCGAATTGCTTACATTGGGGACTCAATAGACACGATTTGTATTTTGGGGACCAAAGTGACAATTCGCTAATATTTTGGGGACCATCCATACAAATAAGCCCAAGAAGTAATTGTTTCACAATGTAACACCAAGCAAAAGTAAGTCCCAGCTAAAACAAAAACTCGAGTCCCAGTGCGGAAGTCTTATGCCATCATATGGGGTGGGAGATAAGCCCAAGAAGGCGAGTAATAATGATATATGCATTCTCCACAACTGCTTCTTGTCCTGCATGTATGAGTCAGAGAACATTGTCCCAAGAATTAGATGGACATTCAATGCTGGAAAGTAAACAACGAAATGCAATAAGAATATGAATGCACAACAGTTATCTTAAATGTTGATAACTTTGGCGTCCCACCTACAAATAGACAATATTGGAAATTGACTTGGAGCATACTTTGGTTTTCCGTAATTAAGTAAATGAAGAGTCATGGCCCATACCCTCAATTATTGGGGACTAAATGGGTTATGTTTATGTTTAAGAGTCATGTAGTTGGCTAAATATGTTTAAGGCTATTTTAAGGAATCATCTTTCTACAAGATGGTTGGTAGGCCAGGTTGCTGATATAGGATTACTAAGGTGTTTAATGAGATTTATCAAAGGGAACATGGGTAGTTTTGATCCATGCGTCGTAATACGGTAACCTATCTCAGTTTAATGAATCTTTCACTTGCATGGTCAACTTAGGTTTTGGGGGGTATAGGCTTTCAGAATATCCTAGAGGTCGAAGTGCATAACTTCCTCATTCATGGGAACGTTATAGCCTGTCATACAATCTATTTAGTCAATACTGGCCATAACTGGCATGACTTTTAGTGTGAGACTAGCTACCACTCCGTCAATCCTCAGAGCCCAGTCACTGGGTACAATTTACTTAGTCTTTCTAGTCAACGGGAGAGTTGCCAGTCAATGTGCAGTAGACCTTCTCATGCTAGTTACCCAGATGTCTGGAGAGAATATTATGTCCAACAGCATCAACAACTCTCTCAGCTGGAGTCATTTGTTATATCTTTTGCGGTTTATTATCTTTTAGGGGGTTGTAAGACTTTCAAACCAGAGTCAATGCCAAAATTCTATGAAACCAACAATAATCAACCAATCCAACTCCACCATGGTCCTCATATGGATACAATTTAACTACTCACGTTTCAGGAAAAAAAAATTCTTAAACAAGCATGGGTGCCCTAAAATAACACTTATCTAGTTATCTGGCAAGATAAACACATTCTCCATGGCGACAATACAGATTTTTTCCAGGATGCATAGTAATATCTCCCTTTCGCCTTTCAAAAGTTTTGCAACCCCAAAAGAAGAGCATATGCACAAATAAAATGCAAGAAAAACTGACATACAGTCTTAAAACAATGAAATGGCTTTACCAGTTTTGTCGGTCAATATTCCAGATAAGACGAGCAGGACACTTATATATTATCTCCGAATTACAAATATCTTCACTTACTGCCGATAAGCTATCCGCTTATAAGGGAATGAGCTGCGAAGCAGAAAAATGCTAATTGTCAAATCAGAATCAGCAGAAGAAAAATAGGGACTTCTTGAATGGAAGTATTGAGTTTCTCCAATGCCAACCTTCTTAACTTTACTCAAGATGGCACTCAGTGGAGTATCAGATGGCAAACGCTCGATACAGCATTAATCTGAGATCGTGTAGCAATTTAAGACACGTTCAAAGGTCATAAGCACTGCATCAAAATCAGTCTCTTGGGCTTTCCCCAAATTTATGAACTCTACAAAGTCAGTGACAATATAGTCCATGTTTTGCGCACATTTTTCAGCAACAGCACTAAGGCTGCGTTTAGTTTGATCATTGGAATGGGATAATGATTATAATAGAAATAAAATATACCTATTTCATTGTTTGGTTCATCAATAGATGAAGGAATGCTCATTTCAAAATGAAATCACTATTCACCTAAATAAAGTAATCACTATTCACCTAGATAAAGGAATGACTACTCCATAAAGAAAACTAAGGAATTATCATTCCTCTCCTCCATTCCTTTCAAATTACTAATGCCACTCCAAAAATTAATTTTCATTGTGTCACTCCAAAATATATTGTTATCACACCAAAATCCATATCAACACACCATATACATTCTGTAAAAGAAAAAGCATAATGAGGATGAAATGGGAATGAGAATGGTAATTCCCTAGCACAACCAAACATGGGAATGTGAATGCATATTCAATCTTATTGTTCTGATTCTATCCAAATCTCAATCCCATTCCTGTGTCCATTCCATTCGAGTGAACCAAACGCACCCTAAGGTTGATTCTGGCTGATCAACATCCAACGAGATCCTTAGTTAACAATCAAGAACGATTACTTATCCTCTAATTCAGCAAATAATTTTACCACGTCTGAACCCTGTGTATTTTGATAGTAGTTGTCAAGCTTTCAACGAGATCCTTGTCAATACTCGTAAAATGCTTGTGAAAATATCCAAATGTATCGTATGGAAAGCAGCAATGATGTTTGGATGATGACACTAAAGCAATTAGCAAAAAAATACCTCAATAAAGTATCAGACAAACAAAATACAAGGGAATACATATAGATGCTAAACAACAAACAAAAGAAATATCTTAGCCTCCTAAACACAAAATGACAAGTAGAAATGAATGACAAAAAGTTACTCTTCCTATGTCGGTTAAATGCCCTTTGCAATGTGACATTATAGATGAAGCAGCAGTGCAGGGAATTGATGCTAGAGTTATGCTAAATGAATAAACATGAAGCAGCCAAAATTACTCACCAAGATGAAGCAAACACTGTAAGTAATTGTTTCAGAACTATGTAAATACTAAACATAATCAACAATCTGGGGTAGAATGCTAAGTCTAGGTGAAGAACAGTCAACGTCATTCGTGTTTCAGAAAATCAAAGTGAGCCAAGGATGTAGAAAGGCAACATAATATGGTAACTGATACAGGTACAGGGGGCTGATGATTATCAATTACAAAGCATGGGAGATTTGATAAGTTACTTCTGCATGTACCTTGTGATTGATGAATTCGATTTCACCAGTGAAGATATCAGAACCGGCGTCATGGTAGAGAAATAACGTTGCTTATAGAGTGGTCTAATGACTGCGTGAAATCTTGTGTTCAAACAAGCTTCGGAACCGCTCATAAGAACATGAAATGCATCTGCTGCAGACTTCATAAGAGGAAGCACATCCTCATTACTATCTTTCATCGGATGCTGCTTCAATGACAATTGACAAGGCCCCACTATCATTGTTTGACAGTAAACAACTAAAAATGTCATTGTTATATCTTTAACTTTTTCATGACCCTGCCTAAGCAGAGCTTTTCCCGTCCATGCCGGTCCAATAATGGCATTGACTTAAAGCAACCTACTGCCGAAATTACTTAGTCTTTTAGTCCAGCAAGATCAATCTCACTGCCATTACACGTTCCACAGAATCTCCTTAAAAAGACCATTGCTAAAGATTATATCGAATGGTTCTTCTAAACTACAAACATCAGAGGTCTCCATTGTGTTGCTTTTTAGAGGTAGTTTGTTAATCATGGAACCCAGAGCCTGAGCTGCAGGAACATGACCGCTGAGGAGGGTTGTCATAAAGACATGAACTATAAATTTTCCATCTGGGACACGTGTTTGAGGACGAAGAGCTATGATAACTGAAGCAAACAATGAAACTATCCACTTGTCTCTTACATGGATAACTGTTCAAACCATGATCAAGCTGTGAAGCTTCAAGTTTGCTCGACTTGAAACCAGATATAGACTCCTCTGAGGGGAAAGCAACACTTAAAAAAAGTACATCCAAGGCTTTTTGAGTAATGACGCTTTGACTTTCCTCTGAACATTTTGCAACGGCTAGCTTCACTGCTGTCATTGTTGCATCAAGAAGTTCCTAAATGCATGTAATTACATAGTCAGCAGCACTAAGGATTGCATTACAATAAAGTATCTAATTGTTGAAGATGTCTAACGACGTGAAACTGAAAGTGAAGATACTACCAAGATTATAAGAAAATTCGATAACAAAAAGTAAGAAAATTGAACTCATGAATATGGCCAGTTTACATTTTTCCTGGAGCCCAATGCTGAAATCAGTGTCCTTATCAATTTGGTCCCAAATGTTTATGGTGAAGTGGAATGGGAATTCCTCAAGAACTCCAAGTTTATCAAACCTAACTCAATGCCAACAAGTATTGGTGATAGTAATAAGGCGAAATCAGAAAACAATAGTCCGCTGACTTACAGAAAGAGTAGAATGGTTAGAAACATTAGGAAGATGAAGGCAAGTGGAGTAGTAGCCCAGCGATGGGCACCATGTACTCCCATGCACATTTGACTGGGGCTCAAACCTCACTTACTACAACTAATAATACAGACTTTTGCCCAGAAAAAAAAATATATAAAAAAATAAATAAATAAATATATATATATATATATACCCCACGGTTCCAGTCAGGGATCCCTGACTGGAGCCTTGGGGGTGTTTTTTTTGTGTTGCAAATTGTTTTAAGAAAATCCGATCCGTCCAATGTGTTCAAAAGGTGTTTTCCAAGGTCTACGCGGGAAATCTTCAAAAAAAATACCGGGAAGGGCTTGATCCAAGCAGTTTTTCACAAAAGCGTATATTTACAATTTTGCAAAAGCGCTTGGATCAAGCCCTTCCCCGTATTTTTTTGAAGATTTCCGCATGGACCCTTGAAAACACCTTCTGAACACATTGGACGGCTCGGATCGTCAAAAAAATGTTCGGATCATGGAGGTCCGGAAGTCCGGATCCCGGACTAGAACCGGCTTCTATATATATATATATATATAGGAACCCCTTCACATCCAAACCCCTTTTTACGGACCTAACGTCCGGACCTCCACCTTCCCAATATTTTTTTGAAAATCCGAACCGTTAGATGTGTTTAAAACGTGATTTTAAGGTCCAACGCGAAGATTTGGCAAAAAAAATGCAGGAAGGGCTTGATCGCGATTTTTCACAAAAACGCTATAAAAACAGTTTTATGAAAAACTGCCCCGATCAAGCCCTTCCGGGTATTTTTTTTTGCCAAATCTCCGCGTTGGACCTTAAAATCACGTTTTAAAGACATCTAACGGTTCGGATTTTCAAAAAAAAATTTGGAAGGTGGAGGTCCGGACGAAATAAAATCCGGGAGTTTGGATTGGAAGTTTTTTGTATATATATATATATATATATATATATAGGCAGATGCAAAACAATAAAAAGGAATCATGAATATGCCCCATCCCTCTCTGTTCATGGACAAGCATAGCCCCAAAATTGGGGACCCAAAAATTAACTCCCACCTATGTCATTCACCATCTCAGTATTATTATGAGAAAATGGGGGATGACAACTCCCACCTCTCTATTACATCAGTGAGGGTGAGAAATATGTTATTTGTCGAAATACTATACACTTGTCAGTTTTCTATAACACTTCTTCAAATATTTCAAAGTTCAGGATATCCATGTATCTTTAGGACTTGCTTAAACATGGCAGATAGACGCAGAGAATCAGTTTTCCCACCACGAAGTTTGAGATTTTGTTACTTGTTAACATGTTGATGACAAGACTTCAGCCACCTCAGGACTCCCTCACTCATAGACTTCATATTCAGATCAGACAATGGTCTTTCTGTTTCTGAAGCCTGTTCTATGGGTCGGTCTCTCTACGTGCAAGAGGGGTCCCATCCAAGGGAACTCCTGAAAGCTTTATACATATCGTTCCGTCAATTTCACCAGAGGAGATCTTTCTGAAGGTTGTGACACACCAACAAAGCCTCGATAAATAAATAAATAAACAGTCCAAATTTGTGTTTAGTACCTCAGGATTGAACATACACCAAATTCGGAATAGGAATATACTAAAATAGACAAATCACTAGCTTCATAACAACACGGCCTTGTTTGATAACACAGATTCAACACTTAAAACTGAATCAATTAAGTAATAAGTCATTAAGTAGGTTTGATAACCACATTTTATGTTACTTAACAGATTACGTGCCACTTAAAATATAGGCTAAAAAATTGATAAAAATTAAGTAGCTTTAAGCTACTTAATTGTGACTGAATTCCTATGTGCTTACATTCAACCATCAAACCCCACAATCCTTTGTTTCACCACCACCACCACCACCACCAACCACCACCACCACCACCACCACAACCACCACCACGGCCCTTGCCGCCACCACCCAATAACCACCACCACCGCTATATGCCGCTACCACCGTAAGAACCACCACAATTGCACCGGCCACCGCCACCATGCCGCTACCACCACCACCACTACTACACCGACCACCACTACCACTATCACCGTTACCCACATACCACCACCACTATTGCCATGCCACCGTCATCACTTCACCACCACCACCACCACCAGCATTCCACCCGCCCCCACCACCACCACCACCACCACCACCACCACCGTATCTATGTTTACCACCACACAACCACCACCATTGCAATCCGCCCAGCCACCATGCCGTACCACCACAACTACCACCACCACCACTACTACACCGCCACCGCCACCATTATCACTGTTACCCATATACTACCACCACTATTGCCATGCCACCGTCATCACTCTTCCACCACTATTCTTCCACCACCACTGCCACCACCACCACTAGCATTCCACCCAGTCCACCACCACCACTACCACGCCATAACCATCACACTACCACCACTACACCACCACCACACCACCACCATTGCACCACTATTACTCTTTTGCCACCACAACTCACCATCATTCCGCTACCACCATTACTCCATTGCCACCGCCACCTCGCTACCACCCTCACCATCTCCCAATCACCACTCCACTACCACAAATACATGATGACCATTAGTAAAATTAAGAGACAATTAAAACAAAAAAAAAATATTTTAATTCAGTGCTTAATATGTTTTATCAAACAGCTTTTCAGCTTAAAAAATTCAGCATTAAGTTTTCGGTACTTAATTTTCAGCTTTCAGTTTTCAGTTTTATCAAACAGCCCCGTAAACTGATTTATAAAGAGAATACACTGACAAGGATGGCAGAGCCTCAACAACTAGACACTAAAAGTACCAAGAATGAGAATTAGTGCATTAAATGTATAGATGAGATTTGCATACCATGGAAGCATCTTATTAGAGAAACAATCCAAAAGCTGAACAGCGGACTCAACTGTTTCGACATTTCCGCGTACCAATCTCAGAAACTGCTGGCAACTTCCGCAATTCAGGCCAAAAAAAAAAAATTCAGGCCTGTTGTGTCGATCTCAGAAACTGCTTCGAGTTTGAGAGACAAAAAGGCTCTGCTCTTGCGTATTTTTGCTATTGAAGATTGTCTCCATTGGCTAGTGGGTGTTTTTATGACAAATGTTGCAAGAGAGATACCACTTGGAAAATACCAAGGTAGTGTATAAAAATACGTGAAAATGTATTAAAAAAATGTATTAAAGTGTGTTTTATGCAAACATTGTTCTTATTGTAATAGGCGATGAATGCTTTTATAAATAAGCTTGTTCTTGCCAAGAAAAAGGAAAATAAGGTGACGTTTGTCCTAAAAAACCAACTTAACTTATTTTTTTGTCTTTATTTGATTTTTTTTTTTTTTTTTGCGTTTGTTAGTTTTGTGTCGATTTTTTGAGTATTATTGGTTCGTCTCGACAAATAGAATCCAAAAACGTAAATAAAGAATTACTCTAAGGTCCATTATAGCTTTTTGTAACATGTCTTAGTTCCATAACTCCTCTAATCCACCTTTCTGCATTTTCTAAGTTGTAAGGTCCACTCTCCCTTTTTAATAGACAAATATACCCTCACATTAAATTTAATACATAACATACTCTTGCCGAAAAGTTCACCGGCGCCGGAAAAGTTCGCCGGAAAATTGGACTTCGCCGGAGCAGATAACCATATCTGGAATCACAAGAGGTGGTTATCTAGACTCAAAAGATGTGGTTATCTTTACTATATCGCTTTTTTTAAAACCTAATTCGGACTAGATATGGTTATCTTAAATCAAGAGGTGGTTATCTGGACTAACAAAGGCCTCCTTTGGCTAAAAAAACCATTTTGGTTTTTTCTTTTGTCCTTATTAATTTTTTTTTTTGAATTTGCTAGTTTTACGTCGATTTTTTGTGGTTTCTTGGCTCCTCTTGACGAGAGGAATCTAAAATATATAAAATTATTAACCAAATTTAAAGTTTTTTGAATAAAGACAAAAAAAAATCAAAAAAACCGGTTTTTTGGTTTATTTTTCGTCTTTATTCACAAAACTTTAAGTTTGGCTAATTATTTTATACTTTTTAGATTCCTCTTGTCGAGACGAACCAATAAACCACAAAAAAATCGACCAAAAACTAACAAACACATTTTTTTTTTGAATAAGGACAAAACAAAAAACCATTTTACTTTTTTCACCCAAAGGAGGCCAAAATGTGGTTATCTGGACTATATTTTAAAAAAAAAAAACTATTTGTGATCAAAACCTCATCCATCCAAACACCATTGTTGTATTTAGTTATTCATAGTGCACCAAAGCACACTTTCTTTAATGAGGATTGCTTTTAGTTGTGGTATTGCATGTCCAAAATATAAAAAAACAAAAGAAAAAGCATAAGCATGAGCATTGGGAGGAGTAAAAAAATAGCTGATGTAATACTGGCATTGTTGAGAGTAAAAAACAAAGGAAAAATAATTTAATTGTGAACCTAAAAAACATAAAGATGTGGTTATCTCAATTATTTTCTCCACTGTCACAGACTCCACAACCAAATAAAACCCATTTCCATTCTCTCAACAAGAAACAAGGGTTGTGACGTTATTTGTGGGGCCAAACATACTATTGGTGCCCAGTACACTTGTTGAAACTAGAATACCAAGGTGCTCGTCGACCATATCCACATCAAGTCCGACTCACTGACTAAAGAAATAATCGCCGACCAGATCTCGTTTTGCTCCAGCACTAGCATAGAGCCGCGTGGTGGAATTGGCGCCGCCGTTTGCCCCGATTAATTGCGGTTTTGCACAGGATGAGAGATTTTTACATGGAGATCTCGTTTCATTTTGAGAGCTCCATCGTTCCGAAGTCGTCAAAAAGTGGTGGTGATGGTGATGGTGATGGCGATTAGCGGGGGTAGTGGAACGCCGGTTGCAGTGAACGGCGGTGGTGGTGGTGATGATGGCGATCAGTTCCAAAGGCGGTGATGGTGACCGGTTCCAGTGAACGGTGACGAAGAAACAGATGTGTTTTTAGAGAGAGAGAGAGAGAGAGAGAGTTTGAGAGAGAAGGGGGTATTGTTGTATTTAGATGTGTGGGTATTGTTGAATTTGGATGTGTTAGGAAAAAGTCACGTGGACTATAAGTGTTAGGTAAATGCTATAGTGGACTTTATAGCAACTCTCCCTACCTCACATTGATGTGATATACTCCATAAAAAGGGGATTAATAGTTTACGGTTTGGATGAAGAATTTAAAAGAGAATAAAGAGGATAAATGATGTAAAAACCTATCAAAATACTATTTTGTCCTTGATAATGTATATCTTAGTACAACTCCAACACAAGCTCTCTTCTCTAAAATGAGGAGTGAAAGTGACATATTAAGGGGAGATTTTGTAATTTATGTCATCTTTTTCTTAAAAAGTTATACTGTTTGGAGGGACCCATCCACCTTTTTGTTACATCCACTCCCTAAATTTAATTTTGGCTCTTTAAAATGAAAGTGAGAAAAGATGACATAAATTACAAAATTTCCCCTTAATATGTCACTTCCACTCCTCATTTTAGAGAGGAGAGCTTGTGTTGGAGTTGCTCTTAGAGCATCCTCATTTGGCTTCCCATTTTAACTTTTGAGTTAAAACAGGGGAGCCAACCCCCCAAAAATTAGGCTCTCTATTCTTCCTCCTCAAATTATCTTTGCTACAGTACCGCACCAAATTTGGTGCGGCACTGTTCACGCACCAATTGTTTTTTTTTATTGTTTTCTTCCGTTGGTTTTCCCGGGTTCGTGCGCCAGAAGAGAGAGAGGAAGGGGAATAGGAGAAAAGGGGGAGGGGGTCATGGACACGTGTAAACCTGTGCGTGAAAGGGAAAATATTTTAATGACTAAAGGGGGGGGGTCCACACTCCATTGTACCGAAAAACATCTCCCCGGCCCCCGGGTGGGGAGATTGCTTTTTAGCGGGAGTTTTTTTTTAATATAGATTTGAGGGGAATAGTTTAATATAGTAAAGTTAAAATAGAAAGTCTGATTTTGTGAGTTTTTGATAAAGTAACTTGCTAATTTAATTTATAAAATGTGTTTTTGAAGTTAAATTTGGTAAAAATTTTGGTTCTCCTGGTAAGGATGCCCTTAGATTATGCATTTAAATAATTGTACAAATATACCGAAAATCATTAATTTGTAGACTTTTCAACAATAACTGTGTGAATTTCTATCGAATGAATAATGATGGGTTTCTTTGTACGAATAACTCTAAACTATCGAGTTGGATTTGTGGAGGTCTCAAATGACACTCCATAAAGATGGTTTTAGCGTGGAATTCGACCATGTTGGAAGTGCCTTTAGCAGGCCGGCCATGGCCCTAGGCCCAAAAGGCCTGGGTCTAGTGCATTAAAAAAAAGTCTAAAAATTAGAGGCACTTCCATATATTTTAGTATTAGGCATAAGTGAGACTATTTTTCAGGCTCAGTCCACAAAAAATTATAAGAAGTAACTACCCCATCTCAAATAAGCAACCTAGGAAAGAAAAATGATAGCCCAACTCAATTTTAAATTTTTAAGCCCAAGAAACCAGAAGTCCAAACATAATTAAGAGCCTAAATGTTTAAATTAATAAATTCTCACACCCCTTTCTAATTGAAAAGGTAACATCTTTTACTCTTTTAACATTGGATTTAATAGTTTTTTTTTTGTGTGTAGGAGTACATGAATCAATGATTCAGCGTATCATTTTTTTTTATTTAATGGCTCTTGATTTTATTTATTTTTGTTTGAAAGACTGATGCGTGTATATATTTGTGTATCATGTATGATAGTATGCATAATGTTCGAATCTTGTCCTAGTACTTTCTCTTCAAATATTTTAAGTGTTTATCTATCAAAAACTGATTCCATTGAAGGAATTTCAAGTTATCATTTATTGAACATGTGTCAAAAACAACCAAATGAGACTTCTATGTCGCTAGAACTAAAGCATGTTTATTATTCAATATGAACTTTGTGATAGGGGGGTTTTGATTGGTCTTTGTTTGTTTGTTTGTCTGGGTCTTAGTTATGCCGTTTCTTTGATTTTGTTGATGTTCTTGGGCTACTTGGATGTTTGTCGTGCTGTATTTCATTTGCTATCAATGATATATACTGTTTTGCTATAAAAAAAAAGGACTAAAATAATTATATAGACAGATTATTCCACTAATATTATTTAACTTAAAAAATATACAGGGTACCTTTTGACGACTAGGCCTAGGGCATCCAAATCTTTTGAGCCGGCTCTGGCCTTTAGACACAGGCATTTTGCCATTTGAGGTTATACCGTTATAGTGATTGCAAAAAAAATGCTTCATGAATTGATTGACCCCGTTTTTTTGCTTCATGAATTGATTGACCCCGTTTTTTTGCAACTAAGAAAAATATTTATGGGTTGTTTGCTAGCTTGGAAATTGAAATTGAAATTCACCTCAAGTTACGAAAATGAATCACCCAGCATGAACGAAATGCGGCTATGGAAATGAAGCTTGAGTGTTGAAATCAAATTGATATATCCTCGACATTAAGGATATCTTAACAGTGGTTCTGTATAATTAATTATTACGAAAAATAATTATAAGGTATATAACACTACTAATAATAATGGTCCAATTATAAAGGCCACAATGACCCGATTATCCAAATTCACGATGTAAAAATAACTTGTGATGACATCAGAGATGGGAACATAAGTAGGACCTTGAAACATGATGTCTAATTAAATTTTCCTAAATAAAAATTGTAAATTAATTAGTTTATTTTTTGTCCAATTTTTTTATATTCCACCCTTGCCCTTGTCTCAAGGGTGCTTTGGAAAAAAAAAAAAAGACAAAAACAAAAAGACAAAATAGATGGTTTATTTTTTATTTTTTACTGAATTTTGTTATTGTATTTGTTAGTTTTGCGTCTATTTTTTTTGTAAATTATTGAATTGCGAGGAATTAAAAAATATTTAAAAAGTTCATTAAAGACAAAAATAATATAAATATTTATGGATTATTGGATTATTTTTTGTCTTTATTCACAAAAAATTTAGTTTAGTTAATACTTTTACTCTTTAAATTCCTTTTGTCAAAACGAATCAACAATTAAAAAAAAAAAAATCAATGCAAAACTAGCAAACAAATTTTTTAATAAAGTTAAATTTTTTTTTTTTCCAAAACCACCCCCATACTACTAATCATTTGCACTATAAATTAATGGCAGTGATAATGCTAAAATTATTTTTGTTAAGTCTAAATTATCGCTATTGGCTCCGGGGTCCCTGCAATGCAGGCAAAAAACTGCACCATGCAGCGCATCAAAACTCCAAACTCCACCGGTCCACCTCTGTGAATTCTAGTGACTTCACAGAGCACTTCAACCAACCAAATCTCAACAGAGGTTGTGGGCTGCGACGGTGGAGAGCCATCAACGGTTGTGGGCTGCGTCGGTGCTGGTGCGCCATTAGCAGTTTCGGGCGGTGCCGGAGATGACGAGTGGTGTTGAGTTTCCATGGTCTGATGCCCCAAACCTAGCGTCAATTTGGGGGGAAATCAGAGTTTAACGATTTGGGGTATAGGGGCAGCAAGAACGGCAACGTTTCAATTTTATTTTTTTGGGGGGCTGCAACGCATCAAAACGACGTCGTTTTGATGCGCTGCATGGTGCAGTTTTTTTCCTGCACTGCAGGGACCCCGGAGCCCCCTATTTAGGGTGTTTGTTTTGGCACAGTGATATCACAAAACCATCTCCTTCTCCCGTTTTCTCTCGACGGGGTAATCGGATCGAGCTCTACATCAAATCAAATCGAATAGACGCTGGGTGTTACCGAATCCACTCCACGAACATCGAAGCTGGGTTATTTTTTTACGAAAATCGAATCGATTCGAAGGTCGGTTTCTCATAAGATTTGGGTTCTTCCATCTCTATCATTTATGTTTCGAATATTATAAGTTCTTTGATTTTTTCTCTCGTCCTAGCCACAAATCGGTCACAGACTTCCTGATTAACCTTATTATTGGTGTTTGTAGCCTGTAGGGAGTGTCCATTGCAGTTTTCAAAAATTGAGTCCATTGTTTGGTTGATTGTGGCCTTGTGGAAGCTCGATTGGGATTGTATTTGTGTGATTCTCATGTAGTTATGCACATATGGAGAAAGTTGTTGTTTCTCCCACTACCCACATCTAATCAGAAGTGAAAAAATAGAAATTCAACAAATGGTTGCGGGGTTGTACGATTAGCTAGGGTTTAAGTTATGTATAATTTTGAAAAAGAGAGAGAGAAGGATGGTGAACACATTGATAGTCCCATAGGATTCATATGAAACTTGGAGAGGCTAACACAAAAGCATTAGAAGTAATATGAGTAGTATGAGTAGCATGTACCAATAGGCTCATTTATACAACAATATCTCGAGACTAACAAAAACAAAAAACAAGGAAGTGAAAATATAGTCATTATAAGAGCCAAAACTAAGCTTATTATGATCATGAATATTGAAAACTCATTATGAGCGCAATACTTGTCAACACCTTGTTGTTCGAGAGGTAAATCTTCTTTGTCATGATATTTCTCTTTCTTCCATTGGACGTGTGTAAAAATATCTATATGTATGTTCATCGATTAGATTGTAGCATAAAAGAAGATTATTAGCGAGGTCAAGACTTGAATTGATCATTGAGGTGCTTGAATGCAAATGTTTGTCAAAATGCCCTGGCTAATAACAATGTTTGGTCTTTTTTGCTTTCTTCAGTCTTTTAATGTATGCCAATAAGGATGTGGCGTTCAAAGAGAGAGAGTCTGTGGATGAAGCTATTGCTAGATCAAGACAGCTTTAGCACAGTTCACTAATTTTTATTCTCGCGTGAAAAGCGTTGGCAGATTAAAAACTGAAACCAATTGTTACATATAGGACATTCATCTGAGAAGCCTCACTAGAAACAAGAAAAATAAATACGACCCTGTATCTTCTGCCTTTTGGTCTACAAGGGAAAATATTAATTTTACCACCATTTACAACTCTTACAAGTTACAAATAGTTAGATGAAGTCTCTTCTTAATTCCATATGCTATATTGATATTCTTTTTATTCTTGTAACATTGAAGGTCAATCTTCTTCAATTTTTTTCCTGTAAGCGTAAACAAAAGAAAGAAAGTGAAAATAAACTGCATGCTTCATTCGTTGAACCAGATCAAACCCTGACGAGTTTAGGCTACTCTGTGAGTCTTCAGTTATTTGTAATTGGTTTTGTAACTATGGTTTGAAATAGTAGTCATGATTCTTATAAAACCATGAGTTGGCTGTTGGTTGTGAAATCATCTATTTATTCCCTTTGGCTTCAGTCGGACGACGATAATATCTCTTGGTTGTCCCTGCATACCATAATGCCACGGTCAGTTCTTTTTGTGATATGTGAGTCAAGCCTTATGCTTTCTTTAAGATAGCTGAATAAAGAATTCTACGTTACTGTAACTTGTGGTTTGAAGCTGTGCAATTATACTAATGGTACTATTTCAAAGTTCATTGTTGTCTTTGGTGTCCCTTAAGTGGATTTTGTATGTGAGATCTTGTCTAATGGAGTTTCTATTCCTCTCAGCTTGCTTCTTTTAGCATATGAACAACTGAGAAATATTATTCATCTCTCGATCAATTCACTAATGTGATATTCTGGATTTAGTTTGTAAGGGAGGATCTAAAAGCTGCTGCTTTCCTACAGAGAGTTTATTGCCAAGAAATACCATACATAGCTGGTGAGTATTTATGGAATTTTTTTTTATTGGCAAGTACAGAACTTAAATAAGTATCAGATGAAGTCCTAACAAGTAGTTTATTAGCATTGGTGCTTTTGGTTTATTCAGCGCTCAAAGATTTCAAGATGGCAACGTTCTCAAAAGGCCAAATTGTGGCTTCTGCTTGAGTAGTATACAATTGATATATTCTCTGAAGTACTCTTAATGTTTTCTTAATGCGGGTTCCTTAATGTAGCCGTAGTGGTTCGATTTCATTTGAGTTGCAGAGAAGGCCCTTTTGCAAGACTAGCTTCAAATTGATACGGGAAACAAAATGGGCTGATTCCACCCATATCCAATTGACATTGCATTTTCCAATGATGTTTCTCTGATAAACAAAGATTTGGTATAAAATAGAAGTTTTAAGCAAATCAAAGACCTGAAAAATTTTGGGTTTCCATCCCCAACTTCAGATCGAAGCAGACGGGAGTTTCAGATACAGAGTGTAAGAGAATACAGGTGTTATTATCGTAACTGGTTCTTGTAACTGGTTCAATCCCACTGCCCTAGGCTGATCAAAACATCTTTAAAACTATATCTAAATGGAAAGTTCTTCATCCATATGAGAATGGAAAGTAGTAGCATCTTAGTAATTTAATGTTTCTTATCAACACAGGTTGTAGTCTTTTTGGTTTAGGTGAGAAGGTTATTCCATTCAAGAGTCATGACTTTCAATTCATCTTGACCGAAGAAAGTTGGGATGAAATGCTGCAAGTATCTAAGAGCATGGCACATTTCTTTGGTTTTTCAAGGAATCAAAATAATAATCTCTATCATTTTGTTGTTTTGGTGGAGGCAGGAATTGTGGAAAATCAAGCAGTCGCATTGTATTGGAAAATTAGAAAATTTAAACTGCTTCTGTTATAATATCTAATTTTGTGCATGCCTATTGTAATCTTATGACTAGGTTCTTGAATGGGCCTAGGTTGCGCACCTCGTGCGCAGTTGAGTCACTAGTTTTGCATAAAAATCTTGTATGCTGCACAGATTACAACTCTTCTATGCACTATAATTTTGACATTATCGTTTGCCTAAATTAACGTTTAGCGTTTCAGGCTCAAGAAAAAGCACCTCTGTCTCTGTCTCTCCCCGTGAAGGCTGCAAGTACTGAACCAGCCATGGTTTTTCCCTACATGGAAGCCGTCGTCGGTATGGTCAAATCTCCCTATAAAATTTGTTTTCCTTTTTCCATTTTTATGTCTTCGGTTTAAAAGGTTTACATTAATTTATGTTGTTCTTGTTTCCTTGAACGAGCTGCTCGACGCTCATTGAAATCTTCCGTTGGCGAATCACTGTTCTTAAGAAATTTGTTCAATCGTTGTACGCAGTGGTTGATTTTTGAGATTGAGGGTTTATGTTATACATTAGGGTTTATGATTATCTTCTTGAAGGATTTTTATACCCAAAGACTTTTTTCTTGTTTATTGCTTCCGTTTCCTTTTTTTTCAAAATTAACTTTTTGGTACCCTCTCTGTGTTGATGTTGAATGTACAATTCCGTTTTTTCTCCCCTTGGTTCTAAGGAACACTTGTGTCCATTGAACCAAGTTCGAATATGAAAACCCTAGATTTCAATCAAGGTATTGTTTTACATATTTTTCCTAAGTTGATGGAATAGTGTGAGAAATCTCATTCGAAGCATGTAAATGCCTTATCTGTATGTACTGTAGGTATTTTTGTTTTGTTGGAAGAGGTAGATTGACCCTATAAACTTGTATAGCGGCGCCCCTGCTATAGCATTGCAGTGTTGGACTTTTTATGAACCTAGCACAAAGTGATATTCGTATATATCCCATTTAATCTTCAATTTCTGTCCGTGCAATCAGTGAATAAAGTATATGTTACACTAATTTGTATTGGTGGTAGATTATGTTTGTAAGTTGTTGGAGCAGGAAAAGGAATATATTAGCAGCTTCAATGGCTATTTAATTCCTATTGACTGCATGTACGAGTACAACCCATGCAGAAATCAAGATTTTGATAAATAAGATTATGCGATTTCTGTATGTGTTACTTTATCGGTGGACTTCTTGTTGTATGGATTGTATTGTGATTTAAGGTTTGTTATCTACTCTGTGTTCAGCTTGAATTCCCCTCCATTTAAATCAACAATTTATGACAGTGGCTGGGTACAATGTTCTATGCATGTCGATTAACTGGCCACAATTTTTCTTTTCCAGGATTTATGATTTTCATGTACATCTTTGAGACATATCTTGATTGGCGGCAACATACTGCTCTTAAACTGTCAACACTTCCTAAAACGTTGGAGGGGATAATAAGTCAAGAAAAGTTCGAAAAGTCTCGGGCCTATAGTCTTGATAAGAGGTTTAGTAGTTATTTCTTTGTTGTTTGACATGTCTGTTATATTTGCTGCTCAAAACAATAGTCTGTTTTGCTGAACCTTGATTTGTGTTTTGTAATTTTCAGCCACTTCCATTTTCTGCATATGTTCATCACCAAACTGATGGACTGTGCAAATTTGGTTTTTGGCGTATTTCCTTGGTTTTGGAAGGTGTGTCATCTATTGCTACTGTTTTCACTTCCTTTGCTGAAAGTCTATTGATCTATCTCTTTATCTAACTTTGTTCTTCACTACAGAGGTCGGGAGACTTCCTTGTGTACCTTGGCGTCAATGCAGAGGATGAAATAGTACACACCGTTGTCTTTTTGACTGCTGTCATGATTTGGTCACAGGTGCACATGTCAAACTTTTTTGTGGTTTTATGGTGAGAGTACCTAATTTGCCTGATTCGCCTTCACCTCCTATCCAATTATTGTCTTTTGGACTTTCTTTGCAGATTACTCAATTGCCATTTTCTCTGTACTCAACATTTTTCATCGAGGCTCGTCATGGCTTGAATAAAGTATGCATTCTTTCTGAGAATTGCTTGCCATGTTCAATTACATTGTATTCTAGCCTAGAAATATTTTGTTTTAACTATTGCTCGTGTTTTGAATTCTCTCTCTAAAACAGTTTTTCCCTATTTCTCACAGCAAACAGTGTGGTTGTTCTTTTGGGACACGATCAAAGGAATAATTCGATCAATTCTAATTGGGCCGTATGTTGTTGCTCCAGTTATTGTAATTGTACAGGTAATTTCACTGGCTTACTGGAATGCTTTTTTACTGCTTTGATTAAGGATTTAGTTTCCTCTGGTTGTTGGTTAATTGTTATTAAGGATTTTATTTATTTGTGTTGCAGAAAGGAGGTCCTTACTTGGCCATCTATCTTTGGAGTTTTATGTTTGTTCTGTCTATTGTGATGATGACTATTTACCCAGCTTTAATTGCACCACGTTTTAACAAGTTCACTCCAGT